>JAJMSL010000004.1:0-465586 GCA_030558395.1 Danielia reshetovae | reverse complement strand
TGTGATTGTCACTACGGACTCTGCTGGATCGCTGTACACTACTACTTCGATCTTGTCTCCTCTGTACACCACTACGATGCCTGGTAATTTTATTTATTGGAATAGTTCGCTGATCACCAAGGTAGTGGATTCAAGGAGTATTTGTGGATCGTTTATTGAGCATATTACGACTGATGTGTTGCCCAGCGGTGTGCAGACTCCCAATAAATCGGTTCATTCTAACACCGTCTCTGGTGGAGGAATTGCTAGTGGACTGAGTTATCTGAGCACTGATTCGAAGGGAATATCTGACACGGTTACTGTCTCTTGCGACAAGACAGGTTTTTCCGTTCCCATTGATCCAACTGCCCTTACCGGCGCTGTTGGTTCAGAACATGAGCTAAGTTCCGATGTTAGTGGAAAGACTTTGACGTATTCCACTACAGGTTCAGATGGGTCTCCTTCTACTATCCCATGTGACACTAACACAGCTTCCAAGTCCTCGATCAAATCGTTTGTTACCGTCAAGAGTTTTGGTTTCACCACATCTGCCGTTCTTGCTTCATCAAGTGATATCAACCACTCTGGCGGATCTAGAAGACCAAGTTCAACTGCTGTTGTTCCTTTCGAAGGCGGAGCTGGTTCAGTTCATATCGTTTGGTACACCTCACTTCTTCCCTTCCTTTTCCTATTCATTTAAGAAACCTTGTTTCAAAACAATGCTTCAATTTTTCATCGATTTTATTCAATTCTTGTTTTTTTATTTGTGATTTTCGTTTTATTCTGCCTCTTCCCGAGTGTTGAACATTTAATATACATCTATATTTATATCGGGACAAATACTAAGGCAAATTAGTTAGGTTCCAACAAGCTCCGGTTCAAAGATTTAAGTTTCTTCCGACTGATTCGGTTTACTTGATATCGGAGAACATTGAGACCTCGATATAGCAATGGTATTACATCATGGTCCGACTAGAGGGACAGCCAGTACTCTGCTCTAAAACAGAATCTTGGGCGAAGAAAGGTCTTCAAAATGAACTGGCTCTTCTAGAGTTACAGCTTTCAAAAAAAAATGCTCGAATGTTAACATCCGGCACATCAGGAACAGGCAGAAGCTCCTCATCCACAGTTGAGTCGTACACTATGAAGTCTTCGTAGAGATCTAGTATAGGGATAGTCGACCTTATCATACCTCCAAGAGAGATATTGACTGATGATTCAGTACCCCAAGACATATTTGTAAATAATACAATATAATTTGATACTGGGTGGAATCTGCTCTTCTTCTTCACTAATCATCTAGTGAGAATAATGAGTTCTATTTACATTCTCTGAGGAAGCGACATTCCTATTTCTGACATGGCAAGGTAACCTCCCGGTCACTTCAGCTGATCCATATTTGCTTTAGATGGATCTAAGCTGCAATGTCCTACATTAACCATATTGATTCATAGTATATAACTGACCGACTGAAGGATATTCATATCTTTTATATGATTCGCAGATGAAGATTCTTTTGAACAATTTCTCCTTCAATTGTTTCTCCAGAGTCGATTTTAATACAACAAGAGAACTCCTTCGATTTTTAGATTGTTTTCCTGGTTCTCCATTTTATAATTACTTATAAAACTTTGTTCTTGTATTCGGAATTTTCAATAATTTCGGTATGCGATTGACAAATTTACAGAAAGTTATCAAATAATTCAAAAATTGAGAAATTGCAAAACACTCAGTAAAAATTGAATTTGGAAGAACATTGTCCGTTGCTCCTGCAACACACGCTCTTGTACAAAAAGAAGTAGCTTGATTGATTTGAGTGGAATTTGAATATTTTGGGCCTATTTTTCTTAATACCGTTGCCAAACTTCATACAAGGACTCTCAAGGATGTGAAGAAAGGACGGCCTTGTTTTTCGGTGTCTAGGCGGGTGCCGAAGCTTAGAAGCCACTGTAGTGGATTAACAAATCTCAGACATGCTGCGGGTCGAAATTAGTGCCCTCAATATTTGAAGTTAGCCCAGTAAAACAAATACATCAATAGAAGAACATCCGCCTGTGAGTCCATAGAAGTGAAGAAGACAGATATTCAAGGTTAGTAGGAGATGGTGGAAATTTCACCACTCCGATCTGGAATACCTCTCGAGCGCACATACGAATCTAAGAAAATATAGTTTTGAGCCCTTGCCTTTGCCAAGCGAATCTTGCTCTCAAGTTGAGTCTTGGATTCTTCTGGTGTTTCTGCTTCGATCCATTTGATGGTGGCTTCAATGAAGTTAACGGTCAATTCGTCTCGTTGTTTAATGAGGTTCTCAAACAATGCGTCAGGTGCTTCTTCAGACAATTGAACGAGGTTGGTTCAATATAAGTTGGAAGGAAAGTGTCGTTTCCCCCCATGCTCTTGGGAATATATCTTGGGTCGATAAGCGCTTCCAAGTCAGTGGCATTGGATGTGAATATGATTCTTTTCCGCAAGTAAGGTTTTATCCATGTCACAACGACGTTCCAGACCATGTTGAAGATCCAAGGAGAATTATGAACAATGGCAATCTCAAGGACGTCAGGGTAGAATCGTTGTAGGCATTTAATCCAGAAGTTGATTGCGTGGAAGTCTATGTTCTTCAACGAATACCCATTCATGTCGAAAACGACAACAGCCTGATCCACCTTCTTCTTGTTCTCCAGCAAAAGGAGGCGCACCCACTCGAAAAACATGAGGATATATCTCTCGAAGTCGGCATCGGGGCAGATACCACGGGGGTGTTGCCTCACTGGAATCATGACGATAGGACACCCTGAATTGTTGGTTCCTCGTATGTAGACCTCGCTTCGGGCAAAAGTTTTGATCAACTCGGTCTTCTTTCCTTCGAAGAAGATGTCGCCATCGCCCTTGTAGAGCCAGTCGTCCACAAAGTATTTGTTGTGTCTCCAGTCAAGCACATTCGCCACCCACTTGGTCAGGGCCTTGTGGTCGAATTCGGTCATGCGCAAAAACCGAAGTAACCAGTTGTCAGGATTGTCGTTTCTGATAGCAGACCACAAACTCTTGTGCAATTCCTCAGGCACGTATTTGGCGAGGATCTGGTTCTCGTCCTGATGTACAACGAAAAAGCGTCTTCGCCCTCGTTATAGGCTCCGGTTTCAAGCAGAAAGTATACGCTTCGAACATTGTTGTTGGGCGACTGGAACAATAACGAGGAGCCCGCCGAACTCAACGAGGGAGAGTCCTGATTCGAGATTGACAGCTCCGATCGGCTTCTTCCCTGTGGCGGGTGTGAACTGACCAAGTGATTTCCACTGGAGATATCCTCTAGTGAAATGTTCACCTTATAGCCAAAAGATTTCAAAAGGGCGGCCCACACCTGTTTCAACGCGAGCTCCTGGCTCGCTTTCATGGACCACACACGTCCCGGTTTGTCGTGCTTCAGGGTCATAACCAAACCAAAGAAAAAAAATACTTGGAGCTCAGCCATATAAATACTAAGTTTCAGCCACTGGTGCTTCCCCACAATGCGCCAGTCATGCAGGGCACAGCATTTTTATTGTCCAATATGCCCGAACAAAGGTCCAAATTGCTCGTATAAAAAGCGAATAAGGGGCTCTCGCGTACAAAATGGATTCGTTGCTTCAGACCACTCCGTGGTCTACACTCAAAACACCGCCATGTATCTGGCTGTGCAGGAGATCTAGCCCGGCCGATTAGGGTCATCTTTCCGATGAGGAAACACAGGTGAAATTGCAACACCTTCGGTCCCAGAGGAGAAATATTTGAGATTGGCCGGAACCCTTCATTGGTGGGACAAGGATCCGACTTGGAGATCTGGCCGATGACGTGAACTACCGCATATCGATGCCAATTAGGCCCAACTTAGACCTCTAAGGGCCTGCATTAGCCTGCAGAAACCTGGTAGATCTTTCGAGAAGGCCAACTTTCTCTTGCGTCACGGAACAACTATTGCTTGGCGATGCCTCCAGAAGAACTGGAACTTGGCACTGCCCAGTACCTGGATCTCCTGCTCCAAGTAATGGAGTTGATCCTTACTGGGACACTTTCTGGAAACAGTAAGACATGCGCATTCTAGGCTCTTGGTTTCCACGGCGACGTACGCTGGTTGGTCCGTTTGGGTCGAGTCTATGCCTCTACCTCGTTTGTTCCACTGTTCAAACCTTATCTACTAACCTCCAAAAGTTGAGATCACCATCCGAAGGTCTCGCTTTGTAAGCACACCTCTTCCACGTACAGCAACAGCGTGTCATTGTTGAAGATCTTGCTTTGAAACCCAGAAACAGCATTGCTGACGTCTCGTTTCAAGGAATCACTTCCAGAACTCAAAATAAGGTTCCTGCGGAGCAACTGTGTTTCGAGCCCTGATAAAATCGTCCCCACTACGGGCTTTCCTTTGTGAACCTTGAAGTTCATTTTGCCATCATTGTGAATGACAGCCGTTTTTTCCCTCAGATCGCCCGTAATGAAAATCTCGATGTCAATATTGTCCTGAAACAATTCAAGACTGGACGACAACTCGTCTTTAATCCACGAAATATCGTCCTCATGCCTGGCAATCCACACAAATGTGATTCTTTGGTGAGCTAAAGCAGCGTGGGCTAGAGAAGTTAGGTAGGGCAATGTTGCAGTCACGCCACTTCCACACGAAATCAAAATCACCCTGTCGAATGCTCTGACATCTCTCGAAATGCCTCCATAAGGACCGTCAACAACGACCTTGGTTCGCTTCACCGTTTCCCGCTCGAGTTGATTAAACAAAACCCGAGTGAGTCCATTTTTAGGGACAACGATAAATTTCAAGTGTTCTTCTTCCCTCACACTTGCAATGGAGAATGGATGGTTGTCCAAGAGCCTCACTTGCGGAAACCTGAGAAAACAGTGTTGGCCAGGCCTCCACTTGAAACCATTGATCCCTTGGATTGTAATTTCAAAAGATGCATCTCCTAATTTTCTGATTTCAGCAGAGCGAGACCGCATGAAAGCGGTGTTCGGCGTTAATAATGTCTTCATCGCAAGCCTGAACAGCCATTGTAACATCCAAACGGCGAGCGTACCCCGCATGTAATTTTGCATATCCAACATACCATAGACATGGTAAAAGAGACCAATGAAGAAGAGAACCCCGCAAAACCAATGAATATGGAACGAAATCTCATAGACTTTCTTTCGAATCTCCTTTCTGAAGAAGCTGCAAAGAATAATGAGCATCACCAAAGTGGGGACACCAGAGTAGAACATTTCATCAACAGAAGCGGCAAGAGCAGATGCTCCACCCTCACGAAGCGGCTGGTGGATAAGGGGAATTGTGTGGATCAACGACAACACCAACGTCATGACACCTGCAAATTGGTGAATCCAATTCAATTTCTCGTACCCTATTCCCGTGAAAAGCGTGATCAAGTTAACCTTTCCAGACAATGAAAACACAAAAGGTGTCACAGCCGTGGCCATGACACCAGCTCTATTCGCCAAAGGAGGAGAGCCAAATCCCATGCACCCACGATACCAAAAGTGCGGGATGAGACAGTAGCCTAGCAAGTACCCAGACGTGACAAATGCGTAAAAAGCAGAACCAAACGAGTAAGGGAAGGACAACCATGTCACCAAAAATGGAGAAACAGGCTTGTAGCCCAAGAACCGGCAATAAGCAGTTACAATGAAGCAAAACGAGCTGAAAAGCGATTCTTGCTCTTTTCCATGAATGTACCGATAATCTTTGTACCTGAACCAGACATGCTTAACATATGCCAAGAGAACGGTCGCAACTGCGAAGTAAACAGTGACTTTGCCGTAATGTGTCTGCGATGGCACGGCTGATTGGGACTGCAGGCTGTAAATCGCGTACTGAGGATCATCTTTATCAAGAAGGCAATCAAGGCCGTTGTACAAAACACCCATTTGGATCTCTTGACTTCACACACCCGGCATGGCCTCCTTATGTATTAGTGGTGGGGGGCTTGGTGTTGCGATAAACTGTGATGCCTCACCGGGCGTGAGCCAATTTCTCTGCGAACTCTACAAACAATATTGACCCAGTTAGAGTTTGTTCTATTTTAAGCAGATATTTTTTCTGTTCCTGTCAATTTCTCCGCGAACTCAACCTGCAGTATTTACCCAGTCATAGTTTATTCTATTTTAAGCAGATAATTTTTCTATTCCTGTCAATTTCTCCGCGAACTCCGCCTACAATCTTTACCCAGTCAGAGTTTGTTCTATCCTAGGCGACAGGGAAATGAAATAAGCCTGAAGGCTAAAATTTCTACTGCTTTACCAGGCCGGCGCAAGCGCCTTACTGGGCACGTCCATCACCTATGTGATGTATATTAGGTTTTTTCTATATTTAGTTTTCCTCATTATACAATAATCGGCTCTAGAAACTGGAGGAAAGACTTCTGGAGTATAGGCGTACAAAACTGCAAAGTAGACGTTCACAAAGAAATAGGTGGCCGACGCAAATTCCAATTAGCCTGCTGAGTTTTCATGGTGGTGTATCCAAACAAAATGGCCATGCCTGGCAACCCTTCAAAGTACATGGTTCCCTTTCTTCTGACCCTAGGGATTCTGATAATTACTGCAGCAAGCATTGGACCAAAGTTTCCCGCAAAATAACTGATTGTGGAGTTCCAGTAAACGATGTACGGAATCGAGCCTGTACTATGACCCAGTAGAGCAAACCTCGGATGGAGAGAACGAATCAGTTGATCTTGAAAATCAACTTTGCTTCTTTTTGGGTTGGTAGTTGCTGCTTCCCAAGGGAGATGCCTGGCTTTCTTCGATATTCTTCTTGGGTTTGCAAGAATGAGAATGGCTGGTATCTAACGGCTTTTCATGCACAAAGCCAGAACGGATGCACCCCGAACCCCACACATCCTCGCACCCTCGGATCCTCGGATCTCGTTCTAGATACGGCCGCTAGAGCGGCGCGGAGATAACGAAGTCTTCCAAAGGCCCTATTCGGATGATGCAACCAGGGAAATTGTGCGATTCGGGGCGGAGGTTTCAGGTGGGCGATTTCAGGTGAGCGATTTCAGGCCTCCGGCTCCAAATGAATTTGAGACCTAGAAATTGGAAGCTGGATTTTCTCTTTTCGGACATTGCATCGTCTAATCTCTACTGCGAAGATCGGACTGGTTGTAACTTGGACTTCTAGATATTATATCGTCAAATACTACATGCAAACTCTCACTAATGTCCATTGTTGGACTCCTAGCTTTCATCACTAAATGTCAACTTGGATACAACCTTCAACATGGCAATCACCTTCTCTTCCTGGAACTTACGTCCCACCAACTGCATACCCACAACTCCTCCGTGGGTTTCCTCCGGGTCGTAGTCCGTCCAGATCTGCTTGTCGATTGGATTGTAAAACTCTGTTCTGTCCTCTTTCACGTCCAAGTGCTGGTTTGCTCTGGTCACAGGAAATGTTCCCACGGAATAGTCCAAAATATTGAATGGAGTAGTGTAACCAACATAATTGTGGAACTTTCCGTGGGGGTTTCCAGCAAACGCAGTGGCGGGCATAATGATCGCATCGATGGGACGTCCGGTCGAGGTCTGTGAAGCTGTGGCATTCCACCGGTCCAAATATTTCTTGATCAACGCCGTGCGCTGGGCTTGCAACTGCCACAACTCGGAAACTTTCAATTCTGGGACGGCACCAAACCCTGCCATAGATGGGAAGAGCGGCTCGCCGGTCTCGAGCGCTTCTTTCTTCATATTGACGAGACCGTCGCTGACAAAGAACTTGGTGATGATCTGCGACAAAAGGAAGTGGTCGGTAGGCTCCCAAGTCACCACTTCGTGCCCTGCCTTAATCAAGGCGTCCTTGACCAACTTGGCACCACGGAGAATTGGTGGAGTCGGCCGAACCACCTTGTCATCGTCCAAAAAGGCAAAACACAATTTCTCAGACAATTGTGGTGTTCTCCAGGGAATCTCGACAACCTTGGGATCGTATAGCCATGGCTCCTTGTCCACCACAGCTTTGCAGTAGAAATCTAAGGTGTCTAAGTCCGAACAAATTGGCCCGTTGACAGAAGGGACCGACTCGAACCCCGGTAACCCGGGTCTGGTACCTTGCATGGGAAACCGGCCAAACGTTGGTTTCAACGAGAACACTTCGTGGAAGCTGGCCGGAATCCGGATGCTACCCCCAATGTCGGTCCCTACGGCAATCACATTGGACAAAGACGCAATACTAGCTGCTCCCCCACTGCTGCCCCCGGAAGACAATAACCGGTTATACGGATTGTTCGTTCTTCCGTAGATGTTGTTGTCGGTTTCCGCCATCATCATGGCCACCGGAACATTGGTCTTGGCGCAGAAAACCGCACCCATTTCTCGGAGCATTTCCACGAGCACCGAGTCCTCGTCGAACTTCTCCGGCTTGAAGCAGAAACTCACTATGCCGATGGTAGTTGCCTGGCCCTTGATGTTAAAGTTGTCCTTCATGGCAATGGGCAAGCCGTGTAATGGTCCAAGCACCTTTTTGTGGGTTTTCTGGTACTCGTCCAAGCTTTTCGCCTGTTCCAACGCAGCGTCAAAAAACACTTCCGACAAGCAATTGGTCAACTGGTGGGCAATGCTGGCATGATGGCAGAAGGCTTCTGCCACCTGAACCGAGGTCCAGACCTCATTTCTCACGTTGGAGACGATTTGCTCGGCTTTTGCTGTGGCGATCTCCATCTCAAGCTCCGAGAGCCTGCCGGACTTCTCGATCCAGTCAGAAACGTCCTTGGTTTCGGCAGAAGGCAAGTCCGAGGTTGGAATAAGCCATTCAGCCCGGAACTGGGCGTCTCTAAGTTGGCGTTTCTTCAACGTAATCTCTTTGTATGTGGGGGTGGTTTCGGCCATTTTTGGTGACTTGGAATAAAAACCATGTCACATATATATATACAATCGGGATGACAATGGAGTTTCCGAGTTGGAATTCGAGTTTCCGAATTGAAATTCGCGGTCGGAATGAACTGCGTCATCCGGAACTGATACTGTTGCCCTCGAATCTAGGAGATAATGCACAACAATATAAAAAGCGCCCTTTCTCCAACGTCACATGGACAATAGGCACATTTTTGACAACGGGCCTCTTAACTCCGCGGTTTGGAACTGCTGTTCCTTTTTTTCGGGATTGCTTGTCCGTAATCATTTTCTGCCATTTTGGGTATCCTTTTTCCCCTCCAAATCACATGGTGACTTTCTTTCTCCAACAACTGGAATCTCCGAATCCTTCCTTTCCCACAGAATTGTGGCCATCATCACCCGAGGATAATGTCATCTGGTACATGATGTTGTTTTTTGACAGCATGTGGAGTGACACTTCTGTTTTTGCAGCAGAAATAGCCCTTTTTTTGGCGATTTCCTAGATTGTAGTCATCAAGTAGGATGAGGAAAGGCTTTGTCATCAGCCAAATTATCCGACTTTTGTTGCAAGTTAAGAGGTGAGGAATGGGAAACTGGGAATATGGGTTCAGGACAGAAAGAAGACAACTGCCGTGCAAACTTTCAAATGGGAGAAGGTCAATCTGACCGTAGCAATGGCCCAATGAAAGTTTCGCAAGTTTAGCACCTATTTTTTAGCACTCGAGCTGGTGTGCGCTTAATGCAAGGTAGTCGATACACTTGTCACTAAGGGCGTTTTGAGGAACAGACCTTTGGTCAACGTTTTGAAGTTCAAGGCAATACCGAGAATATCGGTAAATAGCTGATATCGATGGTCTCTATAGAGCCTTTGTAGAACCTTGATGCAAGGTCCGTGAAGCAAGATCCTTGGATGCGGCACGATCAAAGAACTTTGCATTTTTTGGATGCATGGGTTGTAGATAGAGCTCTCACGATGTGACTCGACAATTCGGTGGGTTCAGACCGAAATGATAGCGAGATGTTCGCGGGATCAAGATCCTCTGTGGATCCAGCTCCTTCTGGGTATGGTGAAAAGCATACAATATATCTCGTTGATTACCCTGTCTTGCGCACGAATCAATTATTCCTCGAATTCCCAGTTTCATTCTTGACAAGAACTATCTCCTATTTTCACAGCCACAGCGGGCAGTGAAAATTATATGAACAGAACACCTGAGAACTCCTTCAACTAAGGTAAGTGAAGGAGAACTGGGAAGAAATTAGAGATTTCTCATTCTTAAGTCACCAGACAACTCACTTGCCCCAAGTCGGATATCGAGAGAGGTTTCTCGCCCAAATCAACCCAAACCTGATTAACAAGAAGAACAAGCTACGAAAATTGTCCATGTGAAAGAAAATGATTCGGCTAAAACCCCATTTGTCTTCCTTATGTGCACTAAGTGTTAAGGAAGATGCAAGTTATTAATATCCTTTGCATTCCCCCACGAGGATCCATCTGTGGCATCGATCTGACTAACTGACGATTACGTGCTTGTTGTGGCTGAAGTGAGTGCACCTGAAGACATGAGGCGCACAATTGAAAGGCCACAACATTATACAATGATCATTGAAAAAAAAAACATAGACCGTGAAATATGTGAAACCGAGAAACTCAATACCACGGCTGGGGAAATGTTCAGATTGTCAAGACAAGGGACTAGAACAGCAGCTGCCCCAGCTTTTTAAAACTGCTGATCACGTGCTCTAAGCCCAGAAGGGAAGAAATTCGCAATTGTGGTAATTAGTGTGCTAAAATTTTTTGCATCCAAAAGCCTCCACACACAATGACTTTTACTGATAACACAATGCAATGGTGTAATTTGGGCAGTAGATTGGAAAAAATATTCTCGGTACATGGAAAACCAGCCTCTCTTATATATAGAGGACCGTAGATCTCTGAATTCACTTTCTATCCAACAAAGTTCAATGGGTTACCTCGGAGTTAACAAGAAGAGAGAATCAGAACCTGTCTCCAAAGATTGGGAAGATGTCAAGAAGGATAACTTGAATGAGTCCATCAAGGCCGTTTCTTCTTCAGACGAAGAGAGTCAAGTCGCCGAGACTGGCCCTAACCCTTTCAAGGACCCAGTTACTGCTGAATACTATAGGGGAGTCTATGAAGAGGCCCAATACGAATGCCGGAGTGCTTTTGATCCCGATTTTGAGTGGACCAAGGAAGAGGAAAAACGCGTTCTCCGCAAATTGGATTATAGAGTGGCTCTCAGTGCCTGTATCATGTTCATCGGGTTGCAGGTCGATCGAGGTAATTTGTCCCAGGCTGTGGCTGACAATCTCTTGGACGATTTGGGATTGACAACAAATGATTACAATAAAGGCAACACCATTTTCTTGGTGGCTTTCTTGCTTGCAGAGTTGCCATCCCAGATTATTTCCAAGTGGCTCGGTCCTGACATTTTTGTGCCTATTCAAATCGTTTCTTGGAGTATTGTTGCCATTTCTCAAGGTGCTTTGCAGGGAAGAACCGGTTTTTTCATCACCAGAGCATTAATCGGTGCCTTGGAAGGTGGATTCATTGCTGACTTGGTTTTGTGGCTCTCTTATTTTTACAAATCGACTGAATTGCCGCTACGTTTGTCTTTTTTCTGGACCTCGTTGTCAATTTGTCAAATCGGAACTTCTTTGTTGGCTTTTGGAATTTTAAGAATGCGTGGTGTTCATGGTCTTGCTGGTTGGAGATGGTTGTTCATTATTGAAGGTATTTTCACCTTGTCTATTGGTATTTCTGCCTTTTACTGGATGGTACCTTCTGCTCTTCAAACAAAGTCTAAGCTTCGTCCAAAGGGTTGGTTTACGGATAGAGAGGAAAAGATTGTGGTTAACAGAGTCTTGAGAGATGATCCATCTAAGGGTGACATGCACAATAGGCAGCCTTTGACTCTTAGCAGAATCTGGAAGTCCTTGTGTGATTATGACTTGTGGCCAATCTATGCCATCGGGTTTATTGCTTACATCCCTATGGGCACTATTGGACCATACATGACGTTGTCGATGAAAGCGTTGGGATTCTCAACTTTCAACGTGAACTTGTTGAGCATTCCTCAGGCTGTTCTTCATATCATCGTCTTGATTTTCATCACCTGGCTTTCTGAAAGAATCAACCAAAGAACGTATGTTTGTTTCCTGTTGCCATTTTTTACTTTTCCGTTCTTGGCTGCTATCAGATGGTGGCCTGGCAGTATGGTGAAAGCATGGCCAACCTGGGCCCTTGTCTCGATGGTGTTGGCTGCTCCATATATTCATGCTATTTGTGTTGCTTGGGTTTCGAGAAACTCAAACTCCATCAGATCAAGATCTGTGTCCTCTGCTGTTTACAACATGTGTGTTCAACTTGGAAGCATCGGTGCAAGCAATATCTACAGAAAAGATGACAAGCCTTTGTACAAGAGAGGTAATACCCAGCTCTTTATCATTTCTTTGAGTCTTATTCCATTGTTGGTTCTTGTCAAGTTATACTACGTTTGGAGAAACAAGAAGAGAGACGAGATCTGGAATGCTATGTCTCTCGAAGAACAAGAAGAATACGTCAAGACGACAACCGATGAGGGAAACAAGAGATTGGATTTCAGATTCGATCACTAGTTAGTGTGATAGTGATAGTGATAATAGAAATAGTGAGAATAGAAATGATAATAGAAATTTTACTGGGAGGCCCCGATACCAGCAAGATAAGCCAAGGACCAAGTCCTGGTCATTCCTTCATCGATAAACCGATCTTCGAAGTCCGGCCCGCTGAACCAGTCCCAGGAATACTTCGGGTCGAAAAGCCCAGCATTGAGTTTGAGGATGCCTCTCCAACCATCTGGAATTTGGTCCACTATTCCACCGAGCTTAGCATCCCATTCTTCCTTTACATAGTTCGGGCCACGGATGTAAGAGGAAATGGGTGTGATGGGAATCATGTGGATTCCATGGATGAACTCGTCTCCGACGGTTCCTCTTCCGAAGAACGTTGAAAAATCGATTTTGTTTTCGAACAAGATTCCTGACACCTTGTTGCCAATGAACTGCGGCGGCTGGATCTGGTTGTCCGAGCTGTACAACATGTACATGTTCAACGAGGTTTTCATGATGGCCAACATCAAGTCCGCCCTCGCTTCCATCTCCGAATTCCCAATCACCCTCCCAAAAAGCTTGAGAGCGCGAACAGAATGGTAGTCTTCAGAAGAAGACTCTTCATTCTTGCCGTCGCCACTAGGAAAGATCCCGTGCGCAAAAGAATGGCCATGGAACCAGTCGAAGTTTCGGGACTGCGGAAAGTACGGGTCTTCACTGGATGGGTTGGCGTAGTCTCTGATCAACGTCAAAGCGTAATCCATAATGAGATTGTTGTTCTCTGCAAGCCAGCCAGGGTCGATCCGGGCAACCAATGCGATAGCATGGATATGGTACCCATAGTGGAAATGGTGGTCGTTGTAGTTGGAGTTTCCAAAATCCTGGTCTGGAGGAGCACACGACACCAACCCTTTCCAGACCTGGTCGTAGCGCAACGGGTTCTGCTGCTGGTTTTTGGCGTACTTTTCAATGGCCTGTTTGATCTGGGGCAAGATCTTGTTCGTTAACTCCGAATCCCGCAAGACGAAATTGGTGACGTAGGCAAGGTGGGCGTATTTGTCCAACTCTTTTCCTCCGAAGTACATGGAGTCCACGTTGCATTTTGCACCGATGTCATGCTGAGCTTCTTTCGCAGCAGCGGCCCCGATCAAACCTCGGACCGACTCGGTGAAATTACCCGGGTCGTACTTGTAGCCCGAAACAGAAGTCCACGGGTCAAAGGCAATATCCGAGGGCAAATCGTGGACGTCCATCACCAAGGTGTCGGTGGCGTATGCTCTCATGACACCTTTCGTTGGAGAATCAAGAGTCAACCCGGTGTCTTTTTTCTGAATTGACTCGTTGAGCATCACTTGGTGGTGGGGAAGGCACCATACCAAACCCGAGCCACTGGAAGATTCTCCTTGCATTTTGTAGCCGAACGAGTACGTTCCGTTTCTGTCGTTGACGTTTCCAGAAAGAGTTACGCCCATAGGGTAACGACCACAAGCATCGTCGTAAGCAGGACTGTCACCTTTGCAAATCTGAACCACACAATTTTGGGTGCGATTTCCAACAATATGGTTGGGGCCTGCTAGTCTCAATTCCACGGTGGGGTCTCCACTTACGTAAATGGACCAAGTGAGCTGGTTGAACAATTTGACGGAGTACTTCGCTGTTCTGTTATTGTTGACAATTCCCACTTTTCGGAAGTCCTGGAACCCCACCTGGGAATTGACCACAACCTCCAAATCCTGGTAGATTGCGGTGACAAAGGCCATTCCGTAGGCCATCGGAACCACGATTTTTCCCGTGCCACAAGACAATTCCGTCACGGCCGAGAGCTTGTCGCTACTCACAAGCTTTGCCTCGACATTCGTCCAGTTCTGGGAAGTGAAAGCAAACAGCTTTATTTTGGGTGGGTTGAAGTAGAACTGGGCCGGTATTTTGCCTGGATCTGGCCCGAAAACAAGCTGGTTTTTTTCCGTGTGGTTGAAAGCGATTCCCCAGTCAGAATTGCCATCTTTGGCGATCCAAAGCAGGTATGGAAGCAGCCATACTGGGTTGGTTTGGTCGCCCAAGAGTAAATTGTTGAAG
Organism: Danielia reshetovae; assembly: GCA_030558395.1. Classification (NCBI taxonomy): domain Eukaryota; kingdom Fungi; phylum Ascomycota; class Pichiomycetes; order Serinales; family Metschnikowiaceae; genus Danielia; species Danielia reshetovae. The sequence goes on along the minus strand of JAJMSL010000004.1, from coordinate 451,057 downwards.
GTATTATTGGTTTGAAGGGGAGAATTGACCGCACATCCCACCGGAGGTTGCAGGTGGTTGAATTTGGGGAATAATTCCGGAGGAGAGTTCTGGGAAAGTGGGGGTTTGAAGAGGTCCACCATTGATTGTGATTGAAGATTGAACTTGAATGTTAATTAGGTTGCGAAATGCACAGGTTTTATGCGATGGGTCAGAATTTGGCATCCAATCAAATGGACTTACGAATTGCCCGATATGAGGGGAGTGAATTGGCTGAGAGAATTGAATTTGTGGAGAGAGCTTTGTGGAGAGAGCTGGATTTCGTTCGGTGGGACCTGGAATTGAAGGGAGTGGAAACTCAACGACAGAATTGAAAATCAAGAGGAATCATCAGTTCTATTAGCCTTGAGAGCTTGTTCTTGTTCTTTTGCTGAAAAATGAAAACTGGACATTTGACTGTTAAGAGTGGAGTCCGACCAGGTGAAGCATGGGGAAGGAACTTTTGGGAGGTACTGTGTTGTATGGAAGGTTCTGTTGGTGTATAGACAGGATTAAGATGTGTGTCCTGTATACACTGAGCATCAAGAATTGATGCTTGGACTTGGCGTTGGGGTAGGAAGCATGACTATAGGGAAAGAATGACCCTAGAGTTACCCTACCTTGCCAAATAGGGGGATGTCAATCCCTCGAGAATATACATAGAGCTTATTATCCTCAGTGAAGTGATTAGTGGAGAATAAGGGCAGTTATCCAACCGTTACATATTGTATCTTTTAATTTATAAGATATGTCTGATATAGACACATCAATAGACCTCTCTATTGGAGATATGATGAGGTCGACTACCCGTGGTTCGGTATATGATTCGTTGGTAAATCATATTGCACATGAACCACTGAGGTAGGAGCCTGCAGACGATGTGCAGTCTATGCTCTTCGATTTCCAACAGGTTCGCATACTGCAAGAAAGGAACTAGAAGCAGACTGAAGCGAGATTTTTACTGAATCTTGTTTACTCCTTGTGTATCATCTTCTCGTTCCTTGCGTACCCATTCTCGTTCCTTATGTGTCTTCTTCATTCCTTGCACCTTCTCATTCGTTGTTCTTATTAGTTGTTCTCATTCGTTGTTCTCATTCCTTCTCATCCTTCTCTACCTTTCTCTACGACCACCTCTATGACTTACTAACCAACATTAATCTTCTTGATCCTTCATTCTCTGGTGAAAGGCAATGAGCAGATGCACATTGACTGTCAACCTCTGGCATCTTCTCGTCAAGCGCAATCCGCACCTAGACAGAACAGAAGTCACCAGATACCAAAGCAAAACCATTCAGCTCTAAATTCCGTTTGCAGTGCCACCGGGTATCCTTCCATTCCGTCGGTGAACTGGTTCTCGTGTCAGCGGAATAAAGCCGCTATCGTCTTTCCTAATCGGGCATACAAGCGCAATATAAGAACCATTATCTCCAACTTCACCACCACCACCACCACCTTTCATGAAACTCAGCATTCTTCTCTCCATTGCCCTCGCTCTCGGAGTGCAGGCGCAATTCCACGTTTCCCAAAATGTCGTCGTCAATACCGAAACAGAGCCATCGTTGGACGAAATCTGGGGTGAGCTGTGGCCGTTCCAAGGAATCAACACATTTGCCCACATGCCCCACCAAAAGTGTCTTGTGGACCGCACGCTCAACTACGACGTTGCAGTTATCGGAGTTCCGTTCGATACGGCCACTTCGTACCGTTCAGGTGCCAGATTTGGCCCTAGAGCCATCAGATCGGCTTCTCAACGCCAGACCTCGCTCAGGGGATTCAACCAAAGAGCCAATTTCAACCCGTACACTTCGTGGGCCAAAATTATGGACTGTGGAGACGTTCCCGTGACTCCCATGGACAATTCTTTGGCCTTCAAGCAGATGACCATGGCTTTTGAAGAATTGCTTTTTGAGCACAAGTCGCTGAACGATGCCGTGATGCCGCCACGGTACGTCGCTCTTGGGGGCGACCATTCCGTTCTTTTGCCGCATATTCGTGCGCTTCACAAGCTCTACGGGCCTCTTAACATTCTCCACTTCGATGCACACTTGGACACTTGGAAACCGGACAAGTATCCCAGTTTCTGGCACACGGAACAGAGCGAGGTCAACCACGGCCTGATGTTGTGGAAAGCGTTTGAGGAGGGCTTGACCACAACCCACAATGTGCATGCTGGCTTGAGAACGAAACTTTCCGGGTTGGAGGATCTTTCTGACGACGACGAGCAGGGATTTGTGCGGATTTCTGCCGACGACATCTGGTTGGACGGCGTCCAGTCGGTGGTGGCGAAGATCTTGGACACAATTCCGGCAGACACTCCGACGTACATTTCGGTGGACATCGACGTTTTGGACCCTGGATTTGGCAGTGGTACCGGCACCCAGGAGCCGGGGGGATGGCTTCCTCGCGAGTTGCTCCATGTGTTGAGACAAATCGACAATTTGACGGTGGTGGGAGCCGACGTGGTGGAGGTGAATCCTGATTTCGACCATGCGGAGATAACTTCCACAAACGGAGCACAGGTGGTGTTTGAGCTCATCACGTCGATGGTGAAGAAGGGCCCGGTTGTTTTGCCTGTGAATAAGAACCCTCCCAGGACCAAGGTGAGAGGTGCGGAGGAGAACGCTGACGATGAGGTGGTTAAATTGGCTCAGCTTGAGGCAAAGGCAAAGGACTTGCAGAAGCAATTGGGAGAGGTGGAGAAGTTGAAGAAGCAGTTGGCTGGGGAGATCAGCCAGATCAAGAATCTCCAGCTTTTGAACCAGAGATGAGCATTGCGAGGATGTCATGGCCAAGATAGCAAAGGCAAATAGTGCTGGTTCTCCAGGTTTGGGTCGACTGTACAAGGTTTAACACAGGGAAAGGATATCTGTGATCGGACGAGTCTGAGTTGAGTACGATGAAGCAAATTACTCAAGGCCCGAACTCAGTAAATAGAGAAAGTGTGGTGAAGCTACCGAGAAGCTCAACGAATGGAGAGAGAAAGGGCGTGCTTATGTTTTACAAAACAGCACCCAGAGGTAACTTGAATTATGGGAGTTCAGAAATATGAAAGTTCAAGAGTTTGGCAGCCTTTTGTCCTCCGAGTCATCACTGAACATACACCACTGGCTGCGAATGAAAGAAGCTGTGCGGGAGGACGGAGAAGCTTGAAGTATGAAGTTTTCACAAAATAGAGAAGAAATCAGAAATTGAGAAATCAAAAGAAATAGATGCTGTTGTTCAGTGGCCCTTCCAACCGGCGGGAGCACTTTCTGGGACATTTTCTGGCTTGAGCGAATTTCGTGAATTGTGAGAGTGCCATCGCTTCCAAGAAGTGAGCAAAGGTTCCAATTTGCAATACATAAAGCCAACAAAAACATTCCGGACAACAAATCCGATGCTATCTCCGAAACAACCTTTGTCTCTTTTCGCGAATTCATCGCAGCCAAAAATTGACACAATCTGTAAACTGTGTCAAACTATGCTTGTAATCTTAATTCCACAACCCACTACACAATATCAAAAGCTATCTTTTTACACATATTTTCTATTAATTGGTATAGACGGAAAGTTCGGATGCGTTAGATCAAAAGAAGACCGGCAGCAATGGCTCCAGCAACACCGAGCGAGAGTCCCGTTCCCATGGCAACACCTCCATTGGCAGAACTGCTGGAGGAGGTGTTCGAGGAGTTCGAGGAATTGTTAACTCCCCTGACCTCAGCGGCAACAAAAACCGTTGTGGTGATAGGGTCCTTGGTCTTGTCAAAACGGCCCCATTCGTGGGTTCCGGATGAGGAAGGAGAGGAGGAAGCCTGGGTTTTGTCAAAACGACCCCATACGTGAGTTCCGGATGATGAAGGAGAGGAGGCAGGCTGGGTTTTGTCGAAACGGCCCCATTCGTGGGTTCCGGATGATGAAGGAGAGGAGGCAGGCTGGGTCTTGTCAAAACGGCCCCATTCATGAGTTCCGGATGATGAAGGAGAGGAGGCAGGCTGGGTTTTGTCGAAACGGCCCCATTCGTGAGTTCCGGATGAGGAAGGAGAGGAGGCAGGCTGGGTTTTGTCAAAACGACCCCATACGTGTGTGTCGGTGGACCCGGTCACGGTGACGGTGATGACCTGCTGAGTCTCTGCATTCACAGCGGCAGCGGCAGCACCAACAGCGATAATGGAAGACAACTTCATGTTCTGGTGAAAAGAAGAATAGCAGATAGCAGATTTTTGTATGTTTTGAGGGAATTTCTGGGGCCTTCCCAATTGGGCGGTTCCGAATTGGCCGAGTCACGTGGTTAAAATTGCAAATTTTTGGTTCGACTAGAACGGAGAGTTGAGACTTAGGAGGTCAGACGGAGCGAGTTGACAAGTAATCCTCTTATTTTTCTTTTTCTGGCTTCTTTTGTGTTCTTGTATTGACCGTTTCTCTTTGATATTCTTTCGCTTGCTCGGTAATAATTAGACCGATAAGAGCTCTGCACACAGAGCAGCTTTGCAAGTGCCTCATCCGCTTTCAGCCTAATTGATGCTGTGTGCACTCAACATAGGGGCTAAGCCGCAACTTTTGGGGCCTTGTTCAGGCTTCTTGCAGTCAATAAAAAAAGTGACTCAAGGGTGACGACCGAAGTTAACATCCAAGATGAATATTTGCGATTCTTTGCTATAATTTGAAGAAAGATTTGTTCTGTGCCGCCAGTGGCCCAAATAGGCCATTTTCTTCCGAATTTGGTGGGTTCAGCAGTTGATCTCATCAGCCCAAGATTCTCCTTGAAGTCTGGTAATAGAGGGAGAGAACAAATGAAAGTCGTTGTTGGACTTATCCTTGTACAACCAAATCAGAATTTTTGGAAATAATTGGAAGAATTAAGGAACTAATTTTGGAAGTTTGGTGGATGCGAACTTCAATATAGTTCTTCAGATTCGGAAGGTGCGAGTTCTTCTCAAGGTGCGAGGAGCGCAGAGTTGGGGGATTTGTTCTTTCTGTAAATATAAACCACCAGAACTTTTAAAGCAAACATAATCCTCCAAGGATACTCTCACTTAAGGCAATCCCCAGCAGTTGAACACCCAACTGCCACGGAAAAAGAGTAAAAAACAATGGGAAAGAGAAACTGGTGGCAGTGAACTGAATCAGCGCCTGGTTTGCTACAACCACACATCGTTTTCAGCATAAGTAATTTTTGAAGCTTAACAATGTAGACGAAAACAATCGTGGTCAACCAAACCAGAATGACGCAAAAAGGCTTACAAGTTAAAAAGTAGTTGAAGTTTTGGAGAAAAGAGGGTAGTTGACGGGAAACACAGGAGTTAAAGTTTTGCAGCACGAAAAACAGAATGACTTCTGTACTGTCACATTTTGAATGTCGCATTTTAAACTTAAATTTTGAATGTCGCAGTCTAAGCTTAATTCATGATTAGCATCGTGAAAAGTTCGGAATTCTCTCAAGGCGTCGAAATGCCTTGACGGATCACCTGGTAGATTTGTTTTCTAAGGAGTCCGTTTTAATTTCTTCTATATAAAGCACAAGATTCTGCTCCACCAGCACTCAGGAAAATTTGAGAACTCCCGTATTGGAGCACCAGACTCGCTATGCCCACCAGACTCGCAGTGCCTTACCACCGGGTCTACTCCTCTACATCGCTGGAGACGAAGTGTATAAATAAGACGTGATCAATTAGCGTGAGAGAAGTAAACCATGACAGGGACATCTGCCCGGTCAAAACCAATGACGCCTAGAACTGGAAGTTCTGCTGGCCCTGCACGCCAAACCCAAACGAGTCGCCGTACGTCTCCGGCTGCAAGCCGTTCTCGTTGAACGCATCGTCCTCCTCCTCGCCAAAGTACTTCTCGATGATGTTGTACGCCTTGTTGTAGATGTTCTCGTTGGAGTTGGCCTGGCAGTGGAAGATCTTCTCCATGCCGCCGGCCTCTTCGATGAAGATGGCGTACCCGTTGTTGGACGCGTGCTTCTGCTCCTTGTCCAACTCGCCCACCTTCAAGATGTTCATCAACGAGTCCAACGTCACCTCGATGATCTTGGAGTCCGCCACCGACAACAAGTCGCACAACGGCTTGATACACCCCTGGTTCACAAGGTAGCGGATCTGGTCCGGGTTGGTCAACCCGCCCGACGACGCGTTGGAAATCGCCCAGCACGCCTCCTTCTTGGTCTTGTAGTCGCCCTGCGCCAACAACCGGATGATCAGCGGCACCAAGTTGGCGTCGATCACCGCCTGGATCTGCTCGGTGTTGCCGGCTGTGATGTTGGAGATGGTCCAGCACGCCTCCTTGCGCAACGTCTCCTTGGGCGAGTTCAAGAGGTGCGCCAAGTGGTGCAACACCCCTGCGTTGATCATCACCTGCGTCTGCATGTCGTTGCCGGTCACGATGTTGCCGATGGCGCGCAACGCGGGCGTCTGCACCAATGTGGAGTCGTGGTCCAACAATTCCACCAAGCGGTGGGGAATGCGTGCGTCGATCACCGCCTGGATCGCCTCGGACGTGCCGTCACTCAAGTACGACACGGCCCAGCACGCGTCCACCAACGTCTCCGGGTCAACGGAGTAGATCAATTTGGCCAAAGTGGGGATCGCCTGCTGCACCACCGACCAGTCTGGCTGCGGGTTCTTGCCTCGGCACAAGTTGGACAACGTCCAGGTGGCGGTACGGATCAACGACATTTTCGTGGTGTTGAACAACAGCAACACGGGCTCCATGGCGCCACTCTCCAACACAAAGTCGCGGTAGCTCGTGGAGTCTCCCGCGACATTTCCCAACGCCCAGATGGCCTGTTCCTTCACCTCCAACGACTGCGAGTACAATAATTGCACAAAATACGGAACTGCGCCCAGCTCGACTACGATGCGCGTCTGCTCCGACGATCCGGACGCGATGTTGGTTAATGCCCACGCGGCCTCGAGCTGCAACATGTCGGCGTGGCCGTCCTTCATAAATTCCACCAAAGTGGGGATCACACCCAGCTGGATCACGAGATCGATCGGCGGGTTGTGCTCCCTGCTCAACACCTGTCTGAACTTGACGGTGGCGGCCAACTGGTTGTCGAAATCCGCCAGCTGGATCAGTTCCATCATTTTGGGCAAATCCTGCTGCAATTTGCCGTAGAACAGTGACTCGTCGGCGGCGCCCAGGAGGCCGAAATCGTCCAAGTCCTCCTCGTCCTCCGAGTCGTTTTGGACGACGCCGCCCTCCAGGTAGTTTCTTCTTTTGGCCAAAACATCCTCGCGCTTCTGCTTTCTCAAGTCCACCTGGTGCGTCTCTCTGCGTCTTCTAAGCTCATCGCTCTGGAACCGTCCTTTGTTTTTGAAGTTGGTGCGGCGGTACTCGGGCACGAATTTGCTGGTGGAATCCTCCATTGTGGTTGGGTTTGGGAGTTGTGAGAAAAAAGATTTGTGATGTGTGGGAGGTGTGTGCAGGTCGTAGGATAGGAAAGTTCAGGGCTTGTGATGTGGGGGGAAGGGGAAGCCGGATTGAGCCTGGGTGAAGCTTACAGTGGAGGAGAAAGATGGAAATTGATGTGTGGTTATTTGCGAGTTGAGATGCTGGCGTCTTATCGACCAATACCTGAGTTCAATTTGGAAGGCTTCGTCAGCCTCAGCGTTTCCAAAACCTTGCAGTACAGCTCATTTTCTTAAAATGTCAGAATTCTCTTTTCTGTCGCAATTGCAATTGGTCGTTATTGTGTCTTTCCTTGAGATGCTCTCTGGTGTCTTCGCACAGAAAACAAAGCGCACTGCTCAATCAGGTGCAGAAGAGCAAATTCTCTAAACACTCTATTGGACCAACACAAAGAACAACTCTCCCCTCTCCCACTCTCCTCCTCTCCTCCTCACTCCCTCTCTCGTGTTGCTCCAAGGGACGGTTGCCGAATCGGTATACACACGACCAGACAATATCAACTTCACATCTCAATTTCATGAACCTCATGTTGCGTACTTGGAACAGAACACTATGTGTTTCCAGTAGGAGCCTCATGCGTCACAAAGCCACGTTCAAGAGTCCGGACTCCAACGTCGACAGCGACGAAATCGTCACCGAAAACAACCCGTGGTCTCCCACTCTCTACAACGATATTGTGCATGTCCGTCAGGGCCTCCGCAACATCGCATTGCCTGAAAAATACCGACTTTCGTACGAGCCGCTCTACGAGTCCCCCGGTGCAAAATACGTGGCCATGTTGAAGAGATTAACGCTTTCTTTTGCCGTGATTGGAGTTTACGGAGCCAAACTCTTCTACGAGCTGGTCCAGTTCGATGACGTGTACGCCATTGGCACGATCTTGGGCACGTGGGCACCGGCAGTGGCTGTTCAGTACAAAACCAGCGACTATGTCACCAGAGTGTTCAGATTGTACGACAAAGAAAAACCACAGACGCTTTCCAACTTGGTGAGTGAAGAAAAGCTCGTCATGGAGAAGTTGAACGCCACGGGCGGAAAAACGTACAATACGCTTTTGACGGTTTCGGGCAACACGACGTTAAAACTCTGCGAGGAGAACTCTTTGGCACCGTACAGAACGTGGGAAGAGACGGTGGACGGACGCAAGAAGTATTATTATTTGGTGGACAATGTGGGGGGCATGAAGATGGACCGGTTGTGGGGAAAGGTGGAGCACAACTCTGGGGTGGATAATGGGAGGTATATTGAGGAGGGAGACCTAGTCAAGTGATCGTGGTCCGAGAGAGGAAATCATGAGATGGTCACGAAACGAGAAGAAGCTCTTGAGAGAAGCCATGAGGAGGATAAGTTCATCAAATATGTGAGAAGATCTGATTCATGGATGATCGGGGAGATCAAATGTAAATAGAATAAATGGATCAGAGTTGAGAGAGTGTCCAGTAAAGAGAAAGATGAAGAGATGAAAGGGAGAGCAGACAAGCTGCTCTCGTATTCTTAGCACTGATCTCACCAGATACACCAGATTTCAGAACAGGCATCTTCCAAAAAGACATGGTAGGTTGAGTGGGTGGAAAGAATAGGAGAGGTATATACTATCAAGAGAATTTCATGGTCTTCTTCACCTCGGTACATGTTTGTTTGTCATTTCTTGGTGTTGCGATCTTGTGTAAATGCATGGAGCTGAGGTTAACCAGATACCAATTGTGGCATTATTTGCAAAAGTTAAGAAGATAGGTGAAAGAGAGAAAGAAGGGGAAATTCAGATCGAAGGGTAAAGAATGGTTCGAACGGGGATGATTCCCGGAGACTGACGTATCAGCACAGACAGCAAAAAATAACCAAGGAAAGTAATGAAAATGAATAATAGAACACTGGATGCTTGATACTGAATAACAAATTGAAGTCCTTACTGGAAGAGATTGAGTGAAAGTGTTTCTACAACTAGTCTATGTATTTTCCCGCGGACATAACTTATGCAACAATAAAACAACACTTAGAAGATCCATTTCTTTCACAAAGGTCATCTCAGAAACTCTGCACCGCCTCCTCCGGCTGCCAAAAAGCTACAACGTAACGCGAAAATACGGCGTCACAATCCAGAATAAAACACAAGAACATAACCGAATGCCAAAATTGAGTGGACACAGAATTTGCAGCCAACGCAGGTATCTGCCATATATAAACCACACTTCCCGCCTCCTTTCCACAGCAAAAAAAATTAAAAGTGCAACATTTCTGCAACATTATAAATAGCCCCTCACATTCTTTCCTTGGCAGCCTCCGGGTGCCTTCAAAGTCTACTATCGACTTCCACAACTACCCGGAGCATATCGGCTTTGTGAACCTCGCACGACCGTAGATGGCCCAGCCGCACGCTCATCGAATCAACTCAACCACTTCTGACTAGACTAAATCAAAATGGGCTTTTTTGTTCCAAAGAACAAAGGCTATTACATGGCTGCTCCCGTGGGAAGGCGCTCGGCTTCTCCTTCCACATCACCTTCCAGGTCTGAGGATCCGAATCCCGAAGACGACGAAACTTCCGAGAAGAAGGTCTTTGAAAAAGAGAAGGCCGTCCTTGCCAACCCCGAGGAAAAGAAGGAGGAAACAGAAACGCAGATCAACACGCGATTGAATGGGCTCTTGTACCACACCTCCAATGACAGCATCGACTTGTACCGGCTGGAAAACAACTCGCTGGATCTTTTGGGCCGGCTCTACTACGACGACTACGACTCGGAATTCTCTGTGTTATCGCCATCTCCCATCAACCCCTCGGTCGAGCGGGTGGCCTCGTACACTTCGTTGTCCAAGATGAACTCTGGTCTGAATCTTGTAAGCATGTCGAGTAATCTGGAATTGGCCAGACAGCAGAAAACGCCCTCTGCGTCCAACTTGCCCGATATGGCCAGGTCTCTGGTGTTGAGACCTCCATCCAGGCCGAACATGCACAGACTCGGCTCGTTTGAACGAGGTGTTTCCTTCGACACACTTTTGGATGACCACCACCTGGCCATCACGCTCAAAGTTAAGCACCCGCAGTTCAAATTCAGAAGAAACAACAAAACGTTCTTGATTGGCTTTTCCAACGACGCCGAGTCTCTCCGGGCAGTGGAGTGGGTGTTTCAGGAAATGGCAATCAACGGAGACACCGTGATTGTGTTGCAGGTTTTGGACGACAAATACTACCGGCAAGTGGACCCTGCACTTGCCGAGCAGGTGTTGGCCAAGCTCGAGAAGTTGAACACCCACAGCAAGAAGATTTCGTTGGTGTACGAGGTGGTGATTGGAAAGCCGCAGAAGCTCTTGAAATTGGCCATTGAGGAGTATAAGCCGAACACCATGATCGTGGGAACTCACCAGCAGGGAGGAGTGCTTCAGCTGTCTCCTTCGTCCACCAACATCATCAACCTGAGCCACCACACGCACCACCACCACCATCACCACCACCACATGCCGTTCTTGTCCAAGGCGTCTGTGTCCAAATACTTCATGCAGTTTGCCTTGGTGCCGGTCATCGTGGTGAAGCCGTACTACCATTACCACGAGAACTTGGACCAGCCCATCGACTCTGAGGAGTACTTTCAGAATTTGCTTGCCAGCATCGACGTGTCTCACACGCGAGAGAAGAAGAAGAGCAGGCTTGGGATGAGAAGCCCACTTCTGTCTGCCGGCAACAGTTCCACCAATTTGGCCGACATGAAGTCAGAAGCGAAGGCAGAGAGAGGCCGTGATACGTCGTTCAGTATTGGAAGCAGGGAACACTCTCCGAGTGAATCCTCTTCTCGATCTTCGTCCAAGACAAGACACAGATGGTCCAAGATCTTTGGCCACTAGGCACTAAAGCAGAGCATACAGATATTCAGCATGCATATTATAGACCGCATCAAGATATAAGAGACTAAGTAGCGTAAGAGCAGGCTTTTCGCAGTCTGAATATACGGAGAGGACTTATCTAGGATCAGATCTCAAAATGACGTTCTATCTGAATGTGTTTGTGACAATCGAGATTCGTAACAGTGGATCTTGAACCTAGTGATAGGATCAGAAAACCATTGTTTCAATGTAGTGGCTCCACACCTTAGAACAACTCGCTTGAATCTGAAAGTGAGATAAGAATAGATTATCGCGAAAGATTGCAGTCAAAACAATTGGACTCATATCTTCTTCGATAATTTTCATTTTAATTTATTTTGAGTTATTCAAACCCGGCTGTCTCAAGCGAACAAACTTAAGAGAAGCATGAACTCCCATTAGAAATCGAATGCCCAATTTCTCTCATTTCTGTGATTAAAAATTGCCGAATTCTGCTCCTCGATGGATATACCGAATATCTCAATAAATCTTGTAACCAATTCACAAGCTTACGATTCTCGATTTCCCAACTTGATTGAGGTCTTTTGTCGGATAGCTTTGGCCTTACTTTCGATTTTTGCAATCCAAAAGACGTTTTCACCTTTTTCACTTTTTGTGAGAATCACATTAATTCTGGTTTTTAGGCCAGATATTTCTTTTAAACGATATTGAATAGTGAGAAAAACAATATAATTTAGAAAAAATCTAGTATACATCACATAAGTAATACATGGGGATGCCCGGCTTCCTCTAGGGAGCACTGTTTATTGAAAATCGTGTAGCGCAAGTTGTGTTACATTTCGCATAATCATAAATTAGATGTCCAAGGTCAGGAGTGATTGGTGACCCCAACAGAGTCAAACACAATGTTAGTCTCTGATAGGTAGTTCGACCGAGTGATAAAAGCCCGCCAATAAAGGTATCACATTTTAGAGTAGGAACAGAGCTCCCTCTGGATTTCAGCTCAGGGAAACCTACAACAAAGTGGCTGAGCTCAGACTTGTTTGTATCGGCTCAGTTTAGTGGACTCATGGTCCTGCTGAGCTCGATTTGGGGTCGGAGGAAAAAAAGAACATGAAAAAGACACCGATTGAGTTTTAGATAAGCGCAAAGAGAAGGGCACCTACAAAATGCAAATAATCTTCCAAATAAACCTCCAAACAATTCTCCGACTGCAGCGCCAGTCCTATAAATAGTGAACATCCCCCAATCAACGGTCTCTTTTGCTCATCGGAACATCTTCCGCTTGACACCTTGCTTTCCCCAAATTCCTGCACTGTTCTCCACATTCCACCTTCGCTACACTTTTTCTTGCTTCGTGCTTCTTGCTTCTTACAACAACCTCTTGCAGCTACCACAGCCATGACCAGAACAGTGGGAAACCCCGTGATTGCCACCATCAATGCCGTGGCTTTGGGCCTTGCGATGTACGCATTCAACTACTTGTTCTCTGAAATCGACCTTCCTCCCCACCTTGAGAGCGGAGGCCACTGGCAGTTCTTGACGAACCTCTCGCTTCTTTTCTCTGTGATAATCTTTGGGCTCGGAGTGGCAGCGCATGTGCTGAAGTCCACCACGTTGTTCCATGTGAAAAATAGTTTGCACCCAATTGCACTTGTTCTCGAGTCCGTGGTGGCCTCGGTGTACTGGCCGTTGAGGCTTGTTTTTCTTGGCTTGTTAACGAAAAACCCCTCCAAGTACCTTGTGCCCATGCGGGTCGATTTGTGCTTGCATTTGGTGCCCGTGGCCACGTTGATGGTGGATTATTTGGTTTTCATGCCAAAGTGGACAATCCGCACGGAAACGGCGTTGGGCACGGTCGTTTTGCTCACTACTCTCTACTGGTTTCTCTTGAAACACTTGATTGACTTTGAAAACGGCGGAGAGTACCCGTACATGTTCTTGAACGTGGACACGGAGGAAATGAGAATCTTGATTTTCGGCATGGTGGGCCTCATTGGGTTTGTGCTGTACTTGATCAACAAGCGGATTCACGATTTGATCGTGGTGCCTGACGCCAAGGAGAAGAAGAAGCTCCAGTAGATACGAAGATTACATGAGAAATGGACATAATGTAGAACATAGAAGACAGGAGATGGACAGAATGCTGAACAAGGACAAGAGAACGGGCAGAATGTTGAACATTGGAGAAGCAATACCAAGTGCCTAAGTGCTTATCTCGTACATTATCTTCTTCCTAATAGCCCTCTTACATGGTGTACGGGTGTTAGATACTTATCTCACCGCTCCACAATTCTCCACCAACTCACAATGAGGTGGATCTTTTTTGCCGTTGCAGGCGTATCGTGCTTCCAGATTCCGCTAGCACTCAACTGGAATTTGCCGCTGGACAAAAGACCGCACTATTCAACGCTTGATGTCGCAGACCATCCGATTAATTTGACCCAATATGAAAACGAAATGGTCGTCAGGTTGCCTGTCACCGGAGAATTGACGAAGCACTTGGCCAAAAATGGCTACAAAATCTGGAACCGCAACTCGGCTGCGCAGACGGTGGATGTTCAGCTCAATTCGGACCAGCTCACGGAATTAACTGCTCTTTTCGGTGCTAGCCCCGAACTCGTCATCGGTGACTTGGCCCAGGCGGTGTTTGAGACGTATCCGCAAGAATACTCGGACTTTACTGCGTTTTCCGAGCACTCAAAAAGAGAAGTGGAAGAAGCGACCAAAGGAGATATTTTCTCCGAAGTGTTTTTCCGCCTGTACAGGCCCTTGGACTCCATTAACGCCTGGCTCGACCTCTTGCAGCAGACGTATCCGCACATCATGACCACCGAAGACATTGGCGAGACGTACGAAGGAAGAAGATACAAGGTGGTGCACCTCTCTATTCCGGACGACGATGTGGCCCACGGCGACAAGAAAACCGTGGTGATTACGGGGGGTGTGCACGCCCGCGAGTGGATCTCTGTGTCCACGGTGTTGTACTGTATTTACGAGATGTTAAATCACTACGAGTCGAATCCAGGAGACGTGAAGGAATTGGCCAAGCTCGATTTCCTCTTCATCCCGGTGCTCAACCCAGACGGATACGAGTACTCGTGGACGACAGACAGATTGTGGAGAAAAAACCGCCAGCCGGTGGACGGCGGAAATGACAGCAATTGCATGGGAATCGATATTGATCACTCCTACGATTACCACTGGACCAAATCGAGCGACACCGCATGTGGAGAGGAGTACGCAGGAACCACTCCTTTTGAGGCGTACGAGGCGAAAATCTGGAACGACTACTTGAATGCTACCAACGACGACCACAAGATTTATGGGTACATTGATTTGCACTCGTATGCGCAGGAAATCTTGTACCCATATGCCTATTCCTGCAGCGACCTGCCTAGAGACGAGGAGAATTTGATCGAGTTGGCGTTTGGCATTTCCAAAGCGGTGCGGTTGACTTCTGGCAAGTACTATGCCGTGTTGCCGGCGTGCTTGGACCGTGACTCGGACTTAATTCCTGATTTGGGTGCGGGAACAGCTTTGGACTACATGTACCACCACCGTGCGTTCTGGGCGTTCCAGATGAAGTTGAGAGACAGTGGGTCGCATGGGTTTTTGCTTCCAGAAAAGTACATCCAGCCTGTCGGAGAGGAAATCGCCGCGGGGTTGAAGTATTTCAGCAAGTTCATTTTGTCTGAGGACAGGTAATGCGAAGTGAGATTTAGTATTAAAAGTTGCACCAGAAAAGAAGTAGCGTAGAAAACACCCTGTAACAGGATCATGGAGATGCACAAGAGCAAAAAAAATTGCGCAAGCCCGGAATCGAACCAGGGGCCCAACGATGGCAACGTTGGATTTTACCACTAAACCACTTGCGCAGCTCCGCGACGGGGAATTGAACCCCGGTCTACCGCGCGACAAGCGGTAATTCTAGCCACTAAACTATCACGGACTTCTATACGTAGAACTTATTGTGGTTTAGTAAGCTCAGTGGGAGGAAACTCTACATGAAATGTTAGATTTTGCGAAAAATGAGCGCACCAGCATATTACCCTAGCTTTAGAGGCTCCAATTACGTGAAACCAACTCCAAAACACCATTTTTCACAACTAATAGCCCGACCTCTATCAAATATCGCGATGAACAAAAACAATGCTAAACAGACATTTCTACCCCAGATTTCAGGATCTCCGTGTCCCAGCCGAACATGGCGCCAAATCCACGACCCAAGAGGTACCGATGTCTGTTTGAAGCGTGTGACAAGGCCTACAATCGGCCTTCTTTGTTGGATCAACACGAACGAACCCATTTGAACGAAAGACCCTTCGTTTGCCCCGAGGAAGGATGTGACAAGTCTTTCTTCCGCAACTCGCATCTCCAGGTGCATGCGTTTGCGCATCAGACGGACTCCGAAAAGCCGTTTCAGTGCAGCATTTGCGGAAAAGGAGCCACCACTCCGCAACTTTTAAAAAGACACGAGTTGACCCACACAAAGAAGTACAAGTGCACGGAAGAAGGATGCTCCGAGGCCTACTACAGGTACCAGTCTCTAAAGCACCACGTGGACACCGTGCACAAGCAGCTATTGACTTGTGAAGAGTGCAACAAGCGATTTCAACGACCTCTCAAGCTCTCGGAGCATAAATTAAAGTACCACGGCGACGTGCTAGCGTTTCTGTGCACACATACGGGCTGTTTCTTGAGCTTCAAGGACGCCACGGCCCTACAGCAGCACCAAAAGAAAGCACATCCCATTCTAGAGTGTCCTAAATGTGGAGTCAGTTGCACCTCAGCCAAGGCACTCAAAACACACCAGTTGGTGCATGAGACGGGCAAAACGTTGTGGAAATGCAAGGCTTGTGGTGTGCAAACTGTCAAGAAAGTCGACTTGATCAAGCATTACCAGGATATCCATGGAGAAGTGCCCGATGAAGTGCTTGAAAAAGAAGAAAAGGAACAAGTTGAAAAGCTTCTACAGGAAGCTGACAGCTCGCTTCAAACTCTACGGAGAGACCCCAGCTTCAAGCCTGACTTTGTGCCCGAGGAGGAGGAACTCATGGAGAAAGACCCGAAGACAGATGTGGAAAAAACAAGAGAGGATTTGAGTGAAAAGGCGTCGATTATCGATCTTGTTCTGGGAAACTTCCTCAAAAAGTACGTGTGTCCCAAGAAGAACTGTGGACGCCACTTCCAGAGATTGCACTTCTACGAAAAACACCTCAAATGGCACGAAGCACATTTGAGGAGGGTCGACGAATTCTTGAGCAATTTGGAAGCAACGCCTGCTCCGGAAAGTGAAGATGAGCTGGACCACTTCTCGGACGTTGACCAATCGGATGACGTCATCAATTCAGACAGCGAAGACTCCGAGTCAGACGGGCCTCCACCCAAGAAAACCAAACTCGAGTCGGAAAGTTCAGATGAGTTGAACAGGAAGCAGCAGGAGCTCGACGCTCTCATTTCAATGGAACTTGGAATGGTGGACCTGGAGTGAGTCTAACATTGAACTTAAGTGTATTATTATTGAACATTGTATTATACATATTAGAAGTTTGCAAACTAGTATTAGTACTTCAGTTTTTTGTCGTAGCCTCTGCCTCCAAAGTTGTCATTTCTTCTCTTCAGTTCTGGACGTCCTTTGTACCCGTTTTCTCGGGCTGGGGGAGGCAAAGTTGGAGGAGGCAAAGTTGGAGGAGGTAAGGGTGCAGCAGGTCTGGCAGGAGCAGCACCTCGCTGTTGAGAACTATATCGTCCTCCGTTTTGCTTGTCATTTCTGTAGCTTTCATTTCTGTAGCTGTCATTTCTGTAGTTGTCGTTTCTGTAACTTTCACTTCTCGAAGACTGGTAATTCTCATTTCTGGAGGACTGACTAGAGGACCGACTCTCTCTGGAGGACTGACTCTCATTTCTTGACTGATAACTCTCATTTCTGCCCTGGTACCCAGTTCTGACTTCCCTAGGAAGTTGCTGTGGTGGCAATGGAGCTCTTCTGGCTGGTGCAGGTGGAGGCACCGCAGCTGGAGAACGGGGAGTGGTTGCAGGACTGGCCGAGGCACTGGTTTTGGCGTTTTCTCCAGCCCTTTCTTTGTTGATTTGGTACTCCTGCTTCACTTCTTTGAGACGGGATTTCAAGTCGGGTTTTGCTGAAGTGGGTCTTGAGTCTGGAGCTTTCTTAGCTTCTGATATCTTCAGCTTGAACAAGTCGCCCGAACTCTCAGCCACCGGTACATCAGCCTTTTCCGGACGCGGTACATCAGCCTTTTCCGGACGCGGTACAGCAGCCTTTTCCGGACGTGGTACAGCCACCCTTTCTGGGCGTGGGGCAGCCACCTTTTGTCCGTTTGATCTAGGACCCAAAGGAGCTACCGGCTTAAGAATGGGCCGGGATTCAACAGGAGTTTTGGGCTTTGAATCATGGTCTCGGGATTTATTTGGAACCTTCGTAGCAGCAGAAACAGCAGCAGGAACGGTTGCAGGAGCATCAGCAGGAAGAACTGGAACACTAACAACTGGAGTCCTAGGAGCAGCTGGAGCAGGTGTTGGGGTTTCAGATTTCGTTCCAAATTTGGAATAGTAGTCGTAGCGTCCTTTCGTCGAATCTTGCCCACGAGAAGTTGCTCTGGGAGCATGAGGAGTAGCAGAGTCGTCATAGCTAAGTGCATTGGCTGTGGCCTGCTGATTCTTAGTGGCCTTTTCCTTTTCGATCTTTTCCAAGAGTTCCTTTCGTTTCTTTTTGTCCTCTTCCTGTTTAAGCCTTTTCTTCTCATCGAGAGCTTTTTGTATCTCATCATTCTTCTTCTTGCGTTTGGCCACAAGTTCAGCCTTGGCTTCGTCATCCATTTTAATGAAATCCCACATATGCACCCAAGTCTTGGAGCGAGATTTGACATGTCCGATCAATGCACTGGATGAAAGCTTCAAGTCTTCGCGGAGTTCATTGCGAGCAATGTTGTCGATTAATTCAATCACTCTTTCACAGTGATCCTCGACATTTGGATAGATTCCCAAGAGATTCTTCAAGAATGTGATTGCGTTACGCCGAGACATGTAGTCCACCACCGTCAACGCTCTGGCAACATCATCCAAAAGCTCAGAATGGTAATTGAAGAGGGATTGACGGAAGTCATCAAACGACAACGCTTTCAAAGATTCATCGGCAAAAACACCGTGCTTGGAGAATTCGTTCTCCTTTGTCCAAGAGTTCAACTCTCTCAAGATGGCAGAGAAAAAGATTCCTAAATTCTCGGCCTCACTGGGTGTGCAAGTGAACAACGTACCAAACAAAATCTTCTTTCTGAAAAGCTCGTTCAAAGTTACAATGATGGAAAAGTTGGGAGTGTTCCACTCTTGGAGCTTGAACAAGAACTGCGCACTGAACATGGCATCAAAAGACGAATGAACTGTTCTTGGAAGCAAGCAGAGTTGCAAGAAGTCATTTGCCTGTGAACGGATGGACTCAAAGTCACTCTGAGGGAACCACGTGGATGCTTGTTCCACGAGTCCAAGAGTGATTGTTGCATCGTGTGCTTTGTGTGCTTCCATTTCATTTGGAATTGCAATAATGCACTTCTCGTTTCTCATAAGATCAGATTTATACCTGTCAAGAAGGCCATTAGGAGCATCCTTGTCTCTTCTGGTGAGAGCAATGTTTTTCTTTAAGCTGGTCACCTTTCCCTTCAATTTCTCAAGTTCTGAGGAATAGAGAGATTCAGAAAAATTGATGTCGAATAAACTCAATTTCCAGAAAGAAGTGAAGAGATCAATGGAAACCGCCAGGAACGTACTTTCAGGCAACGCACCAAGAAGGCCCGTCTTGAGCTCGTCAACACCACCTAGGAATGGTCTCCATAACTCAAATGCCCAAGGAATCCGCACGTTGAATCTCGAAACCAATTCAGGAAGAGGCATCAAGCCTTCATTAGACGTGTGGTCTCCAAAGAAACAAATTAGCGTAGAGAACAAGTGAATGACTGCATCCACATCATCGTTTTTGCTGGCCAAGATCTTCAAGTGCGAGTACTCCGAACCCGATATGATATTGGCATTGAGTCTGCAGAGCAAGATGAAGAACTCGTTCACAACGTCAAGTTCAAACAATGTCTTGGCCAAGACTTTTCCGGGCTCAGCACTATCGAATCTGACGTCGCCAATGGTCTGGTAGACGATCTTTTCCATCGAGAAGCCAGAATTGATCATGTTGATTTGAAGCAGCGTGAGGTTGGTGATTGCCTGAATCCCTCCCATGCATCCTAGGATCTCCTTGAGAACAAGCAAGCCCGAGCTTTCTCCCGAATGGAACGATTTCAAGAGATATTGGATGATTGTTGACAAGTCGACCGATTCAGGGTATCGATGGCAGATTTTTCCCACAAATGAAGCCAACGACTGGATCCACTGACGCTCGTTGATTCCGTTGTCTTGAACATTGGATCGGCCGGCAGCCGTGAGTCTCATGAGAATAGCCAAAGTCAAATTGTCCCAGCCGTACTCATTGAAGTACCCAGCAGCGTCGACCACAAGCGTGTTGAGATTGTCGTAACTCTCGATTTGCTGCAAGATGGTCAAGAAACAGGGCAAAGGGTTTGCGTAACTGATTTTGGCCAACTTTCTCATCATCGGCTTGACGTTCTCCTTCGAGAGCCTTTTCAAGGTATCCTTGGTTGATTTCTCGGCTCTGGCGTAGGAAATCTTCACGTACGGATCGTTTTTGGCGAGCACCTGGTGGAGTTCTCCATACAAATTGAAACGGTCTTCTGGAGGAAAGAACTTTAGAACTGCAAATGCTTTGTCCACAGGGAAGGGATTTTCGTCGATGGTGCCGATGGCAGGGAAAATGTAGTTGCGGAAGAACGCGAACCATTCTTGTTTTCTGTGGCCAAGGGCCAAGTCGGCAACAGCAATTTCGCATATTTTAGTGAACACCTCGACGTCCTGGGACAAGTGGACACGGAAGAACTTGAGGTATTGCGGGCCAAGGGCAAACAAATCCTCCACTGTGGTCAACACAGGTAGCCTGGCGTCCCATTCTGTGTAGAAGTAGACAAGCTTTTTGTTGCTGAACATCTTTGCAGTGGGCTTGACGCAGTAGAGGGTCACTGACGGGGGGTCTTCGTGACTGACCTTATTCATAGGACGAGGGAATGCGAGAGGACGTTCTGTTTGGAAAACGTCGAGTTCTTGCTTGGAAAACTTAGCGACCGAGTCGTAGAGAGGTTCGAGCATTTTTCCCAATAAACGATGCATGAGCTGCGGAATCTCCGGGTCCACATTCACCAAAAACGGGTGGCTCGACAACATGTAGATCGACGGCCAGTAGAGCCCGTTCCCAAGAAAAACCTTTAACATCTGGAACTTGAAGTTGTGGGAAAGAGACTCCACATTCAGCTTGGGAGCAGCCGCAGTCTCGATGTTCTTTTCTCCCTCTTCTTCAGCAAGTGGGGCCGCCAACGCCAACGCGCTGGCACTGGCCTTGAAGACCTGGTCGTTCAATTGCTTGTGGTAAGTTTTCTCTAGAGAATCCATGTCTGCTGGTGTGAGGAAGTTGTAGATGGACCCAAAACTGATGAAGCCCTCCTTGATAAGGATGGCGACCATGATCTTGAACGTCTCGGGCAATTCCCGGTCTGCGGGAAACTTGAGAAGTTTTAGTCCAATCAGTTTGGCCGCATTCTCACTTCCTCCAACACTTAAGGTGTCCAAGCTGGAACAATCGCTCTCAACACTAGGCCACCACCTCGATTTTCTCAAGAAATCCACGGTGAACCGATGGTTGCCCACAATGCTGTTTCCACAGATATCCAACAAAATGTCTAGCACTCTATTAGGGTCCAATTGGTAGTGTCCTACCATGGATTCCACTGTCTGCACTGCAAGATCCACCTGGAACAGGTTGTCTGGGTTCCGGATAATGCAGTAGAACTCGTTTATGAGCTTCGAGAAACCCTCAAACTCCTCATGCACCAAGTTGAATTTCTTTTGGGTGTAGAACTCGTCTCTTTTGTGTGTGTTCAACTGGCGGTACAACGAGCTTCCCGGAACAATCCCCAGCAGCACCAACGAGGCGGAGTCTATGTACTGGGCCAAAGTTTTCGGCTGAATAGTGTGTTTTTGATGGAGTAGCACCAATAATTCTTGAAAGACACTGGACATAGGAAAGACGTCGAAAACCTGGCAGAATACTGCCGCTTTTTGCTCGTCAGAAAGAGCAAGCACCAAGAAATCGGCCACTTTTTCGTGGCCTAGCCTCCCTTCTTGGAAATGCATCAAGAGTTCTGTGAAAACCTGGCTGGCAGTCTCTCTCGACTGGTCTGCTGGAATATCGGGAGTTTGTAACAACCGAACCAACGTGTCCGTACCAGACCCTTGAAACTCCTGGACCACCTCTTCGGTGAGATATAAGTAGAGGTCCGAGTCAGGCATTGTGGGTAGGTGAGTTAAGATCAGTTGAATTTTTGTTCATTTGTATGGTACTGCAGGCAAGTATTTGGTCTAGTGAAAGAGAGGGCCAGGAAACCTGGATTCAGAGGGGGAAGGAGATTTAATGAATGAAGCAGAATGGAGTTGGGGTCATTGTTGTGTTGGGTGCTTTGAAAATGAAAAAGGGGAAAATTGGTCGAAATCTGTATGTTTCGAGCAATGCAGCCAAATTGTATTGATGCCAAGCATAAATTGTTTTGGAACTGAAGACTTGCTTCCATGAATTCCTCTTTGTCCCCGTCGTAACAGGAAAACAATTTTAACGTCGTCAATCATATATTGGTATGTAGTTTCTTCTCGAAGAATGGTTCATTTTGCCAACGGTTTCATCTGGTGAATAGAGATGCTAATGTTCAATCTCTGAAGAATTTCATGTGGTCCAACTCTGCGTTGGTTTGTCACTCAACCATGTTTGAACAAAATTACCCCCAGACAAGTTTATCTTTGCAGAGGACTTGGAAAAGAAAGCATTTAGATTTCCAACATTCTAGACAAGAACCCCATTGAGAGCTTGTATTTGGGAGAATCTTGACAGTTCGGTCCTCGATGAATGATTTAATTCAACGTATTTTTCAGCCAAACCCGTGCAATGACCCTCTGAGAGGAAAGAGCAGGAAGTTCCTTGAATAGCTCATTGTCTCTCTAGAATCGCAGTTTACAGATTACGTGGAGCTGTGACTGTTGAGTCTACAACAAAACAGAAGAGGAATTGAACCTTTACCAGAACGAGTTCTATTAATACCACTCAACCTTGCGTTTCTTTTTCAACGATCTTTGTATAATTTTTTCTTCAACGATCATTGTATTATCAGCAAAATAGAAAAAACCAAACAATACATCATAAGGAATAACAGATGCGCCCATCGATAGCTGGTGAACTTAAACACCCCAAACTTAAGCGAGACTCACTGTCCCACATACATCCAGAATGCAAATAGGATCTAAGAGGCACTCGAGAGGTTGAGAGGAGGTACTGATGCTCTTTAGGGAGGTACTGATCTGATCGAAAAAACCGCTTGGCTAGAACAAGGTATATCAGCCAGAAAGGAAATACGGCAGCTTCGTTCCTCATGGCCCAATGGTCAAGGCGTCTGGCTACGATATCGTAACCACTTCTCGGTTGGAACCAGAAGATTCCAGGTTCGACTCCTGGTGGGGAAGCTCTTTTTTTGTCCACCCAATCTTGTTGAGCCTCTCTTCTCCGCATCTTCTCCGCACCTGCGGCGTCGAATTCGCAATTTCAGAGCTGGAATCTTCACAAAGAAAACGATTGGTCGCTAACTTTTGCGTTTATTTTTTGTATCTGGTGAGGGTAATCTGGAAAATCTGTTATTGCGAGCACTGTGGCCAACATTTATCGCGAACTCTCAACTTTCGGACTTTTGCTTCTTTCTACAATGCCGGGAAGAACAATCTTGCTCAGAATCTCCGATACCGGAGAACCGGTCAGTTCGGACCTTCACAACGGCGTTTTGCTCTTGCCGTCTTTTACTCCGGGTAAGAATTTCAAAGAGGGAGACGTCTTGTTCAAGTTGAAGGTTTGCCTCAATGCCGCCGCCAAAGTGTCCCGAAACGGAGTGTTCTGCACCAACGTGCCCAAGGATTTCGCTTCTGAATTCAAAAGACACGAATTCCACGAATTTCCCTTTGAGTCGTCTTTCCACCAGGACATCACCATCTCGGTTCCCATCTACCACACAGGTCCGTTCTCGTACCATATCCGCTACGAGGAGGCGGACGGAACGAACGCGAAGACGAAAGATTTCTACTTCACGGTTCCTCCACATCTTTTCGCCAATTCCAAGTACGTTCCATTCAATTCGGTCAATATCCAGTCGGTGGTGTCCAAATGGGCCGGGCCGTTGGATAATTGGGACAGCTTGTTCGGGTACATTGCCAAAAAGGGCTACAACATGATTCACTTCACGCCATTGCAGCAGAGAGGCTCGTCCAATTCGCCATACTCGATTTTCGACCAGCTCAGATTCGACCCTGGTCTTTTCGAGTCCAACGACCACGCGGTTCTGTTCATTTCCAAGACGTTGGACGCACACGGCTTGTTGGCGTTGACCGATGTCGTTTGGAACCACACCTCGGACAACTCCGAGTGGCTCAGAGAATTCCCGGACGCTGGGTACAATGCCGAAACCGCTCCACACTTGCGTGCGGCCATTGAGTTGGACCAGGCTCTTGCAGATTTCTCCGACAAGATGGCCGAATACGGCTTGCCCACTGAAATCAACAACGACTGCGATTTGGCACGGGCCATGGACGGAGTACAGGAGCACGTGTTGAAGCCGCTCGCTTTGTGGCAGTACTATGTGTTCGACAAGGAAAGTACCATTCTTGAGTTGAAGGAACTCCACGAAACGGCTACTGTGGCTCCTGCAGACGTTCCAGACGATGTAGACTTGGCCAACTTGAAGCAATTGGCGTCGTTTGTGCTCACAACCGCCAACACGAACCTGTCCACAGTTTTGGAGGACCGTTTCTCCAACAAATTGGACTCGTCGAGGTTCTTGGGCATTTTGCTCACTCTTGTGCAAGACCAGCAGGTGCAGTTTGAACACATTTCCACGAAAGCCGCAGAAATTGTGGACGAGATCAACTCCCGCTTGTATGCCGAGTACGACGTCGACGTCGCGTTCCTCAAGAACCAGATCGCCGAGAGAGCCAAGTACATGAGATTGGCCGACAATGGCCCTAAGTTGGGACGCATCACCAAGGAAAACAGATTCGCCGAAGCGTATTTCACCACTTTCACAGGAAACGACGGCAAGAAATGGGCCTTGGCTAACAACGGCTGGATCTGGGGGGGGAACCCCCTCGTAGACTTTGCTTCTTCGCAGTCCAGGGCCTACCTCAGAAGAGAGATTATTGTATGGAGTGACTGTGTCAAGTTGAGATACGGCTCGGGTCCAGAAGACTCGCCCCACTTGTGGAAGAGAATGATCGAATACACCCAGCAATGTGCCAAGGCTTTCCACGGCTTCAGACTTGACAACTGCCACTCCACACCTTTGCACGTCGGCGAAGCGTTGTTGGACGCGGCCAGAGCCGTGAACCCCAACTTGTATGTGGTTGCTGAGTTGTTCTCTGGCTCCGAGGAAATGGACAAGATTTTCGTAGAAAGATTGGGCATCAACTCGTTGATTAGAGAAGCCATGCAGGCGTGGAATGTGCAAGAGTTGTCCCGGCTCGTTCACAAACACGGTGGCAGACCTATTGGGTCCCTCTCGTGGTTGCCCTTGGACGAGTTCGCGTATCCTGCTGGAAAGGAGCCAGAGGTTGCCAAGTATTCCGAGTGCAACTCCGAGTTGGAGATTCCTAAAGTGCTCACCAACCAGGCCCCCCACGCTTTGTTCATGGATTGCACACACGACAACGAAACCCCTGCTCTGATCAGAACCGTCGAAGACACCTTGCCTACTGCTGCCTTGGTTGCTTTCTGTTCCTCTGCCGTGGGCACTGTTTTGGGGTACGATGAAACATACCCAGAATTGCTCGATGTGGTCAACGAAACCAGACAGTACTCCTTCGACTACAACAGCGGAATCGCTGGCGTTAAACTGAAGTTGAATGCAGTCAGAAAGTCGCTTGCCGCAGAGAGCGAAGACGCTTACAATGACCAGGAAATGTACATTCACCACGAGGGCCAGTACATCACCATCCAGAGATACAACACCATCACCGGTGAAGGGTGGTTTTTGATTGCCAGATCCAAATTCGAAGAGCACCAGGAAGACCAGTGGTTGTCTCCAGTAGAGTTGAAGGGAACTGAGGTCAAGCACGAGTTCAGCTACACCTTGAAGAAAACTGGTGAATTTGCTCGCAACGACAAGTTGCTCACTGGTATTCCTACGGAGACCTTGGAGATCGAGCCTCCGCAAATCGAATTCGACGGGTCCGAGTCCATCATCCGCGTGAACGGCTCTTTTGTACCAGGGTCCATTTCTGTGTTTTCCACCAAGATTTCAAACGTGGATGTCTCATTGGACAAATACGTCAAGGAGGGTGCCGTGGCGGCTTCTTTGGACTTGGACTTGTACGACTTGAATGCGATTTTGTACAGATGCGAGCCAGAGGAAAGAGATGCCAGTGCTGGTGCTGATGGAACATACACCATTCCAGGCTACGGCAGCTTAGTGTACGCAGGGTTGGAAGGGTGGATAGCCGTTCTCAAGGATGTTATCTGGAAGAACGATCTTGCTCACCCAATCTGTGACCATTTGAGAAAAGGCTTGTGGGCAGCGGATTATATTGTCAACAGGTTGGAGAAGTACGCCAAGGAGTCGAAGGCTTTGGCCAAGTTCCACGAATGGATCAAGTCTCGTATGGATGCCATTAGAAAGGTTCCTGATTTCTTGAGGCCGCACTACTTTGCCCTTGTCGTTGGTGTAGCATATGAAGCAGCTCGTTTCAGAGTGTTGAGACAGTTTGATGACAATATCAAGGTGTCCACCAACTTTGTGCAAAGTTTGGCTCTCACCTCGGTACAGATGTGTGGCTACATGAGCAACACTTCTTTGCTTCCAGACAAGAAAGTGGCATGTTTGGCCGCAGGTCTTCCTCATTTCAGTAACGATTACATGAGATGCTGGGGCCGTGATGTGTTCATTTCTTTCAGGGGATTATTGATTGTGCCAGGCAGGTTTGATGACGCCAGGCAACATATTCTTGCCTTTGCAAAGACCTTGAAGCACGGATTGATTCCAAATTTGTTGGATGCTGGAAGAAACCCACGGTACAACGCCAGAGACGCTGCCTGGTTCTTTGCGCAGGCCGTTCAGGAATACGTCCTTCATGCACCAGATGGAGCAAAGATCTTGAATGAGAAGGTGTCCAGAAGATTCCCATTGGACGACACTTACGTAACTTGGGAGGACGAACGAGCCTTCAGCTACGAAAGTTCCATCAAAGACATTCTCTTTGAGATTTTGAGTCGTCACGCCAAGGGTATCAGTTACCGGGAAGCCAACGCCGGGCCAAATCTCGACTCCCAAATGACAGATGAGGGATTCAACGTCAAGGTTGGCATTGACTGGGAAACTGGTCTTGTTCACGGTGGATCCCAATGGAACTGTGGAACTTGGATGGACAAAATGGGAGAAAGTGCAAAGGCTGGTTCCAAGGGTGTCCCAGGTACTCCGAGAGATGGAGCAGCCGTGGAATTGCAAGGTCTTTTGAAGAGTACTTTGCGTTTTGTGAATGAGTTGCACGCTAAGGGTTTGTTTGAGCACACCGAGGTGGAAAAGGACGACGGATCCACCATCACCTTGAAGGCTTGGGAAGAATTGTTGCAGAACAACTTCGAAAGATGTTTCTATGTGCCAGAGGATGCCAGCCAGGATGGTGAATATGACGTCAACCCTAACGTGGTAAACCGCAGAGGAGTTTACAAGGATCTCTACCGCAGTGGAAAGGAGTATGAGGACTACCAGTTGAGACCCAACTTCCCTATTGCCATGTGTGTTGCTCCTGAGCTTTTCACTCCAAGCAAGGCATTGGTGGCCATAACCAATGCTGACGAGATTATTCGTGGGCCTGTGGGCATGAGAACGTTGGATCCATCTGACTGGAACTACCATCCTTACTATAACAATGGCGTGGACAACGATGATTTCGCCACTTCCAAGGGCCGCAACTACCACCAGGGACCTGAGTGGGTGTGGTGCTTTGGATACTTCATCCGTGCCTTCCTGCACTTCAACCATGTTGCCCATAAGTCTGAGGGCAGTAGTGGGCCATCAATTGAGCTTTTGGCGCAGCTTAATGAGAGAATTAGAGGACACATCAAGTGGATTCGTGAGAGTCCATGGGCTGGATTGACGGAGTTGACCAACAAGGATGGAGATTTGTGCAATGACTCCAGTCCTACACAGGCATGGAGCACTTCTTGTTTGTTAGACTTGTACTATGACCTCTGGAAGGGAGAGGAGTACGCTTAGAGAAGATAGAGATAGAGTGTTGAGAGAAGTGGATAGGTTGAATTTCAGTTCGAATAGAAAAGATCAATTTTGAAGAAAGCGGTGCTGTAGTGAGAAGTTGCGGTTGAGTGGGAGCAGTGTTCAAATTCTACAATTTCCCAGAGTTCATTTCTCAGTGTTCATACTCTCAGTGTTCATATTCTCAGTGTTCAATTTCCCAGTGTTCAATTTTCTCAGATAATGCAAGACACAGCCGCACCAGTCCAAACAAAGAGAAATTCAAAAGAAAGAAAACGAAAATTCATTGTTAATCGAAGATCATCAAAACCAAATCAATCAAAAGATTCACAAACCAAGCCAGAATCTCGAAATTTCAAGATCCAGAGTGCTGATCCAAATAGGGCCAACGTTTAGTTCGGTCCTTTGATCCGCAAGTTATATTGACGGGCACCCCGCTGATCCCTTTTGATGTAAGTCTAGGCTTTTTCTTATCCTGTTCAATTTTCATTAGTCCACCCAATTACAGAATAATCGAGGAAAAAAAAAAAATTGAAATGGACCTGCGATTCCGCCAGCCAAAAGACCCGATTAGGCAAGCTTTAACTTCCCACCACTCTGATCCACCATTTCGGATTAACTACAATCCAGCACAGGTCCAGATCCCGAATCCAAACCCAGGCATCCCCATGCCGTTACAAGATCCCGTATTACCCCTCTACAATACCCACGGAAACCGGTGAACAGATTGAAAGCTCGGTTCTACCTGCATACAACCAAACCTTCACATGGCGAAATGCGGACCACGACTCGCGATCAGAAATATATATATAGAGTGGAATTTCACAGGTTTTTCTCAGATTTCACCGAGAAAGTTTGCCGCCTATGTTGAGAACGTTCACGAGATCCACTGTGCGCCGTGCCTTGGTGCGTCCACTCACCACCATTCCGCTCTCTTCGACCGTTGAATCCTACCCCACAAATCACGTTGAATCTGGAACCGAGCCCTACTTGACTCCATCGTTTTACAACAACAAGCTCGTGAAGTCTGCCAGCACCACGTGGTTCGACATCCACGACCCCGCCACCAACCAGGTGATTTCCAAGGTGCCACAGTCCACGGCCCAAGAATTGGAAGATGCTATTACTTCTGCCGAGGAAGCGTTCCACTCGTGGAAAAACTACTCCATCATCAAGAGACAGGGCATTGCCTTTAAGTTCGTGGAGTTGTTGAAGAAGAACCACGACAGAATCGCCGCCATGATTGTCTTGGAACAGGGTAAAACCTTTGCTGATGCAAAAGGTGACGTTTTGCGTGGGTTGCAGGTGGCCGAGGCTGCCTGCAACGCTCCTAACGACTTGATGGCTTCGTCGTTGGAAGTTGCTACTGACATGGAGACGAAAATGGTGAGGGAGCCTTTGGGCGTGGTGGGTTCCATTTGTCCCTTCAATTTCCCGGCCATGGTTCCGTTGTGGAGTTTGCCCCTTATTTTGGTCACGGGAAACACCGCCGTGGTGAAGCCTTCGGAAAGAGTGCCCGGAGCTGCCATGATTATCGCCGAGTTGGCTGCGCAGGCCGGAGTACCTCCCGGAGTTTTGAACATCGTGCACGGAAAGCATGATACGGTCAACAAGATCTTGGAAGACCCACGTGTCAAGGCCATCACCTTTGTTGGCGGCGACAAGGCCGGAAAATACATCCACGAAAGGGGAACTGCTTTGGGCAAGAGAGTGCAGGCCAACCTTGGGGCCAAGAACCACATGATTGTGTTGCCGGATGCGGACAAGAACCACTTCATCAACGCATTGAACGGAGCCGCTTTCGGCGCCGCCGGCCAGCGGTGCATGGCCATTTCCGTTTTGGTCACTGTTGGTGAGAAAACGAAGCTGTGGGTGGAAGAGGTGGCCAGGGACGCCGCCCAGTTGAAGGTTGGGTCTGGGTTCGACTCCTCGTCGGACCTCGGGCCGTTGATTAACCCCCTCTCGTTGACTAAGGCCGAGGAGATCATCACCGACTCGGAGAAGGCCGGAGCCACAGTTTTGCTTGACGGCAGAAACTTCAAGCTTGACGGCAAGTTCTCCAAGGGCAACTTCTTGGGGCCCACCATTTTGACCGGAGTTAAGCCCGGCATGCGTGCGTACGACGAGGAGATCTTTGCTCCAGTCTTGGCTGTTGTGAACGTGGACACCTTTGACGAGGCCATTGCCCTTGTGAACTCGAACCGTTACGGTAACGGAGTTGCATTGTTCACGAGCTCGGGACCAGCTGCACAGAAATTCACCAAGAACATCCAGTGTGGACAAGTTGGTGTGAATGTGCCTATTCCTGTGCCATTGCCTATGTTCTCTTTCACCGGTAACAAGGGCTCTTTCTTGGGAGACTTGAACTTCTACGGTAAGGCTGGAGTGACATTCTTGACGCAGCCCAAGACCATCACGTCGTACTGGAGAACAAGCAATGTTGAGGAGATTTTGAAGCCCTCCACGTCGATGCCTACTCAGCAATAGGTAATTTGGGAAGAGGAATAGAATTGTGGACGTCTAATGGAGAATCTAAGGATGCCTCCATGTCGATTCGTTAGTGTATAAAAATTGGAGTTCTAATTGAGCAAAGTGTTTAGTAGTCTCTGGAAAATCTTTCAAAATCCAATTCGCAGTCAAATCGGTCGCAGAATCCCCAGCTTTTGAAAATCCAGGAAGATGAGCTACATCAGTTGAATTTCATTGCTTCAATTACTGTGTTACCAATAGTGCATCTCATAATCTCACGGTCTATCAGTTCCTTTACCGTATGTTCATCTACTGCTCACACATGAGAAAGCTAATAAATACTGATGTAGGAAACCAATTTCAGTGAGTAGTGGTAACTATTAAGTGAACTCAATATTTTTTGCAATTTTATTACTCATTTAAAGACCATAGTTTCTGATTATTGTATCTTTACTATTTGCCATTCTCAGTCACATGCAAACTACGTGGATCAAGCTATCCAGTATCCAAGACCACGCAAGAGCCCGGTTAGATCAGAAAGATAAATGAATCATTCCAGCACTTTTTCAATTCCATCAACGCAAAAAACTTCAGAGAACAAAAGTTTCCAGTTCTTTCGCATGATCCGTTCCATCGTGCATCGCGTCCTCAGATGCACCCCAGAATGCCAGTGAAATTAGTCCGGGTCAAATCGCGAAAACAACGAAAACGAAAACGATAACGATAACGATAACGAAAGACGAAAACGAGTAACCAACTTCCAGACTCGTGGTCGGAATTCCCAATTCGGACGCCCTAAGACAAGGTCCAACGAGTTGGTTGCATATTATTTGTCAATGTTGGGCATGGAATCCCGGACTTAGCGCGTGCAGTAATCCGCGGAAAAGTGGAAGAAAATACCACGCACGGATCTTGCACCGAGAAACATGAAAAGGGTCAATAAATTCAAGATCGAGCTTCGAGTCCAAGTTGAAAAATCGTGAGTAGGCAATGTGAAGAGGTTGTAATAGTGATAAAATCGTCAGAGATTGTCCATGCCAGGCAAACCATGGCGAAGCGAGTTCCAGTGTTGCTGCAAAAATTTTCAAGAAAGACAACAGCCAGGAAGTTGAGCTTCTACTCATGTCGCTAATCAACTTCCCCGGAGTTCTATGGTTCTCCACCTCACCCCACAGTGGAGTGGTCCCATACTTTGATCACGTGGCTGTATCCAATGGTAGTGCAGCAGTTTCGGGTTTAAGTGTTGCAATAGCCAGGAACTAATGCGACTCCCCACGAAGAAGAAAACAGCGAACAGCGAGGAAAAACAAGTACAATAAGATGCAGAAAAAAATAACAATAAATCACAGAACAAACAACCGAGCCAAAGAAAAGGGGGACAACACAAAACACGTATGAACTAGAGCACAAAAACACGAATCCACGGCCTGGTCGGATATCAGTACCCGAATTCACCCGCGCCGAAGGAAGAATGCACAGAAAATTTTTGTCCTCGTTTTATATATATTGCATGCCTGGGAGATAATTTTCGGTATGGGACGCACCGAGTAATTGCTTTATCTTTCACCCTTGCTCACCATTGCTCATATTCGTTTTCTCATTCTTGATTCTGCTCGCTGATTCGTTGATCGTTGATTCGTTACCAATCCTTCCCTCATTTTCACTTCCTCCATGATATAGCATGTCTGTTTCCCAGCCCATCTTGACCGTCCAAACTTCGAAAAACTGGGTGCTACCTCCCAGACCCAAAAATGCCCGCAAGGCCAAATCGCCAGACAAGAAAAAGAAACCCACTCCACCCCCCACCGATGACTTGAACAGAAATATCAACATCGTCGAGAAGGAAAACTACCAGCTCAAAGTGCGGCTTCTCTCATTGATCCACGACTACAAATCTCTCCGGGCACTGGTTACGTCAGCATCGTCTCCGCCAGTTCTCTATGACACCGCCACTACAGCCAGAAAACGTTTATTCAACGAATTGGACTCCATGAGCGAGCTCATTTCCAACATGAACGGGCTCTCGCACGAACACGCCAAGGAGCAGGAGGTGTTCAACTTCGTGAACCTCCACGACGAGGAATTCGGCGAAATTGCCGACGAGGAAATCGATTTCGACGACTCATCTCTGTTATCGCGGCTGATTTCGCCGGGATTGCTGGAAACGGACGACAATCTGCTCATGACGTCGTTGACACGCTCCACCACGGTGTCCACCAACAATTCTTCGTTGGACAAAAAGCAAATGTTCAAATTTTTCGACCTACCGGCGTATTCCGAGGATGACTACACGTTTCTGTTCGAGCAGATCGACCCACCCGACAAAATGATGTCTGTGATCGAAGAGGACCACTACAACCAGGTTGCGGATTTCTTGGAAGAGAAGCTCATGAGCAACGACGTGCAGTACTATGTGGAAAAGCTTGAAGGATGAAAGACTGAGGAAAATGAGAAGGCCGTGAAAAAGACCGAGAAGGCTGAAGCGAAGTGGACTTAGAGAAAGGACTTCGTCCGAACAAAAGACCGACGACCAGGTCGTATTTATTATGTTATGAGTTTAATGAAAACCAAAGGAGAGCAGAGTAGCCAGTGCACCTTAATTTTGGGGATTGATGTTGCTGTGGGAGATTTTGCGCCCTGTAGAGTGACTAAGTTCACTGGTTTAGTGACTGTAGGCTAATGCTCTCATTGGTGAATTCGGTGGAATATACAGCCTTTGTGATGGCACTGCAAATATTCGACGAGTGCAGTAATGTTTCGACGAGTGCAGTAATATTTGGGTGATTAATGGTCGATTCGAGACACTACTGCCATTTTGCTTCCCCAACTTTTCCAACCTGAAATGAATTTTTTTTTTCAACGATCATTGTATAATTAGGAAAACTTTAAAATAGAAAAAACCAAATACATCATAAGGAATAACAGGTGTGCCCAAACTTGTGTCATAAAAATGGTCCTGAAGATTCCCCACTGCATTCCGGTTATGTTTCCCAATTCATGCAACATTTCCTGTCAGTGCGCGCAACAATTCCAAATTGTGTTCTCAAAACTACATATATAACACGTTACTTCCATGGACCAACTTGCCTCCCAAATTAACGCCCTCGTGGAATTTCCAATCGACTTCGAAGGCCAGAAGAAAGTCGACTCGCTCATTTTCTACACCGTCCACGCTGCCATCCCCGTTTCCGTTGCTGTTGGTTTTCTCACCCAAGACCTTGTAAAATTATTGCTTGCCTTTGCTGCTTGCATTCTTGTCACCTTTGCCTTGGTGTTGCCCGCGTGGCCTAGCTACAATCAAAACCCAGTTCTGTGGTTGCAGGTGAAATATGACTTGTAAATCCGAAGAGTTGTACTTGGGGTTCGACTTGTCCACCCAACAGCTCAAAATCATCGTCACCAACGAGAAGTTGGTGGCTTTGGCCACGTACCACGTGGAATTCGACGCCCAGTTCGGGAAAAAATACAAAATCACGAAAGGTGTCGTTGCAGACGAAGAAACCGGCGAAATCGTGTCTTCTGTGCACATGTGGCTAGAAGCGATGGACTTCGTTTTCGACAAAATGAAGGCAGAGAACTTCCCGTTTGAGAAAGTCCGCGGAATCAGCGGCTCCGGAATGCAGCACGGGTCCGTGTTCTGGTCCAAAAGTGCCACGTACGAGTTGGAAAATATGGAGAAATTCACCTCTTTGTCCGAAGCCTTGGCCACCGCCTTTGCCTCGGAAACCTCTCCTAACTGGCAGGACCACTCCACCGGTGAGGAAATCAAGTGCTTTGAAGAGGTGGCTGGAGGTCCGGATCTGCTCGCTGAAAGAACCGGATCTAGAGCCCACTACCGGTTCACCGGGTTGCAGATCCGGAAGTTGGCCGTCAGAACAGGCCCGGAAATCTACAAAAAAACCGACCGAATCTCGTTGGTGTCCAGCTTTGTTGCGTCGGTGCTCTTGGGTCAGGTGGCTTCCATCGAAGAAGCCGATGCTTGTGGAATGAACATCTACAATATCGGCGACGGTGACTACGACGAAGAGTTACTTGCGGCGACCGGGGGTGTTCACCCGAAATTGGATAAGGCTTCTTCGAAAGAGACTGAGGCTGGAGTCGCTGAGTTGAAACGCAAATTGGGGCCGATTGGTAAAGTGACGTACGCGGCCTTGGGTGTCATTTCGCCGTACTTTGTCTCCAAATACGGTTTCTCGCCCGATGCCAGAATCTACTCGTTCACCGGAGACAACCTTGCGACTATCATCTCGTTACCTTTGGAACAAAACGACACATTGGTCTCGTTGGGAACGTCCACCACCGTGCTATTGGTGACGGAACACTACAACCCCTCGTCGCAGTACCACTTGTT
This sequence comes from Danielia reshetovae, assembly GCA_030558395.1. Classification (NCBI taxonomy): domain Eukaryota; kingdom Fungi; phylum Ascomycota; class Pichiomycetes; order Serinales; family Metschnikowiaceae; genus Danielia; species Danielia reshetovae. The sequence goes on along the minus strand of JAJMSL010000004.1, from coordinate 416,593 downwards.
CAAGCACCCCACTATGAAAAATGCGTACATGGGCATGATTTGCTACTGCAACGGGTCTTTGGCCCGCGAGAAAGTGCGTGATGCCGTGAAAGAAAAGCACGGGGGCCATGACTGGGAAACTTTCAATGACTTGTTGGACTCGTCTGTCGATTTCGATGGGAAGCTCGGAATCTATTTTCCCTTGGGTGAGATCGTCCCCAATGCGTCTGCCCAATTCAAGAGATGCGAGCTCCAGGACAACAAGATCGCTCCCGTCGAGCTGTGGGAGGTGGAAAATGACGTGAGTTGCATAGTGGAGTCTCAAACTATCAGTTGCAGGTTGAGGGCTGGCCCCATGTTGAGCAATTCTGGAGGTTCTTCAGATACTCCCGAGGCTGAGGACGCGGAGTTGCGCAAGTTGTACCACAAGTTGCATTCTGACTTTGGCGACATCTACACTGACGGAAAGAAACAGACCTTCCAATCGTTGACCTCCAGGCCCCACAAGATTTTCTATGTCGGAGGAGCCTCCAGAAACAAGAGCATCATAAGGAAGATGGGGTCCATTTTGGGAGCCACCGACGGAAACTACCAGGTGGAAATCCCCAATGCGTGCGCTCTTGGGGGCGCTTACAAGGCAAGTTGGAGTTACAAGTGCGAGTTGCAGAAGAAGTGGTTGTCGTACAACGAGTATCTCAAGGAGAATTACAATTTTGGCGAGCTTGAGAAGTTTGAAGTGAATGACAGATGGGCCGAGTACTTCCCTGCCATGGGCCTTTTGTCCAAGATGGAAGAAGGCTTGAAGCACGATTAGGCCACTGATATTAGTTCATGATTAGACTAGTGATATAGTTCATGACTAGAATACTGATTCATAGTTCATGACTAGACTGCTGATATATAGTTCATGGAAAGACTGCTGATATATGGTTCATGACTAGACTACTGATGTTCTGTGGTGCGACTGAAAAAATCACTTCTGAAATCAACCACAATGCTCCGGACCCAGCTAAAGGCTCTCGCGCAAATACGATGTAATTCTTACTCCAGTTTGGTACAGAAAGTGGCTTCGGGAAGTCCGGTCAACTGCGAAGAAGTGGCAAAAGCCTTGGCCAACAAGTCCTACTCATCGGAAGATCTTGAAAAACTCCACGATCTCATAAAATGCAAGCAGCTAAGCTCGGAAACGCTCAATGAGTTGTTGCACCATGGCTTGCCAAGTGACTTTTCGCTCTATTTCACCATGGCAAAGAACATAGACGACCACAAGTGGAACAACAAGTCGCTCATCTCACTTATCCAGAACAACCCAGGGCGTGTGCAGTCGCTGTGGGATCTTTTGAAGAAACACGGGTCCTCGGTCAGCGATGAGGTGAAACTAGCCGTTGCGGACAAGTTGATTTTGGGGGAAAAGGCCGAACAGCGAGAAGGAGAAGTCGAGATTACTGGCCGCAAACTCAGACAGGCTTTTGAGCTTTTGAGAGAGGTAGGCGACATCAGCAAGCTGGAACTGCAGTTGAGCCACATCGTGGACCATTTGGCTGAAATTGGAGCGAGTTCTGCCTTTAGATTGTTGAAGGTTCCTGGGTTCTTGAAGTGGGTGAACCTTGCAAAGCTTCCGGAAATCCAAGACAGAGCAGCGTTTGTTGAGATTGCCAGCATTGTCTTCGAGCACGAGCGAACGTTGTTATCCAAAAAGCTGATGTGCAAGGTTTTGGCTGCGTCCAATGTGAGCACCACAAATGTGCTGGCACTCTTTGAGGAATTCGGAGAAGAGGCCAGAGAACTCGATCTTGCAGCCTTCCAAAAACAGATTCTTGAGTACATCGAAACGCACAAGTTGGATCTTGACAAGAACGACCCCGAGGCTCTTTTGTTGAGAATCCAACTCATTGAAACGTACGGAATGAACCAGGACAACGTCCAGGCCGCACTCGAGAAGTTCCACACGTACCAGGCCCACGAGAAGTTTGGAATCGAACTCGTTCAAACGAAACTTGTGCAGGCCTTTTGCTACCAAGCTTTCAAGCATCTTGACGAGACTTTCTTCAAGATTGCGGAGACGTTGGTTCCGGAGGAAATGCAAGTCAAAACCATCGCCCACCTCATTCTTGCCAGCTGCCAGTTTGACATTGACCAGTCCCTCAAAATGTACAATGATTCTATCACGCGGGTTTCGAACAATGTCAATAGCGAAACGGGCCGGTCGGCTTCTGGAGTGTTGACCGAGGCGTTGATGATAGCCAATCTCTACGACAACGACCGAGAATTTGCGCAGCTTCTTTTTGAGAAGGCCGTGGGCAACAAGATGGTGGACGAGTCCGAGATTGCCATATTGAAAAAGGTGTTCAAGGTGTACGGAGAGGCGTTTGAGGAGGATTCGTGGGAAAAAGCCAAGCCCAAGCTTCACGAGTATGTTCTTGAGACTATCAAGAGGATGTGAAGAAATGTTTGAAAGCTTGAATTGAGGCTGAATTGATTGAACAGAATTCAGTAGAGAATCTGAAACTGATGCTGGAAGAGTGTCTATTTCTGATTCGTGTCGTAATACTTGATTCTCTGTTGTTCTCAGTTTGGGTGCAAAACGCGGAACAATTCTTGCAAGAAGCCATGGTCAACACAAAAAAAACCACAAACCACAAACCCCGATGCAACAGAATTCACAAATAACAGCACAACCAAATTGACACATTTCAACGACTACTCAACTTCGTTATCTCTCCTGCACCAGCTGAGTCATATCGGAAAATGCCTTAAGTGACTCATGCAGGCCTGACCGATAAAAGAGTGAAAATTTCAATTTCACCCCCACCAATTCTCTCACCAAAATGTCCGTTATCTTGCACCTCAGAGCAGAGACCAAGCCCATGGAGGCTAGAGCCGCCTTGACGCCCACCACCACCAAGCAGTTGTTGGACGCCGGATTCCAGGTTTTCGTGGAAGAATCCGACCAGTCTATTTTCAGGGCCGAAGAATACGCCGCCGTGGGCGCCACCGTGGTGCCTGCTGGCTCGTGGAAGTCCGCCCCAAGCAACAGAATCATCATTGGTTTGAAGGAATTGCCCGAAAACGAGACTTTCCCTCTCATTCACGAACACATCCAGTTTGCCCATTGTTACAAGGACCAGGGCGGCTGGCAGGACGTCTTGCTGCGTTTCCCTGCCGGAAATGGCACGTTGTACGACTTGGAGTTTTTGGAAAACGCCCAGGGCAGAAGAGTGGCCGCATTCGGCTTCTACGCCGGTTTTGCCGGTGCAGCTATTGGAGTTTTGGACTGGGCCTTCAAGCAGACCCACGCAGACTCGGAAAACTTGCCTGGTGTCTCCGCGTACCCCAATGAGGCTGCATTGGTCAAGGACGTCAAGGACGCCTTGGATGCGGCCTTGGAAAAGACCGGAGGAAAGTATCCTCGGTGTTTGACCATTGGTGCACTTGGAAGATGTGGCTCAGGAGCCCTCGACCTTTTCAGAAAGGTGGGTGTGCCAGAGGAGCTCTTGTTGAAGTGGGACATGGCCGAAACCGCCAAGGGAGGACCATTCCAAGAAATCGCCGACTCGGACATTTTTGTCAACTGCATCTACTTGTCCAAGCCAATTGCACCCTTCATCAACTTCACAATGTTGTCTGAGCCTAGCAGAAAGTTGAGATCCATCGTGGATGTGTCGGCCGACACCACCAACCCACACAACCCAATCCCAGTGTACACGATTGCTACGGTATTTAGCGAGCCTACTGTTCTCGTGGAAACCGCTGGAGGACCCAAGTTGTCTGTGTGCTCGATTGACCACTTGCCTTCTATGTTGCCCAGAGAGGCTTCGGAGTTTTTCTCCAGAGACTTGTTGCCGTCTTTGTTGGAGTTGCCCAACAGAGCCACTTCTCCGGTTTGGGTGGGAGCTAAGAAGTTGTTTGACCACCACGTCAGCAGATTGAGCGAGCTTTAAGTCTTGAATTAGTGTCTTGTGTGCTTCAGTGTAAATATCGTAGATGTGTTGTGCATTAAAAAGTCTTAATGCGAGTATCTTGAATGCGGGTGCCTAAAATATATGTGTTTGAATGTTGCTCATTGTCCTTTGATGTAATTGTCCTTTGATGTAATTGTCCTTTGATGTAATTGTCCCCTAAAGGCTAATGTCCTTTCAATGCGAGTGTGCTTTAAATGTTTGTACTCAGACGTGAGCACCTTAATTGTACCTCAATTGTACCTTGATCGGTCTTAGTGGACCAAAAAATGTTGGTGTCTTAGATGAGTTTGTGCTTTAAACGTAAGTACCATAAACGTGCTTAAATGAAGTGCTTTAAGCGAAAGTACCGCAAGCGTGCCTGTGAGTCCCCAACTGTAAGAGTTTCTTTGCTCCGCTGGTTGGAAATCCCCTACTCAAGAACCACACTCACCTTCGGCTTGTTCTTGTTCTTGTTCTTCTTTCCCTTTTTCTTCTTGCTGAGCATAACCTTTCTGACCTCCTCTCCGTCCGTCTCGTACTCAGATTCACTGGGGTCAACTCCGTCGATCTCGTTGTATCTTCTCTTCATTGTGTCGGCCTTTTCCACGGTTTCTCCGCAAACAGCAATGCAATTCAACCTCTCTCCACTGTCATACACAGCAACTTGGTCTCTGACCTCCTCTGACACATCCCAGACAACGATTTTTCCGTCGGACGACACAGAAACCAAGTACGGAATTCCTCCGGTCTCAGTTTCACTGCAATAGAACGCCAAACCCTTCACACGGTTCGAGTGGCCCAGCAAAACGAAGTCGGGCTCCACGGGCTCCTCGGAATCCAACAATTTCTTCATTTCCACGAACTCAATTGTTCCAGTGCTGTGGCCCGTGACCATGTATTCTGTGGAGCCGATGGTGACCATCTCCATGCACATCAAGGTGGTTTTGAACTGGATCTTTCTCAAGAGCTTGGCTTCCTCGGCAAGCTCGTAGATGAACATTTGCGTCAACAAACCCACGGCAAAATGCTTACCACTGGACGTCCAGCGGACAAATTCTCCAGCCTGACCCAAATGGTCTCTTCCTCTGATCTTCAACACCGCAGCCTTCTTTGCCGTCATCAAGTTCCACAATCTGATGGTGTTGTCTGTGGAGACCGAAATGGCCACTTTTCCAGACGGATGTATGTCCAAATCGTTGATTCTGCCCAGGTGCCCTTTCAAGGTGCCAAACATTTCCCAGTCCTTGGTTCTCCAGATAATGATCTTGCCGTCCTCCGACCCCGACAAGAGCCACTTGCCCGATTTGTCGGTCAGCACCTCCGGGGTGTCTGTTGGTTTCTTGTCACCTTCTTTCGAGAATCTCAAGGTGGTGACAGTTCCCTGGTGGCTCAACAAAGTGCCGAGTTCCTTTCTCTTTTGCAAATCATAAATACGAATGTGTTCGTCGTTGGACCCGGTGACCAAGTATCTCTTCGCTATGTCGATGGACTTGATGGATAAAGCATGGGCCTGGAAGTGGAAAATGGGCGTGAAAACAGGCTCGGCTTTTCCTTTCATGATGAGCGACAAGCACAACAAGTTGTGCTCGTACGAGCCCACCATGATGCGAAACTGCGTATTGGGTCTTTCTGGCATTGTGGTGGTAGGAATATTTCAATGCTCATCTCATCTGTATAGATAGAGTGCAGGTAAGGTGCAAGGTAATTCTGGACCAGATGCCAGGAGAGTGGCTGCATGGTACCAAGAGATGCGAGGGTTGGGTAGGGGTGAATCGGTGTTGGACATTTTGAAGAATTTGGAAGGAATTGGTGGATTTCGTCGGATCTGTCAGATGGATGTGAACATGAAGACAATATTAGGAGGTGATTTCCAGAAGCAGGAGCCTGGGTAAGATGAAATGAGTGGATGGTAATTAGAAAGACTGAGTGAAGGTGGCCTGAACGTTTGGAGGAATTTGGGCAAAAATAGTGGGATCTGCTTTGCAACCATGAATCTTCTGAAGGGTGATAGTTTCAAGAAGAGATGCATGTGTGGGAAAATGAATCTAGTGAGTAGTGTAAATTGGAAGTGCAAGTGTAGATCTATTAGAGTTGGCACAATCAGGTACAATCTGTTCCATTGGGTAGTGCAATTGGCCAGAACATAGAAAAACGCTTAGAGTTGACTGAATTCAACAAGACGGAGTGGCTAGAAAAAGGCCGTTCCGAAATTGGTAGGCCGCAGATTGAGATTTGAGTTAATTTGTTGCAAACTGGGGAAATATGAGGGCCATTCGCGCTGACTTTCAGATAAGAAACCTCCATTTTTTGGCTGTAAAATGCATAGCTGAGAGCTTCATCGTATCAGGAAACAAGATCAAAGAAAAACGATTGCAAACCAGAACATCCGAGGTACTCTAAGAATTCTACGGCGTAATCCATGGCTTTGGATCTCACGTCTTGCCTGATTACTTTGACCTCACATCCAATCAATGAGACGCGACACCTTGTTAGAATCAGCCACCTTTTGTTTACGCCTATTTCTTTTTTCTCTCCTTCAGCTCTCCAGTTTACTCTCCCGTTTACATTCCTCGAAGTCTTTGTTTGTGGAATACAGACCAGTTTCTACGTGATTGCAAATCGTTGCGGCGAATGCTGCAAATATTGCTGCGAATATTTACTTCGAATATCTGCTGCGAAATCAGACTGCGAAATCTAACTGCGAAATCTAACTGCGAAATCCGAAACAATCAAAATCAACCACCAAATGGTAAATCAAAAGACCCCGCTGCAACACAACTCCACGCTCTTCATATCGCCGCATTTGAACCGAAGGCAGGATATCTTCATCACGCCGCCAAATCCCCAAAACAATCTTTTCGAAACTCCAGGTTCTCTGCTGTCGCTGTTCTACAACATCGAAAATGTCAGCGGGCATCGCAACGAGGCCGCAGAAACCGCCCCGAACGGTGAAGAACCCTTGTCGCGTGCGGAGAAACTCCGATTGTGGCGCCACGACGCCCTAATGCAGCATCAGTTTGAAACCGCCGAATTTATCGGAGACAAGATCTTGTCGCTCACCAACGACGCCAACGACGCCTTCTGGTTGGCACAGGTGTACTTCAATAGCGGGAACCACTTGCGGGTCAAGCAGCTTCTCAGCCGACCCGAGTACCAGCAGTCTCTCAGCTGCCGGTACTTGACTGCGTATTCTCTCATCAAGCTAGAAAGATGGGACGATGCGTTGGATTTGTTGGGCGAAACCAACCCGTTCAGGGACCACAACTACAACGTGCGCAACACGGACGGCGGCGTCAAGTTGGAGGCGTCCATGTGCTATCTCCGCGGACTCATTTACGCCAACCAGAACAACTACGAAAAAGCGAAGGAAGCGTATAAGGAGGCCGTGTTGGTGGACGTGAAGTGCTTTGAGGCGTTCAACGAGCTCATCAAAAATGACTACTTGTCGCCTAACGAGCAGTGGGACTTTGTGCACCAGTTGAACTACGCGGACGCCGACGACAACGACGAGCTCATCAAACTCCTCTACACGTCGCGCTTGAGCAAGTACACGAACATCGCCGAATTCGACGAGGCCGAGAGCATCCTCAAGGACGAGTACAGGTTGGCCGACAACAGCGACCTCCTCTTGAGCAGGGCCGACTACCTCTACGTGCAGTGCAACTACGACGAGTGTTTGGCCATTTGCGAGAAGATCTTGGAGAAGGACTCGTGCAACTTCAGCTTGCTCCCGAACTACTTGAGCTGCTTGTACGAGCTCGGCGGGCGCAACAAGCTCTTCTTGAAGGCGCACCAGCTTGCGGACAACCACCCGACCCACCCCATTACCTGGCTGGCCATCGGCATCTACTACCTTCTGATCAACAAGGTGATTGAGGCGCGAAAATACTTCAGCAAGGCCACGATTCTCAACGCCAGCAACGGCCAGGCCTGGATCGGATTCGCCCACACGTTTGCCTTGGAGGGCGAGCACGAGCAGGCCATCAGCGCGTACGCCTTTGCGGCCCGCTTGTTTCCGGGCACCCACCTCCCCAACTTGTTCTTGGGCATGCAGCACTTGCAGATGAACAACGTCAGCCTCGCTGAGGAGTACCTCTTGGCGTCGTACCAGATCTGCAACACGGACCCTCTTCTCTTGAACGAATTGGGTGTCATTAACTACCACAAAAACTCGCTCCACAAGGCCGAGGCGTACTTCCAGGAGGCGTTGGGCGCGGCCAAGTACCTCAACTCGGACTCCAAAACGTGGATCTCCATCCACTCCAACTTGGGGCACGTTTACCGCCGCGGCAGCCAGCCATACAAGGCCCTCGACTGCTTCAACCAGGCGCTCAAAATGAGCCACCGAAACGACAGCAACATCCTCTCGGCGATGGGCTTGGTCTACTTGAAGATGCAGAATATCCACCGGGCTGTGGATGTGTTGCACGACGCCTTGGCCGTTTCTCCCGCGGATCCCGTGGCTACCGATCTCTTGAAGCGAGCCTTGGAGTCCAACAAGAACAACTCGTCGGCGTTTTTCCACGACATGGACTCCAAGTTGTCGGACATCCACATCCTGGCCGGCGGAAGGCTCAGGCCTCCTGAGCGGTCTCGTTCCCAGCATCTCATGGACATCACCACATCCAGCAACAAGTTCACCACGCCGTTCACCAATAAGACCAAGAATTTTCTTGACCGGCCCCGACACAGAGCCGACAGCAACAACCTGACGGACGTGGCCATACTTGCCGATGACTTGAAAAGAGGGGAGGAGTCAAGTGACGAGGAGGTCATGGACATCGAGAGTGATTAGCTACAGAGCAGAGAACGAGGTTTGCCCATCAAATTACGAGGACAGTAGTGCCATGAAGCATAGACTTCGAAACCAAGCCAAAATTGCGGTGTTTCTCGCGGATTGGTGCCCGGATGGCATGATCGCACCCAATCAGGCAATTTCTGATTTCCTGAGATTGCCTAGACGACGCAGATTTTGCACTGTGACAGACCGCAAAAGCAGGTGGGACCAGCCCCCAAACCTTTGGACGCCCGTTGTAGAAATATAATTGGCCAAAGAGGTTGTATCAAGTGTGTGCCTTCCCGCCCCATCGCTTATCCTGCGCACTAAGAAACCCCAATTACGCAAGACCAAAACAATACCGTTAGACGGAATGTTCACAACCGTTTCTCGTGAAGCATAGAAAATCCGATCTTCCCCCCAGCATACAGACCTCTACCTCCATCTGTGGCAACGTTTTCCAGCAGCCTGAAACGCTACAGTTTTCTAAGCCACACACCCTTGACTTCCACCCCACAATACAACCCCTTTGCATGAATACCCACAATCCGATTGCCGGCTCAACGGCTAAAGAATTGCACATTCTTGATGTCACCTTCAACCAAGACCAAGGATGCTTCTCGGTGGCGCACGAGAATGGCTTCCTCGTCTTCAACACCAACCCAGTTGACCTACGCGTCCGCAGAACGTTCAACGCCTCCAACGGATCCGGATCGGGAATTGGGCATATTGCCATGCTCCACCGAACAAATTACCTCGCATTGGTCGGAGGAGGGAAAAGCCCGAAGTTCCCCAACAACAAGGTCATCGTGTGGGACGACTTGAAGCGGAAAAGCAGCCTTAGCTTGAGTTTCATGAGCCCCGTGCTCAACGTGCTATTGTCGCGGATCAGATTCGTGGTGGTGCTAAGAAACCAGGTTCAGGTTTACGAATTCTCTGCTCCTCCCAAGAAGTTTGCCACTTACGAAACCATCGACAACGAATTCGGGTTGGCGGACTTGTCGGTCCACTCTGCATCTCTGTATGATTACTCTTCTCCCGGATCGTCTATGTCTTCTGTCCGGAGCGATTCCCTGAAAGAATCGCCGAAATACCAAATCTTGGCCTTTCCTGGAAGAGCAGTGGGGCAGATCCAGCTCGTGGATGTTTCTCCAGAAGGCCAGGAAAAAAACTTGGTGAGCATCATCAAAGCTCACAAGTCCAGCATCCGATGCATTTCGTTGAACAGAACAGGCACGTTGGTGGCTTCTGCCAGTGAAACAGGAACCATTATCCGTGTTCATTCTACGTACTCGACTGCTCTTCTTTTCGAGTTTCGAAGAGGGCTTGATCGAGCAGTCATCACGTCCATGAAGTTCTCGCACAACGACTCCAAACTTGCGGTTCTCTCCGATAAAAGTACCTTGCATGTGTTCAACGTGGGACCTCTGACTGAGGCTGCCGGATCTGACCCTTTTGAAGGCGACAGTTCCGTGAAAAAGACCCCCACCAATCGCCAGCACATGTTGAAGCGGCTTCTGTTGCCCATTCCAATCCCCACGTATTTTCAGTCGACCTGGTCATTTTGCTCGGTGAACACCAACAAGTACCACACCGATATTGACGGCACTCCCGACAATACCAACGACGTAGGAGTCATCGGCTGGTCAGGCAACGACAGCGTTATCATCATCTGGAAGCTCAAGAAGATCTGGGAGAAGTTTGTCATCGTGGACAAGTCCAGCTCACTGACTGAAAATAGCGGGTCTACACCTAACTATGAGATAGTTAGATTCAGTTGGAAAAGTTTGGACATGGATCAGTCTATTGTTTGAACTATTAGACATATTAGTCTACAATCTCGCATAGGATCGGAGAATATACGGCCTTCTCTTTGCGACTCTGGATGTTGTCCCACCTGCGTCCGTGGTAGTTGCGTACAAATCGCCTGGCACTGGCTTCGTTGGCAAACCTGATCAACGTCAAATGGACCTGGATGGTTGGGTCGGAGAAAAGCTCGGTGATTGAAGCCAGTGGGTCGTCGGGGTTGTCGATATCGTAATCCCAGAGAAGATTGGGTATCGTGTGGCTGGACAAGCCATAGGGCAAGTTTTTCACAAGAACCAGCCTGTATCTTTTTGAAGTTGCCATGAACGACGAGAGAAGGGGGTAACTGGGGGCCTCATCCTCGCCCATGTATGCGGTTCCGTCGTCTAGCCGCAGCAACTGTTGAAGAATATGCGATTGCGATGCCGTGAAGATTTCCAGAAGGGGAGCCATTGCTGCCTTCTCGTAAGAAACCTGGCTCTTGTTGTTGGACTCCAAATAGGGCGACGACATCCGTCTGAGATGCTTGTCAACGGGCTGGACAAACTCAAGTTTCAAGTCAAACCCGTTGATAAGCTTGCCTTTGGTTTCGAGGTAGTAAACACTAGCCTGGTTGAGGTTGGGGAACACCAAGTAATATGCTCCGGTGAACAAGAGATTGACCGGATTTCGGGCCTTGACCACGAGGAATTTGAAGCCTTTTCTCAACTTTTTGTCCAAGTAGTAGTTCCTCTCTCTATTGATAGGAAAGATGTTTCGCAAATCATCTCCTCCAACATATGCGTTCTTGCAAGCAAACCGTAGAATGTTGGTGAGAGGAAGATCTCCAAGTGTTTTTTTTGCGTCTTGCACGGCGTCTTCCATGGGTTTCTGTTCCCATTGACGTTCTAGAAGGTTATCGAGAGCTGATCCGTGAGTTTCGTTAGGATCCAGATCATATAGCACCTTGCTGACGATGGGCACTTTGGTCGCAATCTGCGGCGCTGCTTTCTTATATAGAAGCGTTAGAAGCCTGTCTGAGACAGCCGTAGATGGAGGCTTCATAGTAGTTAGCTAAATTTGAATATCGCGAAAAGTGGAGGTTGAAGAACAACAAGGTTGGTCCATGAAATCGAACAGAAAACATGGACAAAGAAATTAAAAGGCAAGGTAGCTATAACGGACCCAAATTCCCCGTTTCTGTCCTTCTTTCTACATAAAATTTAATCCTTCCCGTTTCGTCTTCAAATGGCACAGAGAAATCTATTGTCTGTATGCACCACCATCTGACCCACAACATGCCAAAGCACTGACAGAGCCACAAAGCGGTGTTCTTCTGGATAAATGCCCCGAATCCCGACGCCGAAAAGCGGTATATCCGAAACATTTTCTTCGTTTTCTCCACAGTTGATGTGTTTCCTGCATATACACCGCCTTCAGGTATCAAAATCGCAGATTCAGGAACTACACCGTCGCCGCTCTCCCACAAACGTTTCTGCCAATTCGTGTGGTGCCTACTGACACCGGTGATATCCCAAGCACGTGCCCCTTTTTTCCCGTTTTCAGCCCTTTTCAGAAGCTCTGCAACCCAACACGTTTGTTCTGCTCCATCAGCACACAACCAACCAAAAAACGACAGAAATATTAAGAACACGGCCACCTATTCAAACCTCACAAATTCCTATTCCAGTTCAAATTCCTATTCCAGTTAAATTCCCACTCCAGTTAAATTCCCACTCCACCTTGTACATAGATGCCAGAAACTATTTGGTCCAGCAACTCCTCCAGCCCTCAAATGGCGTCCAACTACCGGAGTGTTCTAGATCAGGTTGATCCCGACGTGGCCAAGATCTTGGGCTCGGGATCCTCCGAAAGACGCTTTTCGTTCACCGAAAGTGGCGAGATTGAGACCAATCTCTTTGATTTCAAGAAAAACTTGGCCCAGGTGTCGTACGCCACGAGCACCGGCGGCCCCCACGGTCCCCACATGGCGGCGGCTGCAAAAAATCAGCCATTTCTTGGAACGGCCTCCATCAGTGGAGGAATTGCCAATAGACACCCACCTCAAGACAGCTTCTTGCACAAGTTTTCCTCGGTGGCCGACGCCACCAGAGACATTGAATTGTCCAGCACTTTTGGAAACTTGAATTTAGACGGGACTGCCAGAAGGACCAGCTTCAATAGCGAGGTGAAGTCCTTCAACGCACCGACTTTCTCGTCTCCGCACGGCTCGATGAACGAAAACTTGAACATGCCTGCTCCCAGAACGTCGAGGCACCAGTCGATCAGCGAGAAAATCGACAACTACAACAACAACTCGCCGATTCAGGCCAGTGCTGCGATGTCCATTTCCTCCGACTTGAACTCGAACCCAGGATCCAACCAGATTCCGGAGCACATGAAGAACGCTCCTCAGAGCTTCTGGAACCCGGCTGCGGCCATTTCGTTCACGCCTAACCAGACGTACAACTACTTCCTTGAAAATCCGGGGTTCCATAACGCTGGTCCGTTTCCTGTTCAATACAACAGAAGTGCTGCTCCTCCAATCAGTCCTCCACCTTTCATGATGGGCAGCCCCCAGTTCATGGATTCCGCTGGAATGTACGGTTTTGTGGGCTACCCAACTGCTTTGAATGAAGAAACTGAGCCTCCTCGTGATTCTGAAGACAAAAGAGACGACAGACTGCCTCCCAAGGCTGCCGGGATCCCAGGGATTGGTTTGATGAACCGCCAAGTCCACCCTTCTGCTGCGGGTTTTGTGTTCAGTCCGTTCAACCCATACCCTATGTACCAGCAAACCCCACCTCCAACCTCTCCTCCTTCTGCCCCCACCGAGGCTCTTCAGGCCCCTCCTCAGAATATTCAACCAGCCGCTTTTGAGATGCCTGCAGAACCTCGTCACCACTCGTCCCGTTCTCCCCAAAGTTCCACGCCTCCAGTTCACGGAAAGAAGGGTAAGGCTCGAGGACCTGGTGGAAGCGGAGGGGCTAAAGGTGGCCACCACATTTACCGTTCGCCGTTGTTGGAAGAGGTGCGTTCGAATCCTAAGGGAAAGGAATACTACTTGAAGGACATCTGCGGCCATGCCATAGAATTCACAAAGGACCAGCACGGTTCTCGGTTCATTCAGCAAAAGTTGCCTAGTGCCAGCGAGGAAGAGAAGGAAATCATTTTCAACGAGATCCGCGACATTTCCTACGAGTTGATGACGGACGTGTTTGGTAACTATGTGATTCAGAAGTTCTTTGAGCATGGGTCCACCGTGCAGAAGGAAGTTTTGTTGGAGTGCATGACCAACAACGTGTACGAGTTGTCCTTGCAAATGTACGGGTGTCGTGTTGTTCAAAGAGCGTTGGAGTCGGTTGCCTTGAAGGGCCAAATCCAAATTGCTGAGGAGTTGAGGAACTATGTTTTGGTTTGCGCCAAAGACCAGAACGGCAACCACGTCATTCAGAAGTCGATTGAGAGAATTCCTTTCACCAGAATCAGATTCATCTTGGACAGCTTGAGCAGCCACATTTATCATTTATCCACACATCCATACGGATGCAGGGTTATTCAAAGGTTGTTGGAGTACTCTGAGATTGAAGACCAGATACTGATATTGACCGAATTGAACAGATTCATCTTCTACTTGATCCAGGACCAGTACGGAAACTACGTCATCCAGCACATTTTGGAACGTGGAAACCCAGAGGACAGAGAAGAGATTCTTAAAGTTGCTTTGGGCTCTGTTGTCAACTTTTCCAAGCACAAGTTCGCCTCCAATGTGATTGAGAAGTGTATCAAGCACGGTACCTTGGAGCAAAGAAGGAGAATCTTGCACGAGGTCATGAATGGCAACGAAGACTTGAAGAAAGAAACAGTGGAGGATGACTCTCCATTGGCATTGATGATGAAGGACCAGTACGCCAACTACGTGATCCAGAAATTGGTGGAAGGATTTGATGCCAGAAGCCAAGAGAAGAAGAGTTTGGTTGTCAAGTTGAGACAATACTTGAAACAAATTTCAATGAGAAATAACTATGGCAAGCACTTGGCGTCGGTGGAAAAGATGATTGTTGTTGCCGAAACTGCCTTGGTTGAAGCGGATCGAGTTTGAAGGTGGAAAAGCTGTACATAAGCGAGAAGCAAGGAATGCTTCTCCTATCCTATAAAAAGATGCTTGTCAAATCCCATTCAAGCTCGCCTTTGAACCATCTAATGAAGTTCAGTTTGTGTAATATTGCCTTGAGTTCTATATATTGTGTTTGTATATGAAGTTAGATAGTTAAAATGTCAATAATAGTTGAATTTTAAGAGGTCAAACTGAGATGAAAGTTCTAAAATTCAACAATATGGAAAGCTTTGACAATTCTGTCCATGGCTCCCCACTTGCCAGCATCGCTTTCGGATATCAGCAGCTTATATATAGAACGGATTTTGGAGCTTTCCAAGCCGAAAGTTGTGTTTGTGTTTTCAAACAAAATGTAGTCATAAATCGTAATGTTTTTGAGCAAGTCCACCTCACTCCAACTGACAACTTCATTCTTGTCAAATTTGGAGTACAGGCTTCTTGAAGCACTCTTCAATTTTGCTGAAAGTTTGGAATCAGCAAGCAGTAACAACAATGCGTCTTCGTTGTCTGAACTCACAAGAGACGAAGCATTCGAAGCTTCCGTGGACTCCGGGAAAGAGTAAATGTTGAAACTTTTGCGAACTTGATTCAAGGACAAAAGAGATGAATTGCTCTCAGGCTGAGTGAGCAGGGATGGAGACACGGTGGACAAGTCTACACGAGCCAAATTGTCGTTCAAATGGCTCAAGTCTGAGCCAATAGAACCTCCAGGGTGCTTCATGGAAAAAGTCTTCTTTCTCTTGAGCTCATCACTCTCGATCATTTCGGACAAAGCCAAAACAACAGCATCAGCCAACACGAGAGATAACGTAGTAGAAACTGTAGGAGCAGGAAGTCCGTGGATTGTGCTTTCTTTCAAGTGTTCTGGCAATTCAGCGTACAACAAAGATTTGATTTGGCTCAGTTCGGAGAGCCGGGAAACCTTGTTACACGTCAACAACACCACCGGTATGCTCTGTGAGAAGTGCGGAAGAAGTTGGATCAACTCCAGAGTATTTCCGCTTGCGGTAAAAAGGAGTACACAATCACGTTCATGGAGCAAGCCGAGGTCGCCATGGAGAGCCTCAGCAGGATGTAAAATGTCAGCGTTGATGGACAAGGACTTGAGGGTGGCCACCACCTTGGTGGCAATCTTGTAGGACTTGCCAATACCACAGCACACAATCTTTCCTCCCTTTAGATTAGTCTCGAAGAAGATCTTCAACGAGTTAGCCAAATTTATCTGGGAGTAAAGATCGTTCTGAAACTGCTGTGAAAGGTGCAGAACAGCCTCACTTTCGTGTGCCAACGTGGCATTGACCGACAGCAAGGCCGAGAATGTGATTCTCTGAAATTCGGAAAGACTCATCGATCTTCAAATCGTGCAAATTTGAAATAACGGGACACTAGGAAGTGACAAATACCGGTGCAAGCACCCGCGTCTAATAACTCTGCTGGAGGAGAAAGAAAGCGGAGGCAACAAAAAGAAAAAAAAAAACGGTGTTATCACAGGTACTGTGTAAAGGTTTCAATTTGTCAGAGCTATCGCAATTATCTGCAAAGCGAAGGCATGAAAAACCTGTGGGGCTATGCGCACATGGCGCTTTAACCCCGATATGGCCGTGACGGAAAACAAGCTTTTGTCCGATGGAAAACGTAACAGTAATCATGACAGTTGGTGGGCGATTACTAATGAAACCTTTTAATTCCGTCTCGGCTAGAGCCTCACCGATGCCGAGACTCGAAATGCCACAAACGCAGGATATTTTGTGCCCCGCGCGAGAAATTGCACAATGCACAGTGACAAAACGGTGTATTTGCTCATTTACGCAATTATCCGCTAATTTTCCACAGAATAGGCAACAATGTGCTCAGAGCCGTGCAAATTTATGTCGGATCAACACTGTTAGGCTCCGTATCAGATTCCTATTTCTCCTTCACAGGATAATTGTGGGTAATTTTGCTCACGTGTAGGAGTTGAATTCGAGCAACGAATACATCTCGTTATCGCTATTGGTAATGTAGTCATACTTCGATGTGGTGCTGTTCGGTGCTGTAGGAATGCTGGTAGCTTGAAGTTGCTCCAAGAAGGACTGCGTCATGTTGGTGGAGGTGACGTCTGGATTTCCTCCCAGAAGCCCAGATTCTCTGGTCAGCTTTTCTTGTTCCTCTTTAAGGTTGAGGTGAGCTTGCTGTGTTTTCAATCTTAGGGTGTTGATCTGTTTCACGCGGTGGACCCAATTCGTTGAATATGTTCCTTCGTGGGAGTTGTGCCAAATGTGTGCAAATCGGTCTGACATGAGAACAATATTGCGGATGAACACAGGCAATTGCTCGACCGAAATTAACTTGAAGTGCGTCGTGGAAAATATCCCAGGAACTCCGCTTCTGCGGTAAGTGTTAACTTTGAAGAACTTGCTCTCCAGGTCTCCCATCACACTGCGCGTGCACGAATGTGGAGAAATCACGATGCTCAAGAAATTGAACTGCGACTTGATGATGTTGAAGTTGAAGGGAAGCCCAGACTCGTCGAAAAATACTGTAACATGGTTATTTCCGATGTGCCTCTTCTTGAGGGAGAAGTATTTGTCATTAACCATGTTCGGCATGATGGTGGTTGTATGGAAGATCAACTGGGAAATCTGGTCACTCCAGAAGTAAGCGTATTCTCCATCAGTGCCATTTTCTTTGTCCAATCCCCCAACATAGATCGAATCACAATCCTTCAACCGAACCAACAGGCCCACCCCATCAAGGAAATTCTGATAATGCTTGGATCCCAGAGTGTTGGACAAGATCTGGGTTTCATCGTTCTGATTTGGTCCAATGTACACAATGCCTGCCTTGTGGAATGCAACCACTGGGATTCTGTCGAATGTGGTGATGGCCCTCTCAGTAGCGGTGTCGTCGAAAAGAGGCAAAGGTTTGGACTTGTTGTCTTTGTCCAAATGATTGAAGAGTTGTAACAACATGTAACTGTTGAGAGCAATGCTCTTTGTGCCGTCAATCTGCAAGGTGGCCGGTAGCATCGAAGGATCAAGCGTGATTTCGAAAACCGAAACACCGGTTGGTCTTCGCAATGTTATGGTTGAATTGCCATTGGTCGTATCGGTTTCGATGGTCACGATTGTGTACCCCATGATCCACCTACTCGAGACGTACCGTCCACCTTTCTGTTTATTCGGACTCACCATCCTTAATGGAATGTCGCTGTAAGTGAAGTGAGAAATCACATCCAAGAATGCCACTGTCGATTCGTCCAAATGGTCAGCCTCCGAAGAGCCGCACAAAATAAGGTTTTTGGTGATGAATCCACTGACTTGTCTCCTGTCGCTGAGATTGATTTTGAGAAACCATCTCGAGATCACATGGTAGGACAATGTGTTAAGATATTCATTCAAGATTGGGGTGATTTCTGTAGCTTGGGTCGACGTTTTCTTGTCCACCTCGGCATCAATGCCATGGAGCTGCATGATGTTCTTTTGGTCCATCGAGCCCGAACGTGCTGCACGCTGCTTCAAATCCGAAGCGTACTGAATGTACTTGAAAGCAATAGCAAACACTCTTCTGAACTCATCCATGGTGAAATTGGAGGTTAAGATGGGCAAATTCATCAAAGACATCAAGAACTCCAAAGTTGGAGAGCTGGCGAATGCACTGGTCACACCAGTTTGCAATCTGGTCAATATCGCAGTCAAAAACTTCTTTATGGACAATGGAATTTCGTAGCAGCACACGTTCAAAATGTGAATGCACGGAATTGCCGTCCTCTCCCATGATCCTAACCCATAAAGTAATGCGCTGACAATTTGGTCTTCCTCGTATTTCCGAAAGAGGTCATGATAACCAATCAATGATGACAAGGTCCGGATGAACGCAACTTGCAAGTCTGCCTTCGTCATAGTAGAGTTTGGAATTGGAAAGGTGATACCGCGTGGTATATTCAACATCAACTGGTCGCAAACGATCTTTTGGAGACGGAGGATCAGCGGAGTCTGGTTCTCGAATAATCTCATATTGGTTAGTTGCGGACAGAGGTGAGCCCATACAAAAGAGTAGAGCTCCCAATGGATGAAATCGTCCAAGATTGTGAGGGCGAGCTGAATCCATCTGGAGAAATCCAAAGCAACACCTCCGCTTCCGCTGACCAAGAGTTTGGATGTGCCTGGATCAAGCAATTGAAAGTCTTTGTTGGGCTTCTCAAGGTAGTGGAGTGGGAGGTACTCTGGTTCCTCGGGGTAAATCCACAAATGATTTTCATTTGTTTCATAATCGGCGTCAAGAGTACTTCTCTTGAAAGCTGTGGCGAGACCTGCCATTTCTGGCAGTCTGCAAAAATAAATGTAACCTTCCGTCGTCAGACGGATTCTAATAAAGGCTCGAAGGAGAACGAGCAGTGCATTGACGTGTTCGTTTTTGATGCAATATTGAAGCATGTCAATCATGAAATCGTAGCATTCTGCCGCCTTTGCTGCATCCTTGGCCGACGAAATGACTAATACTTTGGAAAGAGACTCTGCGAGTGTAGAAAGATATTCAGTGATTGGTGTTTTGTTGGAGTGGTCGAGGCTGAATTCTGAGGGACTAGTGATAGAGGCGACCTGGCGTTGAAGCTGAGGAACTGAGCCAAATGAGCTAAGCGACACCATGCTCCGGATTGTCTCCACTTTTTGTTTGGACTGAAAAATAGGCCTGAGCACATCGAGGATTCCTCTAAAGAAGGCCAAACTCGACGACTGCAAGAACTCAAATAGAAAATCATGTAGCAAGTAATGAATCAAGACTTGGTCCTTCTCGGCCCGAGAATTGCGGAGGATTTCTAGAACCACATCCTTGCTGACGTTGTAGTCATCGAAAATGGCAAGAGAGACTTGGTATCCGTCTTTGATCGTCTGCAACGTCTTTATGCGGTGCTCTGTGTGTAGAGCAGATTTTTCGGCAGTGGTGTAGTAAAAGCAAGTGAGTAACTTGTGGCAACTCTCCTTCCACAACGGATTGAGCAACGAACAAAGCTTTTCTTCCTTGTAGTATTCGAGAACAAAGTCAATTATCTCGTTTGAGGTTTGTTGTGGATGCTTCAAGAACAAGTTGACAATCCGTTCCTTGGGGGCTGCCAAATCCTGCGAGCTGTAGCGTTCAAACAAGGAGCAGCATATGGAAGTCCAGTAGCTTGCATCCTGGGCCGAATTAAGTCTGAATCGGGAAAGCAAGTCAAACACCGATGCAGTGGTGGAGTACCATACCTGGAAGGGAAAGACAACTGAGAACTTTAGCTCGGAGTTGTACGTTTCTGGGTAACTGTTCTGGTCGAACAAACGGTCCATCATGCGAAGAAATCCGCTGTTGAGGAGGGAAATGTCAAAGGTCAAACACACCAGAATGGCATCCACGGCGATTTCGTAGGCAAAGTCAAGCTCGTTAGTATTTTTTTCAGAGCCCACGTAAACAAAAAGCCTCTCCATCATGTTCATTGCCCCCAAGCAAGCCGCAATGTGGTTGACCTGGTCTTTTGATCGGGTCTTGACAGCACTCAGCAACGAAGCTGTGTCAGCTCCTTGAAGCTGCTGTAGTGCCGGGTTCTGGACGACTTCGCAGATGGTGGAAAGAACAAGAAGTGCAGAGTCAAAACAGAGATGTTTGAGAATTTCCCACGCAAGCGTATCGAGCTCAGTCGACGACGTGCTGACCATGCAAACGAGCTCCACCACATGACTGAGCATGTCCAGCGGAATGTAGCCGAAAACAACAACCACCTTGACGAACTCCATAAACGTGGTTAGGAGCACCTGGTTATCGGTCAGAACGGCCATGAACACCACCGTGGAGAGCGTAGAAGAAACGTACAGCTCTTCGAGGAGCCCGAAGTTGAACTTGAAGCAGTTGGTCAAGTACTGGGTCAATTTCACCAAGTTCTGGAAAGTTTTGTTCTCAGCCAAAGCCCCCTCCAGGTCTCCCTGGGAGTAGTCTTTAGCCGTTCTCTCGAGGGCGTAGAGGCACCCGTAGAGAAATTCGCTCCAGTTCTTGTCCTGGTCGTAGATGCACAAGTCGTGGATATCTCTTCCGTCTTTCGTTAAAGTTCGCAGGGCCTTGAGAAACAAGTCAAACTCCGGGTCCAACTTGGCCTCACTCACCTGGCAGAATCCCGTGATGTCCCTGAAGAACATTAATCGGTTGCTGACGGCTTCTTCGTCGTGCATGATGCACTGCACCATGAGTTTTAGGGCTACTCTTCGGATTGAAGACTGGATTCTGATATCGCACATATCTCTGGCTAGGTACCACACTTCCGGGATGGAGGAGATGGAGTATTTTTCGAGGGCTCGGGTGATTTCGGCGGCGGCGGAAGCGCGAGACGGAAGCGTTCCGTGCTGGAGTTGCAGAAGTAGTTTTTGCATATCGGTGCCTCCGCCAACGACTTTTGCGTTTATTGCCACGGGAACAGATCCTGAAGCCGGCTTCAAGGATTTGGTGAGCGACTTGAAGACGCCTCCGATGCCCGAATGTCGCACGGACGGGTGTTTAGACGACATGGAATGCGATGGTGTCTTCGCTATAGAATTTAGTGCGGTTTATATGAGATCCATAGTGCGATTTTAATGGTGCGGCCAGCTACAATGTGTTCAAGAATGCAAATGTTCAGATAAAATGTCCAGGAAGAAGAGAATGTTCAAATTAGATGTGCCAGACGAAACGCAGGACGAATAAATGCTCAACACCACATCCGGTAGATCCTGTAATACAAGGGCTTTGACTGCAAAATGAGCCTCTCTTGACGGAGCTGTTCCCGCAAAAGGTCAAGGTCCGCCTCTCTCCGTCCCGTGTCAATGTCGATTTTCGAGGCCGGAATCTGGAAAATCCAGTTTCTCTTCCACACCTTGTGGCCGAAGTAGAACAACACCAAAATCACTCCGCCCAAATACGTCAAGAAGAAGTCGTAGGCGTTGGGGCTCTTTCCAATAGGGAACAACGCAATCCAGAACTGCGCCACCAACACCAACATGAAGATGACCATGCCCACGTACGAGCCAATGACTCCCGTTTGGGCTACAAAAGCCAACTCGTCCGTTCCTCTTCCCTGGGCCTTCAAGGCTCTTCTGAACCGGATGTGGGCCCAGTTGATGCTGATCCACAGGGCGATGCTGCTCAACGCGGAGATTCCCATCAACCAGCTGAAAACGTCGCTTTGCTTTCCGCTCGCAGCAATAAAGGCAAGCAAGGCAAAAACATTGCTGATGACAATGGCCACCAAAGGCCTGCCTGCTCTGTCGACGTAAGCACAGATCTTGGGGGCCAACCCCTGTTCTGCCAAGGAAGTCAACGTTCTGGAAGAGGCGTAGACGGATGTGGACGCCACGGAAATCACCGAGATCAAAATCACGGCGTTCATCACATGGGGAAGGCCCTTGATGCCACCCAGCTCGATGGCAATCACGAATGGAGACGCCGTCACGTCCACGGAAGAAGCACCCAACAATCTCTCGGAGTTGTACGGAACCAAGAAGCAGATCAACGTGAGCGAAACCAAGTAGAACATCAAGATTCTCCAGAACACCTGTTTGATGGCACGAGGCAAAGCCTGTCTCGGGTTTTCGGACTCGGCAGCAGCCAAGCCAACGAGCTCGACACCAGCATAAGCAAACGCAGCCGTGACAAATACAGAAACCACACCTTTGAACCCACTAGCAAAAGCACCTGGGTGGTGCCAGTATTCAGCACCGTGAGATACTCCATTGGGAGCACCTCCCGCAACCAACACAATGGAAACAATAATGAAGCCGACCACGGCCACGACTTTGACGGAAGAAAACAAAAACTCGGCTTCTCCGTACGCACGCACTCCAAACATGTTGATGGAGCACACCACCAAATAGAAAATGAGCACCCAGATGTCTGGGTTGATGGAGCTGTTCCAGAATTGCATGGTGATGGAGCTGCTGACAAGCTCAAGAGGAAGCAACACCAAAAACTGGATGAAGTAGTTCCAGGCCACGGAAAATCCGACCGATGGGTCGATGAACCGACTCGCATAAAGATTGAACCCTCCGCTGACGGGGAACGCCACGGAAAGCTCGCCTAAGCTCTGCATCGTTGTGAAAATGCCAAACCCTGTGATTGTCCATGCGATCAAAATACCAGCCGGGCCTCCGGTGCTGAGAGCAGACCCGGACCCCACAAACAAGGC
This sequence comes from Danielia reshetovae, assembly GCA_030558395.1. NCBI lineage: Eukaryota > Fungi > Ascomycota > Pichiomycetes > Serinales > Metschnikowiaceae > Danielia > Danielia reshetovae. The sequence continues at coordinate 393,833 of JAJMSL010000004.1, read as the reverse complement.
ACTGCCTATGGAAGAGCCGATTGCAATCATGGTGATGTTTCTGCTCTTCAACTTTCTCTGCAACGGCGACTTGGACGTCAAGAGGTTGGCCTTCTCGATGTCACTGAGGTCTCTGATTTCACTTTCCACAACGTCATCGAACGAAGCTCTTTTGAACGAGTCCTTGAAGGACTGCCATTTGCCGGCCTTCTCCGAATATTGCAACGTTTGCTCGTTGCTGGAGTATTTCTCCATCGTGGTGTGTTCCATTGTGGATACGATGTATGCGAATGATGAGCCTGTAAACGATTGCAAAAAAATGTCAAAAAAAAAAAGAAACGGGCCGTTTCGCAGCCGAAAATTAAACAGTCATACCACCAAATGCCGCGGAAAAACTCCCAATTTCCACCTTCACCTGTCTATCGACTTCCCACATGAATTTACGCAGAGAGCGGAATCCCGAACAATTCTTGCCAATACCTTGCATTAACTGCCCTCTAACATAAACGTCTAATCATAAATCAAGCCCACCATAAGCCACCATAATCAAGCCAAGTCACAAGCCAACCATCAGCCAGAAATTAAATCAACCACAAAGCAGAGCCAACCTCCCCATGTGATCTTCTGCAACAGCCTCTTGAGCCATCTGGGCCTGACGTGGATAAATATGTTGCCGCAGTTGTAGCCCTCGCTCTCCACGCCAATCCCCCACTTGATGTTCTCTCTAACGTTGCAGCCGTTCCAGAAATTCCACCACTTGTGTCTCTCGCATGGAATGATGCGCAACAAATTCTTCTTGAGCGGGCCACGCGGCCCGTCAATGTACTTGAACCCGCCAATAAGCGACTTCTGCTGTCTCGGATCCTTGTCCTTCAACTGCCGGTCTCCCCAGTGGCCGGTGAACGTCAACCAGTTTCCATACTCCACCTCTCTGCCCACGTGGCTTGGGTTTGCGTTGGTTTCGCCCGGGTACACGAATTTTCCGTCGTAGGAGTATCCCAAGTAGTTCTTGGTGGGGTTCCACAACGGCCCTCTGTCTGTGAAATCGCACAAGATCTGGTACGGCAAATCGTGTGGATGCGTTCCCACCGACACGTAGTTGGCGTGTGTTCCTCTCGCAGAGAAAATGATCGGGTGTCTGGAGTCCAACTCGTACTTCTCCAAACGGTGGTAATAATACGCTCCACCGCCTCCGTGCGCAGACATCCACACAATTACAGGCTCTCCGTTATAGTAGCGCACCAACGAATGCTCCCAGTCGCCCACGTGGTTTCCGTAGGGCCCCGAACCCATGACAAAAGGTCCCTCGTTGAACGAGTAAAAATAGAACCAGAATGCATCCACCCAGCCGTTGCCCTTGTCTACGACAATAAGAGTGGCTGGTGCGTTTTTGATTTCGCCGGTGGCCAACGACGGCTTGTTTTTGGCGCCGGTAATCCAGTAGGGGTCTTTGTCGAAATCCTCGTCCGCCGTCAAGAAAATACTGGCTTTTTTGGGCAAATCACCCAACATCGTGATATTTAGTTTCTCCGTCCCGTTGACGGTGGTTCCGTTGCGGTAACTGACATGGAAATGCTCCACAAAATCCTTGACGTCATAGGGCAAGTATCTTTCTTCCGAGTACAAATGCACAAATGGGGCGTAGTCGAGCACGTACTGCGGGATCTCGCCGTTTTTCAACGTTCTCTCATGAGATTTCGGCAGATGCAACACAGGGGGGCGGTTTTTAAAGAGCGGCAGCTTCAACACGTTTTCAATTTCGACCTTCTCCTCGAGCGCCTCCACGATGAAACTGTCGTCCATTTTCCATTTCGGGACGGCCGAGGCAAACGCAGTTGCTAGAAGCAAAGGCGCAAGCAACATGAAGAATGTCGTTGTAGTTGTAGTAGTTGCAGTAGTTACAGTTCTTTGTTAATTAGTAATAAAAGAAATGCATAGCAAAAGAAATTAGAGGTGTGCTTCTGTACGTCACAGGGTGTCATTGCTGTCTTGTGTGCAGTGATATCCGACTACCGAGTGCGATTTGATACGAATGCGATAGCGATTTGATACGAATGCGATAGCGACTTCATACGAAAGCGACAACGATTGGTCGTAGGTGTGGTTTTCAGAACATGCAATTTGTTCTTTCATAATAGGGTCGTTGTCTTTTGTTGTCGATCCGGCTATGACAGGTGCATGGCTGAGTAGCATCGCTGACACTTCGACCCATCGCCCCTTTTGACGATTTTGAGGGGTGTGTCAACAGCTGCTTTTGGGGCCAATCCATTGCAACAACTTTCAACTCTGTAGCTTCAAAAGTGAGCAAGTTTCTCCCGATGTATTAGTCCGGATAAGAGGAGTTTATCCGCGCTGGAGGGAACACATTGATTTGGAAATGTTGAGGCAGTACTCTGGACCCAATGAAAGCAGAAAATTATGTCGATTCTGAAAACTTCCCGAGAGCAGCGTAGGGGCGTCACATTGACACTCAATTTGACTAGAACTGAGATGTTTCGGTTGTTTTCTCTCCTGTTCTATGACTCCATGGAAATAAAGACATGTTGGAGACAGTTGAGCATATAATCTCCTCAGAAACAATATACTCAGAAACAACATCTCAGAAACAACATCTCAGATACAACTTCTCATAAACTTCGTTCAACATCTCTAAAACATCGTTCAACATCTCTGAACATCGCTCAACATCTCTGACTTCTTGCCTTCTGAGATAGTCCTACTATTGAGATGCTCAATGCTAGTTTGGGTGCGAAAAAAAGCAAATACTTTATTCTATTGTCTAGAAAACAAAGACCTGGTCGCCCAACTTCGACACTGGCTTGGCCTTAGGGTACCCCAACGACACGGCAGCCTTCTTGATGGCAGAAACCATCAATGGAGGACCACAGATCAACAAGTTGGTGTCTTCGTCATGTTTTGGCAAATGAGTGTCCATGATCTCGGGAGTGACGAAACCAACGGAACCGGTCCACTCCTCCGGTGGGTTGTTCAACACGTAGTGGATGAAAAACTGTTCTGGGTGCTTCTTCTTCAAGAGCTCCAACTCAGCCTGCATCAAAATGTCGCTGGCTCCCACGTTGGCATAAACCAAGTGGATCTTGGTTTTGTCCTGTGGGTTGTCCAAAATGGCAGTCAACACCTGGTACATAGGGGCAATTCCAGTGCCTCCAGCAACCATACCGAAACTCTTCACCATGTTAGGAGTGTAGGTGAAAAAACCTTTAGGACCTCTAACGTCAATGTGCTCGCCAATCTTCTTGGAGGCCACATATCTGGAGATGTTTCCGTTTTCGTACGTCTTAATCAACAAATCAAAAGATCCCAACTGGTCGTCGTTGGAAGTTGGCGTATAAGATCTGACCACCTCTTTTCCTTCAATAACAGCGGAAATGGAAATGTGCTGTCCGATGGGCAAGCCCAATCTGTCGTTCGACTTTGGCAACCCGAACTTGTAGACACACGAGTTGTGGGACACCCTGGTCTTTTCGATCAACGGAAACTTTCTGTATTCGGAGGGATGCAACACAGGCTGGTTCTTCTTGTTCTCCTGGAAAAAGTAAAAGGCCACGCATGATACGATCAAGGCAGCGACGGTGGCGAAAATCACCAATGGGTTGGGTTCGGAATCAGCCATAGTTGTAGCCCAAAAAAATCAATCTCACATCGCTATATATACGCAAAGTCGCACTTAAACGGGAAACGGACCCAATCTTACCCGGACTCGCAGAATAGTACCATTTGCAGTAAACAGATCCACAAAGCCAGGGGGATTTTGAAGAGGCCCATTTGTGGGGGCGGGGGAATACGGTGCCTTTTGGTGTGAGGTTACGTGGTAGCTGGTGGGAATCACAAGAGTGATTTTCATGTGCTTTTGTTGGATTACTGCGAAGTGTGTGAAAATGGATACAAGGTTATTCCAACCCCACTTAAAGTGCACTGGACATACAGACACAAGCCAAGCTCTTCGGGACAAGTATGTGTCCCACATTGAGGAAAGCCGTGTCACTGGGAAGTGCAATATCCATATTGTCCAAATCCAACAATTTATTCTGAATTTCGGAAGTCCTCATAAAATTGAAGATGTGCTTAAATCCCTGCATGCCTTAAAAATGCACTGCTATTTATTGACTTCGTTCCAAGATGGAAGCAAACACCCACTCTCCAAACAGAATTTCACTCTGTACTCACACAAGGTTGATTCATTGGCATTCGTAGAATTCGTCGTATTAAGTGTTCGAGTGCCAAATTCTCGAAGCTAAACAGATGATTGGAATATCAGCACGTAATTAGTCAGTATTCGTATTTTTCAAGAAGTGAATATACCTTATTTATTGCCCTTGTTCAGAACGAAAGTGGCTAGTGAGGCATTAATTTTGAAACCCTCGACTTCTCTAAAGAGTGAACTGCCTCAGTCTCTTCCAATAAAATCCGAGGAAGGACCACGTTTTCTACTGAGGTTGCATAGAATTCTGAGCGAACTGGATTTTGTTTCTTCGACCTAAGCATAATTGGCGTCCGATTATCGGTTAATTTGCGATATTCCAGTTTTTGGGGTGCAACTTCTATGGGTAGATTATGTGGATGATATCAATCATTAGATTCTGCCCATTTCAAACAGATGATTCAATGCTGCATCAGGATGGATCATGAGGGTGCTTGGCACAGATATTCCGCACGTATAATATGGGTTCAACTTGAATCCTTTGGAACCTCGATCTGTTCATAAGTCATAACGTTGACGTGCGAGCTTCGAGTGCCTACAAGGACATCGCATGGTCATTTTGCTCGTTCGCTTTCATATCTTGTTAATTTTCTCCTTGTAAACTTCGATTACATTAAATGCAATTCATGATGTTTATTATTGGACATGACTAGATGTAATTAAACAAAACCACGGCAAAGATGAAAAGAGCAACCACTGACCCAAAATATTTCAGGAAAGTCACAATCTTCCCTACCTCGTGCGACTGAACTTTCTGGTAGTATTGCTGGTCATTGGAAATAATCATTTCGGTATCAGGGCCAAACATATCGTGAACATTAGCACTAAGGTCAGTGAGTAAAAAAAAAACTCCTCTGTTGAGTAATTGTCTTCTGTTGAAGAAAACAAAAATGTCGGTAAAATCTGGAGTTGGCTCTCGCTCTGGAAAGAAGCTGACGGCATGGTCTCGAGCTTCTTGTATGCTGGTATCTGGCCCAAACACAAAGACTGCCCCGAAGGTCTTGAACTTTGTGGGGTCTTTGTAGATGATATTATACACAACTTCAACTCTATGTGGTCTCTCAAACGCCCGAAATCCAGTAAGCGTAGTCACATCGCTGGTGTCTTGATTGTTCCCAGCGATTTTAGGAAGGAATGATTCCATTTCATGGTTTTGGCTTTCAGGCATCGTTTCGGAAAATTCAGTTTCCCACACTTCACAGAATTTTGCAGACCGGAGATTATTGGAGAGCAAGCAGGATTGAGTTTTGGTAGATATTGATGCATGGTATATATAGGATTAGCATGTGTCAATCCTGTACGTTCATCGATCAAATGACGTCTTTCGTCTAAATATTTGGAAGAAGCTACGCGATTTCGGCTCCCAAGATGTCGGATCATTAAATTGCGCCAGTTGACCTCACGTAATAAACCAGGAAAAAGTGCCAATTTCGCATTCGCTTCTTGAGAAATACGAGCGTTGCGAGTCTCAATGACGTGGAGGACTATTCCGTAACTTCTGTAAGTTGCTTCCCACTGACTGCCTTAAACCCTGGATCGACCAATTACTGCGAATTCTTCGAATGCGTGATCGAAGAAGTGACCTTTGCGAGATCGAATGAGCAACACGCTGGTTTGCACACCAGATATTCTGTGCGCTTAAGATGCGAATTTGACTCTGGATTCTACTAATATTTCCGAGTCGAAACAAAATACCTTGGCCAAAGTGGTCTTTATTTTGGGGTTGAATTGTCTCCAGAGCATTTTCAAAACGCAGTTTGAGACCAGTTCTCCCAGAATTCAAAGCAAGATGTGACAATTTGGAGAAAATGGATGCAATTTCCAGTGACACCCACGAATTTGCTTTTCCTTTGCGTGAATTTTGGAATTCCAGCTAATCACTTAAGGAGATTATATCTAAGTAATACTGCAATCTGTATCAGGCCCTCGCTGCATTTATGCATTATTACGTTCATTTCTTCTATTGATATCTCATCTCAGTTGAATAATTCATCTACTCCTTCTCCTCCTCTCCCTTCACATTCCATTGTGCGCTAATGTCCCACCTGGAACCCTTCGCATTAATGCTCACATATTTCACAAACTTCAACACAGAAGGATCGCGCAACATAAGACACAAAGTGTTCCACTTGCACTGACTGCTGTACAAAACACTGTCGTCGCTAGGATTTCCCGCCTTGTAAACGGCAGGATCGTCGTCTTCAAATTCGTCCTCCGATTCTCCGCCATTTAAAGCCATGCACAACTCATAGCCTCCAAATTCTCCAGATTCCCAATTCTTCGGATTGACGGCAGTTGGAGTGAGGTTGAGCGTGGCCTCCAAAAGCACATTCAATTCGTCCATGTGGTCGCGCGCCAAGTGCTTGTCTGTAGTTGTAGCCAAGATGAAATCTTGGCCAGGTCTGAACTTTCTTGCTAGGATCTGGTCGCTGGTGGGAATCAACCCAGTTACGTAGACCAACCACTTCCGAAAAGCAATCGACTTCATGAAACTCAAAATGTCCAAGATCATCTGCTCGGTTTGCTGCGAGCACGCCTGCTTGGCCAACGCAAAATTGGGAAGTTCCTGTGGTCCAATGTGATTGACCTCTTTGGTCGCAGATTCCGTGAGGTCGAAACTGGCCTTTCCGTCTATGTACATGAACCGTTGCTTGTGGGGAGGCACTGCGCATTTCCAAGGAAACTGGATCTCTGCTGCCGTTGCCGGGGTCTTATTTTCCAATTCGGTGGTGCGGATGCTTTCTCGGAGAACTTCTGCGTATTCCTCACGCAAAATGTCCTTGATCTCCACTACGGATTCTTCCAAAAAGGCCTCGTTAAGTTGCTGCACCGACGTCTGTGTGAGATACGCTGGGTTCAAGAACTGCAACAAGTACGCTTTTTCCGTCTCGCTGAATATATTGGTGCGGACGTCAAGTCCCTCGTAGCACCTCAACTCCTCGGAAGCCAAGTCGTTTCTGACGGGCTTGGGAAAATCAAATTCCTGGAGCTCTTTGCTCTGCAACTGCTGCAAAGTGCTCTTGGCTTCGGTTTCCTCTTGTTCTCCAGGAATGAACCCTTCCTCACCTGGTTGCGGAATGTGGAACCAGCCTTGTATGGACAATCTTTGCTTGTCGACACGGACTTCCTCCACGTCGTGGAAAGACAACCCCGGCTGCACCGTGAAAAATGCAATCTGGTTGAACTGTGGAACCAACTTGACCTCGAAATCTGTCTTGGGCACATTGGGCACCACTGCTGGGAACAATCTCAACGCTCCTCCATAGTGCGGTTTCCATGTGGAGTCGGGCTCAGGCATGTAGAGAATAAAACTGACTCTCCTGGACCCGATAACGTCGTCATGCGTCAAAAGATGGCATCCTTTGGTATAGGTATTGATGGACATATCAGTCTTGGTTCCACTCAATTTACCACATCCGGTGACGGTGGAGATGAAGTCCCGGAATTCCTCAGAGTAGATGGCAGCTCGCAACTTGAACAACGACGGCAATCTCGATAAGTCGTTCCAGTCAAGTCCCGACAAGTTGGCCAAGTCTCCAGATTGGTACACCTTGTAGATGTCTGTTTCCTTCTTGGTGAAAGCAATCTCCAGCAATACTTCCTGACGCACGCTTCTCAAAAGATCATCGTGGATGAGCTCCTTTACGGTTCCCCATCTGTACGGCTGGCTGTCCTGGACGTCTTGCTTCAATTCCAGTTGGAATGGTTTCTGGAAGATTTTCAGGTTGAAAAAACCGGCAATTTCGTCGTGAGAAAACGAGGTGTTGGCCCTTTTGGCGGCTGCGTCCTCTTCGGCGGGTCTCTTTGTTGGAGACATCTGGAAAGAGTTGGTAGGTTGCACCTCATCTCTGGAATCACTCCACGTTATGCAATGTTTATGTGCACTCTGCGTCAAGTGATGGCTCCAAGAGAGCAGGTGGAATAATTGGAGGAGGGTTTTGGGGCTAATTGGATCGTTTTGGATATCCACGGGTTGGTTGGGTTTTGAAGACTTTTGCAATTCGAGCTGGTAGTGGTGGAATTGCATCGGCATTTTTACTGGAAGGATATTTGTCTTTTAACTGCAAAAACGCACAACTATGCGAATGGAAAAATCTCATACACCGAAAACAAATCCAAAATGGACGGAAATTCCCAAATCAAGAACAACCACTTCAATCCACAAGCAGATCCTTTCCACCATTGCAAGCACAACAACCACAAAGTCACAAAGTCAAACCCACTTATCGATAGCTTAAGTGCTCACGCGGATGTGACTAATCGGCACGTGTCATAGCCCGGTACAGGCCCGAACATTTGACTCATGAAAAATTCCAATACTCCGAACCTGATCTCAACTGCAACTACTATTGTGCATTCTTTGCAACCTTCATTCTTTGCAAACACAAGCTTTAGATCATGTCTTCTCCATCGCCGGCGTTGTCTGCCGCTTCGTACAATTCGGTACTCGACTTCAAAGCACTTTCAGCCCAAGGTTGGGTCGTCCAGAAATTCGGTGGAACTTCGGTAGGAAAATTCTCCGAAAACATCGTGGACAACATCGTCAGAGAATACAGCAAACTGAACCGTGTTGCCGTCGTCTGCTCCGCCAGATCATCCAACACGAAAAGTGAAGGAACCACTTCCAGATTGCTTCGTGCTGCCGACCTAGCCGCCGACGAAGACGACTATTCCAGCCTTTTGCATACCATCGAGGACGACCACGTCCAGAATGCGACGGATCGCATCGGTAGCCCGGAAATCCGGGCCGATTTGATCAATTTGTCCAAAAGAGAAATGGCAAGAGCACGCGAATTGTTGCACGCATCACAGGTGATTGGCGAAATTAGTGCCAGAACCTTGGACAGCATCATGTCCATCGGAGAGAAGTTGTCGTGTCTCTTTATGTCTGCGTTGATGAACGACCGAGGCTTGAAGTCAGTTTACATCGACTTGTCCGATTTGATTCCGTTGGATTACGATTTCTCCAAAGGTTTCGACGACAGCTTCTATCTGTATTTGGGCACGGAAATGGGCAGAAGAGCGTTGTCCTTGGAGCCTGACGTAATTCCTGTATTTACCGGTTTCTTTGGCACGGTTCCTGGAGGATTGTTGAACGGCGTGGGCCGTGGGTACACCGACTTGTGTGCTGCCTTGATTGCCGTGGGTGTCCAGGCCGAGGAGTTGCAGATCTGGAAAGAAGTCGACGGCATTTTCACAGCTGACCCTAGAAAAGTGCCCAATGCGAGACTCTTGGAGAGCGTCACTCCAGACGAAGCCGCAGAGTTGACCTATTACGGATCCGAGGTGATCCACCCATTCACCATGGAACAGGTGATCAAGGCCAAGATTCCAATCAGAATCAAAAACGTCGAGAACCCCACCGGAAGAGGCACCATCATCTATCCTGACAACATTGGGAGAAGGGGAGAGGACACACCTCCACACCCCCCAGCAGCGTACGAGACGTTACCCAATTCTTACATCCAAACGCACAAGAAAAGATCTGCCACTGCCATCACGGCGAAGCAGGACATTGTGGTGATCAACGTTCACTCAAACAAAAAAACGTTATCGCACGGTTTCTTGGCCCACATCTTCACCAACTTGGACAGATTTAAGTTGGTGGTGGACTTGATCCTGACGTCCGAAGTGCACGTTTCCATGGCGTTGCAGATCCTGCCAGACCAGGAGCACAACTTGAAGACGGCATTGAAGGAGTTGCGCAAAATAGGAACGGTTGACGTCACTCGGGAAATGACCATCATTTCGTTGGTGGGAAAGCAGATGGTGAACTTCATCGGCATTGCCGGCAACATGTTCAAGGTTTTGGCCGACGAAAGAATCAACATAGAGATGATCAGCCAGGGAGCCAACGAAATCAACATTTCTGCGGTGATCAACGCCAAGGACACTATCAGAGCGTTGCAGTCGATCCATGCGTCTTTGTTGGAGGGAAGTTTTGGCTTTGCTGCCGAGCAGTCTGCCACGGACATCAGAGTGGCTGCGTTGAAGCTTCAGGCTTAAGACGAAGAAGAGAATTACATTGAACTGAGCTGAGAAACTAAGCTGAGAGATCAGAGAGTACATAGAACACCTTAATATCAAAGTCACATCAGAGCAGAGCATAATCAAGATTACCTGAAGCCGAGAAACGCAAAGGCAGATACATGAAATACCCAAACATCAAAGTCTCAGTCTAACATTGACGCTGCAATATCAAGACTTCCCTGAAGCCAACAAGCTCGCATCAGCTTCATATTACATAAATCTCAATGTCTCAGTCTGACATTGACGCAAACCAAGATACTTCAGCCTCAACTTCACAACTCAAGGGCTTATATTACAAAACAATGTTTCAGTCTAAATTTGCGCAGCAAATCAGCTTCAACTTCAGAACTCAAAGGCTTCATTTCCAAAACACCTAAATATCAATGTCTCAGTCTAACATTGAGCAAAATCAGATTCTTCAGCTTCAGAACTCAAAGGCTTCATTCATCTCATCACCTAAATATCAAAGTCGCCCGACTCCGAGGGCTGCGCACTCTTTCCACTGGCCAACGTGGAGTTCTCGTCGATCAAACTCTCAAACTCGCCCACCATGTTGCCCAACAACTCGCCAGCCAACTTGTGGTACGCCAACTGTGCCTTGATCAATTCCAAGATCTCTTCAAGCGGCTTGGCCTGCTCCAACACATTCTGCATCACGTTGATGGCGTCCTCCACGGAATTGGCAAATTCATCCTCGGCATTTTCCATGGCCACACGCAACTCCGGTTCCTTCGTAGGGTTCGAGCACGTGGTCAACGCCTGTCTGCTCAAGTCGTAGTCTATTCTCTTCTGTTCCACCTTCTTCTGGATGTTGCTACTTTGTGCAAGCAACGACCTCAAAGTCGTAGCCAATGGCTTGTTGAACTTGGCTTTGATCAACTGGTCCTGGCCCAATCTCGCGTTGGCGATTTTGTTCAAGTTGGACGAGTACAAGTCCAAGGCCTTGACCAACGGATCTTTGTCTGCGGAAGAAGTCAAAATGGACCCATCAGTGGCCCTGGAAAGAGCATGGTACAACGTTTTTGGAGGTTTGAACTCGCCGTTGGCACCAGGGCTGATCAACGCAGCCTGGGCCTCGGCTGGGGTCGTGGCCTTGGACAAGTTGGACACGCGGCTGGAGATATTCTTGCCGAAATCGGAAAACGATTCTTGCAAATTGGTGGGGTAGTCGTACGACTCGGACTCGTAGTTCTGCGTGACCTTCAACACGTTCTTGTACAACGTCTCGACATTGTTGCACTTGTCTGCCAAATCGGTGTATTCCGAAGGCAACTGGCTGATTTCGTCCACATTGACTTTGCCGATTCTCTCTTGAACCATACGGGTGGTTCTTTGGGCAAAGGGCAAGATTTCCTTGTTGAACTCCGTGGTGACTCGGTCACCGAGATTCTTCAAGTCCTTGGTGAAGCTGGAGAAATTGAAGGACATGGTGGTGTTTCAAGTAGCACAAGGGGTTTTTGATATGCGTGCTCGTCACGTGCACAATCGGCCAGTTACGGTAATGGTTTATCAGATGCCAAAGCTCTAAATTAGTGGCTATCAAAATTCTAATCCCTTCTGGAAAAACTCGTACACGGCGTCCGAGAACCTGGTGGCGGCGTCCCCCAATTCCTTATCAGAATTGGCCGGTGCGTACGTCAATCTGAAAAAGTTACTTCTCTCGGTGCTGAATTTTTTGTCAATAGCCATGTTAATACCGGCAACAACACGCACACCGAAGGCACGGAACTTCCAATGCAACAATGCGATCTTGGCTGGAATATCGGTGCCCTCGGGGAAATTCACAATCACACTCACAAACATTCCGGCCCGCGGATCAATGATCTCGTAGTACCCAGCCTTGTACGCCTTCAGCTCGAACAATCCATGGAGCAAGACATTTCTTCTGTTGGTGTAGGTGAGACGCATCTTCAAGACCCAACCCAACCAGCCGTCCACGCCGCCAAAGCTCTGTTCAATGACGTTGTTCACAATCAATTGAGAGGCTCCAGACGGGGACCGAGTCACCACATTGGCATAGTTGGCAATTGCCTTTATCACATCCTTGTGCCCCACCAAGAAACCCAACCTCAAGCCAGGAGCGAAAAGTTTCGAGAACGTCTCAATACGAAGAACTCTGCCTGTAGTGTCAATAGTGAGATAAGAAGGAACCAAGTGGTCTTTCAAGAAATCCTCAATGGTCAAGAATTCGTTCAAGCTGTGGAGCCCCTCTGGCTTGGTGTAAGGAGGAAGGGTTAAGTAGCCATAGGGATCGTCTTCAACAATAGCAAAGTCGTGCTTTTCTGCCAAGGCATAGATCTTCTTTCTGAATTCCAAAGACTGTGTGTAACCAGTTGGGTTTTGTCCTGAAGCAATGGTGTACAAAGCCTTTGGTTTCTTTCCCTTCAATTCCGGCTTGCGTTCGTCCCAGTTTTCCAACAAGTCCGTTAAGTACTCCAAGTCAATTCCGTTACTTTTGTCTGGAGTGGTGTCCATGTCCAACTTGACAGGAACAGCAATTCCGCCACTGTTTTCGACATTTTGCAAGAATGGAGTGAACGTGAATTCTTCAATTAAAATCACATCTCCTTCATCCAAAAAAACGTCCGCTGCCTTGTTCAATCCGTCGCCGGCACCACAAGAAAGAGTGGTGGTCCAATCGTCATACGCTGGAGGGTGAGCTCTTTTCATGAGATCTTTGGTGAATTCAAGAAGCTGGGACATTCCTTCCACTTCCGAGTACTGGAACCCCTGGGCCAAGTCGATCAATTTTGGATCGTTACTCTTCTTGACGATTTTAATGTGGTTTTTCGATTGGCCATTGGTGCTCAATTCTCTCAATGATTTTTCAATCAGAGCGATTCCGTTGGATCCGTTGGACAAATTCTCCAACGATGCGTTTCCCAAGGGCAATTGCAAGGACTTCTGGAAGGGATAGTCCACCACATTCAATTCAATGGAATCCACAGGATAGAAGCCATGGTTCGGCATTCCACCATCCAAGACAAGTGGAGCAGGATGAAGCTCGAATCCAGCAGGAGCATTTTTCAAGTCGACTAAAGCAAAATGAGTTCTGGAACGAGCCTTCGATCTGTTGGAAATCAAATGAGCCATGGCCGTGGAAAATTGTGGATCAAAGTCGCCTGGGGGATCTGATATTTATATTGCGAAGCCTCACTTATCGGATCGCGATAACGGATCTATGAACCCTGGCTCCCGAGGAAATCAAATTCGTGTTCCGCATTTGTCAGCTGACGAGGCATTTAGACCTTCACAGCGGCGTCTCAAGCTGGGACAGTTCGTGGATTCGCAAGTGTGGCTTGGAAAAGTTCATACGCAAGGGCCACAATTAGTGCAAGCAATTCGAACGTTTTTCCTGCAAGTAATTCGGTGCCTCACATCATTTCGTCACCGAGGATTTCGTCCTCGAGGAATCCCATGGTGGTACTCGCTTTGTACTCGTCAATAACGCTCAATACGGTCTCTCTGCATTCGTTGAAAGCATCCATCACCTGCAATCTCTCGGAGGTGTCGTTCGTCTTGGTGTAGAAGTTTAGGTAGGCGGATCTCTTCGCAAGCAAATCGTACTGTTTGACGATTTTGGAAAACATCTGCACAATCGACGTGTTGTTGGAGACTTGGAAGCCGCTTAATCCCTTGCTTTCCGTGAAAACCAGCTTTCTTCCGTTAACTACGTGGATCGACAGAGCTGTCCATGGCACAAACTGGACTCGTTGCCGGGCCCGGATCAAGCCTTTTCGTATTTCCGGCTGGTTCAACTGGTTGCCAATGACGTAGTCAAGCATGGATATGTACTTGACCGGCTCTCGGATGTAGTTCATCTTGTACTTGTCGTTCAACAACTCGAGAATGATGTCGTGCTCGTTCAAGCTGACGTAGTTCTGTTTCTGCACCACGCCTTGGATGTTCGAGTACGGGGCTATGGACGACGTGAGAAACTTGAGATCGGGAGTGGGCACCAATGTGGAGATGATGGACTCGTAGGAACTGTACATGTAGCTGGGGAATCGCAATGGGTTGGAGATTCCGGCTGCCACGTACGATATGAGCTTGTTGGAGCCCTCAAATGCAGTTTTCGACGAGAGCGGCCGGTCGGTGTTTCCCATAAGCACGGTCTCGAGAGAATTGAGGGAGTCGTTGTCGAAAACAAACGTGGCGTCGCTGAAATCAATGAGTCTTTTCAACGTCAACACGGTGTTGTACGGCTGCACCACCACGTCGGAGGTTTTGTCGTTCGAAGGGAAAATCAGAAATGTCGTGATAATCTTCTTGCTTCCGTACCGATCGTTCAAGAGCTGCAACAACAAGCTGCCTACACCCGAACCTGTGCCTCCCGCCACTGAGTGCATGAGCTGGAAGGCACTGAGGTTGTCGCATTTGTCGATTTCTCTGTCGATCAAGTTGATCAATTCCTCTTCATGCTGACGGGCATAAGAGAACCCATGTTGCCAGTTATTGGCAGCTCCGCCGCCGTTTTCGCTCAAATGGACGTTTCGCTGGTTGAACATGGGCAACGTGTTGGTGGATTTGGTGATCACCGACGGCTCCAAGTCGATGAGAATGGATCTTGGGGTGAATTTGTTCTGTTCGGTGACGGTGAAAAAAGCGTCGGTTTTATCTGTTCGTTGCGTCCGCGCACTGGTGGACTGGTCATTTTGGAAAGCCAATTCGTCGTTTTCGTAAGGCATGGGTGTTCCATCTGAGAGAATTCCGTGTTCACTGGCCATCTGGTTCCAGTACTGGAGACCAACCTGATTTCCACATTGGCCGGCTTGGAGCGTTATGACTTCGCTGGATGTTAGTTTCGGCGAAATTGCCCAAGTTTTTTGACATACCCTGACATTGGTGTTATGATGCAAGATGTTGTTTGTATTTGAGATCGCGTTTAGTGCACTCCATAAACAGCACTGATGGAAATTGAGAACGCGAAAGAGCAAAGCGACGCAAATGGCAGAAAAAATGCGACAAGCTGGGGTTCAGAGCCAAAAAGTCGCGAATACTTGAAAAAAAATGGACGAGACCGGAATCGAACCGATGACCTTCTCCTTGCAAGGGAGACGCGCTACCAACTACGCCACACGCCCAATTATATGTTGGGTATTTGAGTACCAAAGTACAGAGGATCTTGGCGAAAGCCCTCAAAGAGGTACTGATGTTCCGTTAAAAGATTCTATCGAGATGTACTGATGTTCAGTGTGCCTGAAGTTTTGAATTCTAAAGGTTGTGAGCTAGTGAGAGTCTCGCTTAACTTTGGGGTGCTTAACTTTACAAGCTATTGATGGGCACACCTGTTGTTCCTTATGGTGTATAATTTGGTTTTTATAGTTTTCCTGATTATTCAATAATCTTTTAAAAAAAAAAAGAGGATAGGTCAATGCACCCATGAGTGTCAGAAGCGACTTTGGAATCATTTTTGGGCTACTTTAAAAAATGGAAATGGTGGAGCTATGTTCGGTTGTCAATGTGCGCCCCTCTTACCCGGGCCAATTAATCAATGGTATCTCCTTCAATTTCAAAGCTACAAAAGTGAAAATAGCGCAATGGGTTCCCCGAGAGATTCGGAAGACATTTGTGCAATTGAGTCCCGCCTCCGAAAATGTGTTTGCATTTGGCATCTCACTGAAAGAAACCGAAAACCTGCACTGAATGATGCTAAATCTATAAAGAATATAAAATTATTAGAATATGAATTAAAATTATATAATCAATACTTTTATAATAAAACAAGTCAAATGTATTTATTAGAAAAAGCATGTCTTCTACTTGGAAAAGTTAAATTTTGAAGAGAAGGTAATCTTGTAGTATTGTCTTTAATATTTTTCGGGGCTCGGTAAAATAACCCTGTTCCATTTCAACGGTCTGCCATTTCCCCACGACTTGGTCTAACAATAGCATTTCCGAAAGTGGCAATTTTTAAGATATTGAAAGAGACCAAGAATGGACTTAGCAGGTTCCCAAGTCGGTTATTGAGTTGGAGCCTCCCAAAACAGTTATCGATGTTGCAGCTTCCCAAATCGGCAATAGTTGCAGCTTCCCGAATCGGTAATAGTTGCAGCTTCCAAAAGTCAATGATGTTGCAGCTTCCCAGAACAGATTAGACGGAAGCCCTTCATTTTTCAAAATTTTATTGATGCAGAACATCGGACCTATTGAAAGTATAAACCTACTTTACAGAAAATGAAATTGACAAAGAAAAGAATAATAGAATACACTCACAGAGTGTGGGATATGCCGAAAGTCAGCACTTCAAATAAAACCGGTGACCAGCACAGCATAACGAAACAGGACATGACTTTTAGTAGTTGTACGATCTTCTTCTTCTTCTCTTCTTGCAGTTGGACGTGCCCGTGGGCGTGACAGAAGCAGTAATTATGCTGGTACCAGTAGCTGTGAAACTGGGAAGAGATGTGGTGGATGTCTTTTGTGTCGTGAGACCAGTAGGAGTACCACTAATCGTGGAACCTCCACAGTCGCCGAAGGCAGCAGCCAATGCGTTGACAGCGACGGTCTTCAACGTGTCAAGAGTGAAGAATTCCTTGAACAATGACGTCACCAACCCGGAGTCAATAAGAGCAGAGATCAAGTTGCCGAAGTTAATAAGGTTCTGGTTGAACAACTCCACGACTAAGCTCGCACCGTACCTCAAGAACTGGGGGTCCACAATCAAGGCTCTGACCACCGATGAGGCCAAGCCCGAATTGGCCAATGACTCCAACAAATTGTTGACCACTCCGTTGGGATCGTACCTCTTGGCAGGCGTAGGCACCCACTCCTCGATCTCCAACAACTCTCTCTTCGAGTTGCCCGCAAGCTTTTGCGCGATCAATCCGGTCAAGTTGGAAATCTCCTGCAAGGCCAACTTGAAAATGTCCTGGTAGAGGGTACAGTCACTGATCAACGACTGGATGACCGAGGCAGCCAAACCCGACTCGTTCAACGCCGTGAACAAAGTGTCCAACGAGATGAGACCACTTTTGATAATGGCAATCACGGCATCGGTCACAATTGGTTGTAAACTTTTGTTGTCGATCAAGCCCTGGATGATCATGGGTGCAAGGTTCGTGTTGTTGATGGCAGCCAAAATCTGCGTGACAATGGCATATTCTCTGGCCTGGAGCTCGACAGGGTCCGAGATGAGAGCTCTTTTGGAGGAGAAGTGGTTCAACGAGACAATGACATCGTTGATCTGGTCGGTTTGTCTTTCGGTAAGGCTATTTTCAGTGACCACTTCGGTTGGGGCTGCGTACAGCTGCGCGACCAAAGCCAAAGCGAGAGTAGTGGATACGGTGGAAACCTTCATGTTGAATAAAGAGAAAGCTAGCAACGGGGGCTTGGACTTCTATATATACTGGGTCTTTGGGGTATTGCTGTTTTTGGCGAAACGCTGGATTGGGAAATTGTAGCTTTCAGTGAGCCCTGATGGACATGCAGACGCTGCCAGTGTTTCCACGAATAGTTATATTGGCTACCCCGGGTGCAAAATATTACCCAAAACGGCAAAGTGCTAGAGTGCGTCGTCCTGCAGAAAAGCTCTTGTTTGCGAGGGACAAGAGCACGGTGCGGAAAGCCCAAACCCATTACCGCATTGAGCAATGCCTTGAACGAACGTTCTCCTCTCTTCATACCAAACCTGGCGAGATATTTTTAAACCAAGAAGGTGCAAAGCCTCAAGGTATATACAGGACAGCCATGCAATCGTGGGCTGCGGAGATGTTTCCTTGGAGCCAGAAATATGGAAGGTTGTGGGCTCTTGGCTGGGTGTAGGACATAGCTTTCCAATGGTCGCAATGGGCTGGTTTTGGTTAGGAGTCCTAATGGACTTGGTGAAAGCGGAGACCACAGCTTCTTCCCGAAACCGCATTGTTTCATTTTCCATTAAATTCTGTTAGGGAACTTCAACTTTCACCTCTCTCCCTGGATCTGTTTGATTGAGGACGTCAATACCAGTAATGGGGCGTGAAGTATACGGGGATTCAACTTCCTACCATCTTTCTTCCGGAATAAATTAAATTTTCGGGACAGGAATAACGATAGGTGTGAGAGACCGAAGCAATCAAAAACTGCGAATTAATTTCTGAAGAGCATCTTATGATGTATAATTTGGAGTTTTCTGTAATATAAAATTCTAGTTTTCCTAATTATACAGTGATCGTTGAAAAAGATCTTTCAGTCAATCGACCCAGGTCCCAAATCCGCTCTGGTCCCATCAGAATGAATTTTCGTCACTAAAAAAAAACCGAATGCACATCAGAGAATGGACTGACGAAAATGGAAGAAATATGCGCTTCAGAGGATCAAGTGACGAAATGAAAGAATATGCGAATACAGAATCAAGCTACAAATGAAAAAATGGATTCAAAAGAATAAAAGTCAAAATTCAACCTTGCCTTCCAGGTTTCCAGATGCTAGCACAATTCCATCAACTCGTATAGTTCAAGATGGCTCCACAGTGGCCCAACGCGATCAAACCCGTGCCTCCCTGAACTGGTCGCGTTCGTATTCTCGTACCAAAAAAAGTCCATCAGCCTTATGTCATTCATTTAATAAGCTCTTTAAGTGGACCAGCCAGTATGTATATTATCCCCGACCGCTTTCGTCGGTTCCCCCACCGCTCTTTTACCCAAAAGTGCTTTTGCAATGTGGAATGCCTTACTAATGCCCCAGAAATCTATGCTCAATTTTATCACTCAAGTAACGGCGGGTTTGGCCAGGATATCGGCCCACCGACCCATCCATTTCACGTTAGTCACCTCATTGTTGGTGTCTATTGCCTACTTGGCGGTGGTCGAGGAATACATTCCTGAGTCCATCGACAAAAACGGCGGAATTCACTATTACCATGCCGCTGGGTCTTCCAACTACAACGACTGGGTGAAAATCGACGACTTGTCGCTCTACGCCGACGCCGAACAACTCACGCTTATTCCTTTTGTGTTCAAACGCATGCACAACAACGTTGTGCCAGAAATTGAAAATTCTTTCCAGGGCGTCAACGATGAGCGCATCTTGATTGTGGACTCCGAATCTGTGGACGCCACTTTGGCCAACTTCAACAAAATCCCCTACGAGGGCGTCACATGGAAGGCCCGTAGCAATAACAAGTTGGCTCGCTACGTCGAGTACGCCAAACGTGCCTTTTTGAAGGTCCAGTCTTTGGTGCAAGGCGCTGAAAATTTCGACATTGGCTTGATCACCGTGGCCTACTTTGCAATGATCTACACGCTTGTGAAGGTTTTCGTAGACTTGAAGGAAGGCGGCTCCAACTTCTGGCTTGCCTTTTCCACCATTGTGTCCTCTGCGTTTGCATTCATCTTTGCCTTGGCCACCACCACCAAATTCTTCCACACGAAAGTGACTTTGCTCAGCATGACCGAGGGAATCCCCTTCTTGACTGCCATTATCGGCTTTAAGCACAAGGTGTCCATTGCCAAGACTGTGATGAAGGCTTCCTCCACTCACGTGGACGTCAAGACTATCGTGTCATCTGCAATCGCGAGCCACACTGTCAGCTTGCTTAGAGATCACGTGGTGGTCATTGGAGCTTTGCTTGCGGCCTTGTTGTACTCCTCTCTGATGGAGGGCTTGAGAAGCTTCTGCCTCTTGAGCAGTGTCATTTTGATCTACGACTTGTTGCTCGTGTACACCTTCTTCTCTGCCGTTTTGGCCTTGAAGGTAGAAATTAACAGGGCCCGCAGAACCCACGATTTGCAGTTTGCGTTGGAAGAGGAGGGCGTTTCGTCGATCCTTGCTGCTTCCATCGCCAACCGCACTTCTGAGGCAGACTACCCCGAGGAAAGCTCCAGCTTGGGCTCCTCCGTGGTGTCGGTCAAGGTTGCCATGATTGCCATTTTCTTTTCCTTCCACGGCTTCTGGTTGGGCAGCTCTTGGTTGTACGGTTCGTCCACAAACTCAACTTTCCTTGCCAGCTCTCAGAGCTTGTCCAAGATAGCCGCTAAGCATATTCCAATTGGATCGAAGGGCACCATTGTGACCCTTCTTGCCCCCAGAATTTACGCCCCATTGGGCTTTGCCGTCATGGCCGAGGATTTCGTGTTTGCTATCTTGTCCAAGATTTCCAGTGCGATCAGAGACAGCTTGATTTCCAAGTTTTTGTTGTTCGGATTTGCCGTCTCGATCTCCACGAACGCATACTTCTTGAATGCTACTAGATACCAGCGCACTGCCACCCACAAGTTGGTCCAGAGAGAAATGTCTAGACCTCAGCTTGCCGTCCCACTTAACAAAAAGATTAGGGCTATCAAGGATTTTGAAAGCGAAACCGAAGACGGCTCCTCGACCGAAGAAACCATTAACTTTTCTGCCCCATCTAAGCCACTCCCCGTTGAAGAATGTGAGAAGAGAATGAAGGAGGGAAAGATCAAGGAGTTGACCAACACCGAGATCTCCTCTTTGGTTGTGGCTGGCAAGTTGCCATTGTATGCCTTGGAGAAACAGTTGCATAGCAATCTCCGTGCTGTCCAAGTCCGTCGTAAAGCCATCGCCAAGTTGGCCAATGCTCCTGTTCTTGACACTAATCGTTTGCCATACCTTCATTATGACTACGACCGTGTCTTTGGTGCTTGTTGTGAAAATGTTATCGGCTACATGCCATTGCCTGTTGGAGTTGCTGGTCCTTTGATCATTGACGGAACTCCATACCACATTCCTATGGCTACTACCGAAGGTTGTTTGGTTGCTTCTACCATGCGTGGATGTAAGGCCATTAACTCCGGTGGTGGTGTTGAGACCATCTTGACTCAGGATGGCATGACCAGAGGACCGTGTGTGTCTTTCCCGTCGTTGTCCAGAGCAGGAGCATGTAAGATTTGGTTGGATTCCGACGAGGGTCAGAAGACTGTGAAGAAGGCTTTCAACTCCACTTCCAGATTCGCGCGTTTGCAACATGTCAAGACCGCCATGGCTGGTACTTTATTGTTCATTCGCTTCAAGACCACCACCGGTGATGCCATGGGTATGAACATGATCTCTAAGGGTGTGGAACACTCCCTTAAGTACATGGTTGAAGAATGTGGGTTCTCTGATATGACTGTGATTGCCGTTTCCGGTAACTACTGTACTGACAAGAAACCTGCCGCCATCAACTGGATCGAAGGCAGAGGCAAGTCTGTTGTTGCCGAGGCCAGAATCCCAGCTGATGTTGTGAGAAAGGTGTTGAAATCCGACGTGGATGCATTGGTTGAGTTGAACATCAGCAAAAACTTGGTTGGTTCAGCCATGGCTGGATCTGTGGGTGGTTTCAATGCCCACGCAGCCAACTTGGTCACTGCTGTGTATTTGGCATGTGGCCAAGACCCCGCCCAAAACGTGGAGTCTTCCAACTGTATCACTCTCATGAACAACGTCAACGGTGACTTGCAAATCTCTGTTTCCATGCCTTCCATCGAAGTTGGAACCATTGGAGGAGGTACCATTTTGGAACCACAAGGAGCCATGTTGGACTTGTTGGGTGTCCGTGGACCTCATCCTACCAAACCTGGATCGAACTCCCAGCGTCTTGCTTGCATCGTCGCATCCGCGGTTTTGGCTGCTGAGCTTTCGCTTTGTTCTGCCTTGGCTGCCGGCCACTTGGTGCAGTCCCACATGCAGCACAACCGTGCCGCACCTGCACCTGCTGCTGCCCCGGAAGCCAAGAACTTGGATCGTCTTAAGGAGGGATCTGTTACTTGCATTAAATCATAGTAGTTCTATGAAATTTGGAAAAATAACGGAGAGCCTTGCAAAGCAGTTTTCTCCCTGTACTCATACCTACTGCATTAATATATAGCTAGAAATCAAAATGCGAAATCAAGAGCGAAATGAGTGCAAAATCTTGACAGTACAAATCGGTGCCGAATCAGAACGTAATGGGTGCCAAATCAGAACGCAATCATTGTGAAATCAGTGCGAAATCAGTGCGAAATCAGCGTGAAATCAAGAGCGTCAGCGCTGGGTACAGTACTTTGACTCATGTCGCAATTCCTCCACCAAAATTGAATATTAGCTACACCAAAATGACCCAACAGAGTCCCTCTCAGTCGATAGGAGAACTGATCCCAAACAACACCTTGCATGCCATTTCCGTGACTTTGCCCACTTGGGAAGCCACCGTTGGGTACGAAGAAGGCGAAGATTGGGTGGTGAGCAAAATGAAGTCGGGATATCCCCGGTTTTTCATCCATGGCATCATCCAGGAGTTGGCCAGTGCTATTGATTCCAAATATGGACGTGACGGCGAGAAATGCATGGTTTTCCCCTCTTACAACATCGCCAAGAGGTGTCGAGAGTTTTTGAAAATCAAACTGGATTCTCCAAATGTTCTTAGGAGGGTGTTGCAGTTGAGCACGCCCCCACCGGCCACGGAATCTGAAAAATCGTCGGTCATTGGTTCGACTATTGGTATTGTATTTTTCCCCGCCGGCGAGTTTCACATTGCCAAGCAGTACTGGCAGCATTCAGGCGAAGGGATTTCGTCGAGAATGGCGGAATACGCATTGAAGGAGTTGTTCGAAAACGAAAAAAAGGACCCCGTGCGCTTGAAAAGCAGAAATAAACAGGAGCTTCAGGCCCAAAGCATCCAGAGAAAGTCGCCGTCGATCTCGGCTTCGATCAGATCTGGGTCTCTTTCTCAAAACGAAGAGGTCGACAAAGAGTTCAATACTTTTATCGAGCAAAAGTATGGCCGTGTTTTGGACTTGAAGTTCGCCAAGGAAGCTAAGATCGCTTTGCGCAGACGAATTTGCGGAAAGGCAGACAAGTCGAAGAACCAGGAGGAGGAAATGTACAAGGCCAAAAGAGGCAAGTTCTTGAGTGAGACCGACGTCTACTTGTACCCCACGGGGATGGCGGCCATTTTCAACGCCCACCAGGCGCTTCTTGCGACCGGCGAAGCAAAGAAATCGGTTTGTTTCGGCTTTCCCTACGTGGACACTTTGAACATTTTGCGCAAATTTGGACCGGGGTGCTACTTTTTTGGCCTCGGCGACGATGACTCGTTGGACCAGTTGGAGGCCCAGTTGGAGGCCGGCGAGATTGAAATCACCGGTTTGTTCTGCGAGTGCCCCTCCAACCCGTTGTTGAAGACGCCCGACTTGAAGAGAATCCGAAAACTCGCGGACAAATTCAAGTTTGGCA
This sequence comes from Danielia reshetovae, assembly GCA_030558395.1. NCBI lineage: Eukaryota > Fungi > Ascomycota > Pichiomycetes > Serinales > Metschnikowiaceae > Danielia > Danielia reshetovae. Next base: position 370,471 of record JAJMSL010000004.1, on the reverse strand, counting down.
TCGTGGTGGACGAAACGGTGGGCAACTTCTTGAACATTTCCGTGATGCCCTACGCCGACATGGTGGTGTCCTCGTTGACCAAGGTGTTCTCTGGAGATTCCAACGTCATGGGGGGCTCGTTGATCTTGAACCCGTTGTCGCCTGTGTACTCCGAGTTGAAGGCACATTTCGACGAGAGCTACGAGGACAACTACTGGGCCGAGGATGCGTTGTATCTCGAAAGAAACTCGCGTGACTTCGAGGCGAGATCCAAGATGATCAACGCAAACACCGTGGACGTGGTGGAGTTGTTGACCTCCAGCCCGTTGATCTCCAGGGTGTACTACCCGGGTCTTTCCGAGAGCAAAAGGTACTACGACGAGCTCAAAACACCTTCGGGTGGCTACGGCGGCTTGTTGTCGGTTTTGTTCAAGGAGCCCACTCACGCCATCTGTTTCTTCAACTCCATCAATTTGCATAAGGGGCCCTCTTTGGGCACCAACTTTACATTGGCATGTCCGTACGCCATCTTGGCGCATTACCAGGAGTTGGACGAGGTGGAAGAATGGGGCGTGGACAGAAACTTGATTAGAATCAGCGTGGGAATCGAAGACAAAGCCGAGTTGCTTGGAGTGTTGCAGACCAGTTTGGACAAGGCCGCAGAGTTAGACATTTCTAGAAATATTTAAATGCATCCATCAGTGGGGAAACTTCACGTGCTGACAGGGCAGCGGTGGGTCGCCCTCCAATGGCTCATGTTGAACCGTTCCTACGAACCAGTACCGTTTACTGTTCTCGAAGTAATTTTGCCAGCTTCTCAAATCGGATTCGGCTTCTTCCGCGTCGATTTCTCTGAGGTCGTACGTGAACTCGTCGGGTTTCTGAAAACAACCTGTCACAAATGCCCGGGCAGCATCCTTTCCACTGAAAAATCTGTATGGTCCTTTGGGACCGTAAATGTGCGGAGAGCTCGTAACATCGTACACACTTCCGTTGATTGCAATGTAGATTGGCAATTTGCTATTTTCTCCGTCGTACTGGGCCAACTCCGCAATGGTCAAGTTCACGGAACTGAGGGTAACTCGGTGTTTCAAGTACCTGGGATTGATCCATTTTCCATCGTAGCCCCACGTTGATGTGGACGTGAACCACCACGATGCAAGAGAGTTCAAGAGAAGGATCCCTCCAAGGATGCGAACGATGTCTATTAGAGTAAAAGAAGCATTTTCGTTGTGATCTTTTTTCATTTGTGGTGATGAAAAAGATTGCGCACTCTATCTCGCACTCAGATATTATTAAAGATCGCCCAATGTATCTTCACTGTATCTTGCAGACCAGATTTTCAGTATTAGTTGTGTAGTCTATTAAGGTCATATTAATCGATCCAGCCGTACAATCACTGAAGCCTCACATGTAGAACACCTCTTCCGTGTGGTCGGGCATGTTCTGAGCAAAATGGATCTTGTCGGAATCTGTGCTCAACAAGTTCGACCAAAACTCGTCGGAGAAACTGTACATGGGATCTTTGCTCATGGGGTACTCAAAGTCCGGAGCAGGGATGCCGCCGGGTGGTGGCATTCCGTTGGTCAAGGGGGGAAGCTGGTAGTCAGCTTCCTGCAGCGGAAACAGACCAGTGCCTGGAAAAGTATAGAGCCGCTGAGAGGATGCCGTATGGCTGATGCTTCCGGCCATATGGTACCCATTGGCAGGAGAGGGAGACTGAACTTGGTAATTCGGAGGTGGAAGAAATGAGTCAGTTCTCGCCTGCAGCCTTCGGCTCGAAGAAGTTGCTGGAATTCTCTTTTGGTCCTCCTCAGGATCAGGAGTGGCGGAGTTTCCACCAGGAGAAACTCCGTTATCGTCAGAGTTGTTTCCGTTGTTGCTGCCCGCCCGTTCTCTTCTGAATGCAGCAGCGTAAGAAAGGAGGTCTAGGTGCATCGACGGGCAGAACGATTTTCCAGAATCAGATGTGATCAACCCTTCCCCGCCTCCCTTGTACAACACGCTGGCCAAGTTGGCCATTTCCGTAAGTTCTGGTTTGGGCAAGTCGTGGAGGTTGGGAACAGGACGGAAATGGCTCGGGGTCTCGTTGTTCTTCTTCAACATGTCCAGCACCTGCGTCACATACGTCTGAATGAACAACTGAAGAATCAACCGCATTTTCTTCAAGAAATTGTTGGCCGGGAACATCGTGGCGGCAATGCGCAGCTGCTTGTTGAGTTTCTGGATGGCAAGAATGGCGTAGCGAGGAACCAATTCTGTCTCAATGTGCGAAGGTAAAGAGAGAATCAAGAACCGGAGCCGTAGAAGCATGCCTGCTGTGTAGATGATCCGGGAGCAGTAAAACAACGGTAGCCCAGCAATATCTCCCGGGAGCAACTGGTTGAATTCATCCAATGAATACAAGCACGATGCTGTACAGTGCGCAATGGAATTGAGCGACTCAACCAGGAGTTTCAGCGTGCATCCATTCAGACTGGACGGATTCATCTGAATGTCCGATAACACCGGCTGGTGCAAGTACGCCTCCACTGAGTAATAGTAGGCGCGGTGGTAGTGGTCGCCCGGGTTGAGGTTGCTCTTGATTACGGCCAAGTTGCTCTGGAACTCAGACAAGACAAACTTCAACACCTTGGGTTTATTCTCCAGCACTTCGGGTGTGTGCACAATGTGGTGGATCCGCTCGAGCTCGTGGTTCAACCGCAGAAATACGGCCAAGTTCTTGTACTTGGGGATGCCGGTCTTTTCAAGCACCTCGCAACACTCATTGACGTACGGTGTCCACTTGACGAAGATGGTTCTACGCAAGATCAAGCAGATGCTGACGGTGCTGAAATACAAGATCATGATGAGCGCGCGGTATTCCATGCTGTTGTTGTCCTTCGTGGTCTTCGTGATGGCCTGGCCCTCGCTGCTGTACGAGTACTGGGGCCGGTTGACGATGCCCAAGTCGTGCAAAATCGTCACGGCCACGGTATTCAAGATGTGGTAGCGCCGCAGCTTGAAGAACTCCGGCGAGTTGTACCACAACAGGAGCAACACAAGGCACTTGACCATTTCCACGGACTTCGTCCCGGCCACCAACACCTCGGTCACCACGGCCTCAACCGCGTGGTTCTCGAGGGTGAGCGACACGTCCTTGTCCACGTGCTTGTCGTAGACCATGCACGAGATCGACATGATGGTGTTGAAGAGATACGGCTGCGACTGTATGAGCTCGTCGACGGAGGTGCCCTCGGCAATTTCCACCAACGGGTGTGCGGCGTACAACTGGTTACGGTAGACGTCGAGCCGGGCGCTGGCCTCGTCCCTGTCGATAATGCCTAGGCCCACAACGTCGATGATTTTGTCTTTGCTGAACAACTGCTTTCTGCGGTCGGCCAGGGCCTTGATGTCGGCCGTAATTTCGCTCAAGTCGTTCCTGCCCTCGGAGAGGAACGCCATCTCCTTCTCCAAGTCATACTTCAGCACGAACAACGGCGAGTCTGCCAGTGCCGTGTCAAGAGTCGGTGCAGGAAATATCTCGGATGAGATGGTCGGTTTCTCGTCAGCACGAGCCATGTTGGCCACGTTCTGCTGGGCCAACTGCTTCCGCAGCGCGCGGAGCTGTTCCTGCAACTCCAAGATCTGGTCGTGAAGTTCGGAGACCGACTCGTCTCTGTTATTGTGCTTTCTTCTGCGCTTTCTGGGCTGCTCCAAGTCGATCTCGCACACCTTATGCGAGTTGGTGCAGCGCACACACGGCGAGTAGGGGTCGTTTTCGTCCACCGGAGCGCAGCGTACTTTGAGACTGTGGCATTGCTTGCACGCCTTGACCCTGCGGACCCTTGCAGGTTTCGGAGCCGGAGATTTTGTGTCATCGCCAGGCGAAGACGCCGAGGATTCTTTGTCGTCGGACATACTGGGAGATCTCCAGGACGTTTGAGGTTCCTATGCGGTGAAGAAAGAAAACGGCTGATCGGTCGGCTCAAAAAACGATGTTTCGCACAGCGAAATTCGGCATGTGGATTGAATTGCCGAGCACCACGGGAACCTGCCGCCTATTTCGGACGCAATTTTCGTTTTGCTAGATGTCTTGGTTTGGCTACTGCTGGTTGCTCGGTGTACTCAAGCGTTTTTGTACGGGTAACAGTCTCAGCCAGGGGGAGAACATGAGGTTCAATCAGATGATTTTGGGCGGCTCAGAGTATGACTCGGCCCTTCACTCGGGCACCTCGGTTAACATTTCCATGTCCCTAAGAGGTTTTTGACTTCGGCCATGGATTGCAAACATTGAATTGCTACTGGGTCATGTGACTCTTTGTGACATGGCAGATGCGAAACGGCAAGGTTAGCCGTACGCGTAACCGAGGCCAGGAACCTGGTCACCTGACTAAAGTCAGATGGGAACAAGCATTGAAAGTTGAAGGGCAACATTTTGCTTTGACCAAAGCATCTCAATTAGCACAAACTCTCGATTCTCTCTTTTAGCCACTGCATGATTTTTCTGCTGCAATACGCACATGTAACCGAGAGAGCTCCTGATGTAGCCAATACTTAGGTTGAGATTACCAAGATCCAATTTCGCGTTCTGTCAAATTTCCGCTCCAACAGAAAATGGGGTTTTGTCATTGCAAGGGTGCTCCGTCTCTGAGAAGTCAAATAAGTTTAATCATCAAAAAATGTGGCGGCTGTTGTTTACTCACTATTCAGACCCCAAGACTAGCCAATCTGTTCCAAGGCTACCCAAATGTGTTCCAAGGCTACCCAAGGCTACCCAAATCTGTCCAACATAGCTGTTCCTCGCATCTGTGTATTCATAGTTCTTTGGAATCTTACTCACAACAAAAAGTGAGTTTACGCGCGCTTTTGTTTTTTGTCAATAAATATACTACTGTCACATTCGCAACTTGAGAAAAACGTGAGGGTCACATTCGCAACTTGAGAAAAACGTGAGGGTCACATTTCCGTCCTGCGTTTTTAAACTTAGTGTTTCGACTTGTTCAGATCTTCACAAAAAAACCACACTGAGAAAATCTGGTGCGGGCAGATTGCAGCCAAGTCAGAACTTTGTAAGTTGATTCTATCTTAAAAGGCATTATTTATTGCAGCCACAGCGATGGAACTGAGATTCAAACAGAATGTTTTTCACATTAATTTCTCCTGGAGAGATGAAGAGCTAGTGCCCCACAATTCACGCTGAAGAAGTGGTTGTCTTTAAAAAATGAAACATTCATATTCTCGATTTTCCACAAGTTCTCTATTTTGAACGCGTCAGTGGCCGCAAAGAGTGACGACTGCGACATTGGGTGCCATCACAGATTTACCCAGGAGTGAGATTTGACCCGAATTCTAAGAAGCTCTGGGTCGACTTCTACGATCAATTCTCTCTAAGTGACATCCCGGTTAGAGTGCTCGATTTACAGAAATACTGTATTCTGGTTTTGAGGGCACATATTCTCTTTATGCGACTTTCATTGAATCTCACACCCTGCCGAATAATTTGGTCTAAGCGACTTTTGGTTTCCCAAAAGTATATTTCTATGGAAAAGTTGTCCCGAAATTCAGGCGAAGAAGACTTGCGGTGGACCTTGTTTTCCCAAGCACGACTTCTCTCTAATGAGGAGCTGCTGCGACTTTTGAACATATTGTGCCCTGGCTATCAGATTGCATCAAGTGTCACATGACTACAGTCACCCGACCTCCCTCACATATACTTGTTCAAAGTTATCCCCCGATCGACACCAACTCAATGAGCAAATTGGCCGAAAAGTTGAAGCTCCACGACCAATCCCTACCCTTGTACAAAGACAAGCCCTCCCTGGCTGGACCTTTCACTCCGTCCAAAAACTTCAGAAACAAGAAGAAAATGTTCTTCAAAGCGATTTTGCTGTCCATAGCGCTCTATGGCCTATACTACTTTGTGGTGCACCCTCCGTCGTTGCCATTTGAAACCAAATCTGCCACCTCGTGGCCCCATGCCAAGCAGCAGGTGAAGGACGTGTTCCTTGAATCTTGGGCAGCCTACGAAGACCACGCTTGGGGAAAAGACGTGTACCACCCTGTCAAGGGCACGGGCGAAAACATGGGCCCGAAACCGATGGGCTGGATGATCGTGGATCTGTTGGATACGCTTTTAATCATGGATTGCAAGGACGAATTTGCACGGGCAAAGAAGTGGGTGCAGAACGATTTGAACTACCATTTCGACTACAACGTCAACGTGTTTGAAACCACCATCCGCATGTTGGGAGGCCTTTTGTCGGCTTTCCATCTTTCAAACGACGACATTTTCTTGGACCGGGCTGTAGACTTGGCCAATGCATTGATGGGAGGTTTTAATAGCAAATCTGGAGTGCCCTATTCCTCAGTCAACCTCCTCACGGCTGAGGGAATCAAGAATCACGTGGACAACGGTGCCTCCTCCACAGCCGAGGTGGCCACCTTGCAGTTGGAATTCCGTTACTTGGCGAAATTGACCGGGGAAGAGTTGTTCTGGAACAAGGCAGAGCAGATCATGAAGATTTTGGACGCGAACCAGCCGGAAGACGGTCTTGTGCCGATATTCGTCCAGCCCGATTCGGGCAAGTACCAGGGCACGCTTATCCGCTTGGGTTCTCGTGGAGACTCGTACTACGAGTACTTGTTGAAGCAGTTTTTGCAGACAAGTAACCAAGAGCCCATCTACTGGAAGATGTACAAGGAATCGGTGGAAGGTGTCAAGAAGCACATGGTGGGCAAGTCCAAACCGAACGGGTTGACGTTTGTCGGCGAGCTCGAGAAGGGCATTGGGGGCCCACTTTCCCCCAAAATGGACCACTTGGTTTGTTTCTACGGAGGATTACTTGCCCTTGGAGCCACCAACGGTTTGACGTTGAAGGAAGCAAGAAAGCTGCCATATTGGGACGCAGACAAAGAGGCCGACTTCAAGTTGGGCGAGGAGTTGACTTACACATGCTACAAAATGTACAGCGACGTTGCTACGGGCTTGTCTCCCGAGATTGTTGTTTTCAACGAGGACGACCAGAAGGACAAGGACTTCATCATCAAGCCTTTGGACAGACACAACTTGCAGCGTCCCGAGACGGTGGAGTCCTTGTACTACTTGTACAAAATGACCGGAGATGAGAAGTACCGGAAGTGGGGATACGAGATCTTCAAGAGTTTCGTCAAGTATACCCGTGTGGTGGACAAGAATGGCAAAGTTTCGTACTCGTCCATCCACGACGTCACTTCTCTTGAGCCCACTTACAAAGACAACATGGAATCCTTCTGGCTTGCCGAGACGTTGAAGTACTTGTACTTGTTGTTTGACGACGAGGACAAGCTTCCATTGGACAAGTATGTTTTCAACACCGAGGCTCATCCGTTCCCTCGTTTCGAGATGGGGCCGTTGTTTAAGACCGGATGGCTGAGAGAAATCGACGACCCACGAAATGCTGTTAAGTTCAGCGATTCGGTGGGGACTCCAGGTGCGCCCGTGAAGCTAGAACCACCCAAGATCGACAAGAAGAACCCGCCCAAGGCCGCACCAGCCGCAAAGAAGGTGGACAGTGAGGCTCTTGAGGAAGTGAAGAAGGATCCGCTGCTCAAGGAAGATCAGAACGAGAAGAAGAAGAAGGTGGAGAAGGTTCTCAACGACATTGTTAAGGACACAGGAGCTAAGTAGAGGGAAGTTACATAGTGAGGATGCGATTGAGTGGATGCAGCTCAGATGTGACATTGCTTTTCATGGTTGTGGATTTGCGGTTGACACCAGATCCACCACTATTGCTAATCCGATGGAAACGCGAATTTTATGATGCAACGTTGCTGATTCAAAAGCTACAAGAGACACGAGATTGCATATGGAGGCCAACGTGGAAGTAGTGATAAGCCGGTTAGGTAGATTCAGCCATAGCCGGTGTGAAGGGAGGTGTGGTGGCATAAGGTTACTGGTGTGTCGCCTGCACACAGACTTCACAGACAGGGTAATGACGTAACGTTTTCTCAGGCACTTGAAAAACACCAACGACATCTACCATCGAAGTTGCCGCTAAGAACAGCCGTCCGCTATTGCCAGACACGATCACCATGTCCAGCGATGTATGTACATTTGATCTGTGCCAAAAGTCGCCACATCCGGCAGGAACTGGGAACCCATGTTTCATTACGTCACTAACACAAACAGCTGAAAACCTCGTTTGATTTGGAGTTGAACCCGTTCGAACGGTCCTTTGCCAAGGATCCTCCTTTGGCTCCTATTGTTTTTGTCGAAACCTCCGGTGGAGCCACGGGGACCAATGACTCTTCCATCGGCTCGGATCCGGTGTCGACCACAGTCAGTTCCGAGGGCCACAGCCAGAAAATTCCTGGAACACAAGTGGCCGGCCCAGAAAACTCAGAAGGCGATGCTGGAGGGTCCAACAAACACAACCTTCGCATCTCCAACTTCTCCAGTGTCAACAACGACAGGTTGCCCCGACTCACACCTCCACTTTTCACGCCTGGGGGCCGGAGACTTCCACCAATCCAGCTCTCGCCGGGAGGAGCCCTTGGAAGTCCTGGCACCCCAGGAAACCTTTGGAACAGTTTGCTTTCTGCCACCAATACCCAGCCTAATGAAAACGGCCAGGTCCAGGCCAACTACGCCCAGTTTGCACACATGATGCGCAAGTCGGGCCTCACACCCAACGAGCTGAACCTCCGTTCGGGATTCACTCCCAATGCAGTGAACCATGCAGGCTTCATCTTCAACCAGGGCCCAGCCACGCCCGGGGTGCTTGCCCATGGCCAGATCACGCCTGGCTTGTCGTCGTTGCTCGGGCTACATCCAAACAACCATCCTGTGGAAGAGCCTTTTCCGGTGCCGAATGCTCCAGCCCAGGAAGTTCCTCCACCTGCCGTGGAGGAAGTTGTGGAGCACGGCGAAGACGAGGACGACGAGCACACGGTGAAAGAAGAACCAGAAGAGGAAATTGCGTCGAAGAGCGGAACCGTGTCGGAATCTGACCGGAGCACCAAAAAGGCAAGGAAATCAAAGGACTCCGACCGACCACGAAAACTGCGGGTGGCCACGGAGGACGACAAACGCCAACAGTTCTTGGAGCGCAACAGGGTCGCGGCGTCCAAGTGCCGCCAGAGAAAGAAGCAGCTCTTCCGCAAGATGGAGGACGAGTTGTCGTTCTACTCCACAGGCTACCGAGAATTATCGGCCCAGGTGACCCAGCTCCGGGACCAGCTCTTGGTCATGCGCGAGGTTGTGCTCGGCCACAAGAACTGCCCTGTCCTCTTGAATTCTGTGGGCGGATTCCAGCAGCTCCAGAATATTATTGGACAAGCCGACTACGTCGCTCAGGTTGCGGCCAACGCCCAGCCCAACTACACATCCATGCCCAGCACCATTCCCACGACGTTGAACGCGCAGCCTGCTCCTCCCGTGAAGCAGGTGATGCCGTATCAGGAAATGGAAATGGCCGATGGCATTCCGAGAAACTACCCGCAGGCCGTCGACCACGGCAACGGTGCTCTCCGGCCGGTCAGCAGCACGTCCAACTTGCAGAACGAAAAGGGCACTTACGGAATACGGACGGTGTCCAGCATGGCGGATCTTCAAGAGGGGAGTTGATTTATCGTCGGTGGCTGCATGAGTCGTAGTCTCAGATCTTGACAATCTCGTCAGACCTGGTTCATCTGGTCACATTTTGCATACAGTACAATCTGCCTTGTCAGAATTGTTGGTAGTACCCTGCGTTGTCAGAGTTGTTGCCATTATCAACAAATAACGACTAGTGTCATTTGGACCTGATGGACTTCGCATAGTAGTTCGCACTATTTGATAGAATGTACACTATTTGGTTTAAGGGCTCTGAGTATTGCTGTTGAACCTCAGGCTGAGAAGTCGTTATGTAGCATCTCGATATTCTTAAATCTAACATCGATGCTGGTCAGCAAGATTCATATTGCGTTGAAAATCCTGTAAGAATAAACCAGTCATGCCGAAGTTCACCTGGCCGTCGTTCTAAAGAGTTGAAGCAAAAACCTTCGTAGCCTTAATCATACATACAGTGTCCACAAACTTGAAGTCCCGGTTCTTCGTCTACTCGTTGTCAATTAGTGGAATTCGCAGTATGAGCGTATGCAACACTGCCATTGCGAAGCAACTCATCAGGAAGCAACTCAAACAGGACACAAGTTGGCATAATCTGCATGATTCGTCAGGTAGTATATCTCAGCGAAGTAACCCCGTCATTGGTGGTTCAGTAGTGAAATCAGTCAACTGTAGCACTGGTGTATGTAACGGATATTCAACCTTGACTTTGCAAGTTTCTATGCAAAAGACGACATTTTGACTGCGACAGATCAGAAATTCAGAGCGAATTTTGAATACTGATAAGTTGTTACTCGTGGGTGCGACTTTTGACAAATAGTACTTTTTGCATTCGGATTCTGTACCAGACCAGTAGTCCGCATGCGCCTCTTAGAATCAGGAACATTTCTCAAATTCACCAAAATTCACATTTCACCAAAATTCACCAATTTTTGAGCATTTCATGAACGTCTCTCTTGCAGTCGCTTCCGCGTGAATTAAACTTTAGCATTTCGACATTTCTCGACATTCCCATTTAACACTCAGTGACCCCACATCGCAGACTTCCCGTACGTCATTTTCGCTTTGTTTACCTCACTTTTTTTCAAACACAACTCCAAATGGCGGAGATCCCGCTTCCTTCCCTTCCGGCGTCTCGCCGCAAATCACACCTGACTGGCATCAAACCCGACCAGCTCACCAGAAAAAAACTACAGTCGTTGTTGCATCACATCACCGCCGACCTCAAAATCAGAGGAACAAAGACTCCCCACATGTTCCTCCCGTTCCGCTCCCGCGTGGACGACTCCAAACTCGAATTATTCTTGCGCAGAATATTTCCGGATGGAGACATGATCGACGCCTCCAGTGGGACCAAATTGAGAAGCGTGCTCAAAGAATTCGACGAGTTCACCGTCATTTGCGGGCTCAAGTACCTCTGGTGCAGGCTCCCCAACAACGAAATTATCGGGTGGGACGTCTATCTCGAATTCCGGCGCAGGGAAAAAGAAGCCGGGTACCCAAAAGATGCCTTCCTCTCGATCATGCCCAAATGCCTCTCTCTGTCGTCGCACGCATCCATCGTGTACGATTTCTTGGATCTTTTGATCAGCATCGCGTCCAACTCGCAGTACAATTACTTGAGCGGACGCAAAATCTCAAAAATGGCCAGCATGTGGGCGTTCAACAGCACGCAGCACTCGGGGTCGGCGTTTTACGACGCCACGATCGCGAAGGAAAACACGTTTTTGGACGGCTTGGACAAGTGGAAATGCACGTGCAACGGCTTGTTCCACCTCCTCTTGTCGTTCTTGCGAGCAATGCTTCCGGAAACAGAAGCAGAGACGCTCAATCTTCCCAAAACATTGCAGTCGTTGCTCATCACCAACTCGTATCCGCCCACGGAAAACTCGGACTCGGTCAAGTCTGTCATCACCATTCCGTGCGTCCAGGTGCGGTCCACCAAACGGTGCCTGGATCCGTACGAGTTGATCAGCAAGGTGCGGCACACGCTCAAGTTCGACAAAAAAGACCTGTTTCTCTCCATCGAAAACTACACCATTCTCAAGAACATTTTCCAGAAGAGCTCCACCGACGACATCGTGGCCACGCTCACCGAGGAGTCTCGCCGGATTCTCACTCGTTTGAGCTCCAGCGCAATCCAGTCGGAGTACGATTTGTACCCCGGCTGGAGTAGTGCACACGCAAACGACGACCCGGACATTCCGTTGTACTCGGAAGTCACCGTATCCAATGTGACTTTGCAGGACTACTACATCTGGACGTGGCTCTCTTCGTTGGCCTCGGACCAATCGCACTCGTCCAAGTCATTGTTTGGACGCTCCTTGGTGGTCGAGGCGGGCTTGCGGGGATTCCACAAGTGGTTGATTGTGACCGAAGTGGTAATCTCTCCCGAGGAGTACATCCACAGTTTCAAGCTTGAGAAAGAAGGAACTCCCCTTGTGCCAAGAAAGGACTCTTTGCCTCCTATTCCTAGAAAGAACTCGTCTTTGCCTCCTGTGCCTGGCCAGCACGACGGCTTGCTACCCGATGTGTCGTTTACAAATGGCCAACTCGATCTAGGCGATTCTTTCGACGGCGACCTGGGCTACGACTACAAGTACGAGGAGAAATTGGCCAACGACTACAAATACGAGGAGAAGTTGGCATACGACTTCACCGCCAAGGCAAACGTTCTGAAACCTAGAAAGAGCCGACCTAGACCTCCACCTCTTGAATTGGCCCAAACGCAGCGCTCCCCACCAAGGGAAAGATCTTCCCGGAAAATCTCGCCTGAAAGACTCCAAGAAGCTGTCCCTGAGTTTGAGGCCTACCAGCACTATGCCTCTCAGTTGCACCAGGAGTCGTTTGCAGCAGGAACACAGTTCGAAGAGCCTTACGACAACTATGAAACTCCGTACGACAAGGCGCAGCCAAACCCTAACCAGGAACCGTTTGACAATTACTACGTGCCCGGGGACCTCGGTCAAAATATCAACGCGAGCTTCAACGAGCCGTCCAACTATCAAGGAGTACCTTCAGCGCGCGATGAACCGTCCCACAGAGATCCATCAGCTTATCAGCAAGATAGAAGCTCCCAAGAGCCTGGTCACAGAGAGCCATCTACTTACCAGGAACCTGATCACAGAGAACCATCTACTTACCAGGAACCTGATCACAGAGAACCATCTACTTACCAGGAACCTGATCACAGAGAACCATCAACTTACCAGGAACCTGCTCCGAGATTCCAAGAACCAACTGGACATGGGGCTCCTTCGAATAACCAAGAGACTTCTGACAGACATGGCAATTTCCAAGGACCATCGGTGTTCAACCCTCAACACGAACACCACGGAGTCAATGCAGACTTGCCTCCAATTCCACTTGAGCAATTCGGTGAGGTGAAGAAAAAGAAGAAAAAGAAGCGGAAGCTGAAAACCGAAGACTTTTTCTTGGGAAGCCTACCCGATGGGCCTCCTCCTCCATTGCCTCCTGGAATGGACCCGGTGGGTTTCAGCGCTCCTCCTGAGAACACAGCTCCTCCAGTTCAATACGAACAATACCAGAAGCCTTCGGGTCCTGAGTACTTGACCACTGATCCGCATCAGAACGTGGCTCCTCCAGTTCAATATGAACAATTCGAGCAGCCTTCAGTTCAATCTCCCGAGTACTTGGCCGCTGATCCGCATCGGCAACAGCAGGCACGTTCTCCGCCAAATAAAGGACATTCAACACACCCGCACGTCGACCACACACAACAAGCACCTCACCATGTTCAACCTCCACATCAAAAGCATGCACAGGCCCACCAACCGCAGTATCAAGAGGGGCAGTACCAACCACAGCCTATGCAGAGCAATCAGCACTTTGCTTCGCAGGAAAAACTCCACCCCCCAGTTGTCCAGGACCATACGAGAGAACGTTCCGCTCTGCCAAACCAGCAACCTCCTCATCTGAGCCACTCGCGGCCAACCGCGCTTTCTCCCATGCTTGGCTACGGACCCCAGTTGACTCCTCAGACCCATCACCACCCTCAAACATCACCACATTCGCGTTACCAGACTCCAGTCGGTCAGTTCTTCGGTGCTCTGGCACCAGGTGTTTCCCCAACTCCAGTGGCTCCCGGAGCTCCCCATTCTGCTCCCCACGGTGGATCCCCTCACGGAGCATTTCCACATACAGCCCCTGGTGTTCCACATACAGCTCCTGGTGTTCATCCACAAACTACTCCTGGTGTTCCACATACAGCTCCTGGTGTTCCACATACTGCCCCTGGTGTTCCGCATACAACTCCTGGTGCTCATGCTCCGATTTCACATGGAGCACCTGTTCCACATGGAGCACCAAATTATACCCCTGGGCACCCAGGAATGCCAGCCGGACAATCAACTCCAATGCCTGGACAACCGTACTACTATCCTCCTCCACAGGGGTATTACATTCCTCCACAAGGATACTATCCTCCACAACCAGTGTATTACCCACAGCCACCTCAAGGTTACTACGGGCAGCCGACACAGCCAAAAGCAAAGCCAACACCGAGCGAACTCACCATGATGAGCATGCCCAGTGGTGGAAGCGCGCTCAAGAAAAACACCAAGAACAAAGCCAACTTGAGAAATGCCTTGACCCAGGGCGGGTTTGGCATCTAGCATCATGTACATATCGCATTAAACAATTTATCCAATGGGTCACTAATAGTGGTACTAGCAATGATTCACTAATAATCTTAATGAAAATCATGGATTCACCAACAAACAATCGTCCATTCATCAATAAACATGTGTTCAACTGTTCTTGATTCACCAATAATCGTTACCACAAATAATCGCTACCCCAAAAAGCGTACATCACAAATAATAACAGCATAATCGAACTTACAATCATGATTCACTAATAAATAATCGTTGATTCACTAATAAATATTCGTTGATTCACTAATAAATAATCGTTGATTCACACAGATAATCGCAACCCTAAGAGTACCAACACCTAGTACTCGGACAATCTCAACTTCCGCTCGATATCACGAAGTGAGAACCCACTGTCGTATCTTGGCAAGAAAGGTGGCTCCGGTGACTGCCCCCGCGATTTGATATCTTCATCTCCCATATCGAAGTACCCATAGCCTCCCAACAACGTGATCAACGAGTCGTTCTTCACTGGAGCAGGAGCCTTCACCACCTTGGACCTCAAGCCCATGGACCCGTCACCCTTGACCTTGGTGTCAATGGGAGCATGCACCTCCGCAGCCTCGTTCACAGCCTTGTACAACTGGAACACCTCGTTGAAGTACGACTCCAACGTCACGAGGAATCTGCTGGTCTGTCTGTGTTTGGACGACGCACAGATGGAAATCGAGTCGTCCTTGATGATGTAGCCAATGCCAAACCCGTTGGCACTCACAGGGCCAAATCCAAAGAGCCTCAACGACGGATTGCCGCAGTTGGACGTGCTGATGACGGTGTTGTTCAACTTGTCCCACCCGTTGTCGGCAAAGATCTCCGGCAAGTGCATCAAGTTCGTTTTGAGCGACGGCTGGTTGTTTTCTCCCACCGTGTGGTCAGATGAGTTGCTGGAGTTGTCGTTGGGCACCACGGTGTCGTCTTGCCTCATCTCCGTCGCCCCGAAACCGGCTTCGGCTACGTACCGTTTCCAGATGCAGAACAAGGCGTACAAATGCCTGTCCACACCGAGCCCAGCCGAGCATCGTCTGGTCTGCTCCGAGTGCTTCGTGCACGCTTCGGAAAGGAACTTCAACTTCTCTGCACTGGGCATGTTGGGGTCGAAGAACTTGCGCACAAACAAGTTGGATTCCTGGCTCACCGTGCGGATGGCCTCGGTTCGCCCGTGGAAAAAGTTCTTCGTCATGGCCGGCTCGTACGTGCACTCCACCTTGCCGTACAAGGCGTAGTAGGTGGCCTGGAACGCCATCTGCACAAAGGCATCGGGACTGTACTTCATCTTCTTGATGGTGGACGAGCCGTAGCTCTTGAACTCCAAGTGGCGGAACTCGTTCTGGTTGATCAAGTCGGACAACCGGGTTTCGCCGAACCGCAACGCCAACGACAAGTCGGGCGTCAAGTCCCACTCCAATTTCCGGGGAATGGTCACGAGATCCTGGCCCTCCACGGGCGTGCCCGTGGCCTGCGTGCTCCACAACGACGGGGCGTTGGCGTTGATCAGCTGGGCAAACGAGAGAATCGAGTCGGTGTAGATGTCGCTGACGTACCGCAACACCGTGTGGCCGTCCACACCCGTGTGCTCGAAGTTGATTCCGGCCTTTCCGTTCTGGGTCACGATAATCTGCAACTTGTCGTACCACCGGTTGGTGCAGGTGCCCACCTGGACACCCTTGTCGAGAATGGACAACCCGCACAACATGTTCTTGGACAAGTCGCTCAAGTCGTTCAACACGATGTCGTCGAGGCAGATGACGAAGAGCCCCGAGTCGATGATCGACAAAATCTCGTTGTTGTTGGCGTTGTCCACGATGGTGCCCGAGTGTCTGATCTTGGCCCAGATTCGTCTGTTTTCCGTGGTGAGCACGCCAAACGACGCCTGGGCGATCTCGTTGCTGGGCGTGTGGAGCGAGTCCTGGATCACCGAGCTGAAGTTGATCATCAAGTCCTGCTCCAGCATGATCAAGTTGTTGTCGTGGTCCAAAACGTCAAACCAGTAGAACTGCGATTTGCTCATCACCACGATGTGGTTGGACTTCGGGTCCGACTGCATGACGCACCCGTCCTCCGTGGGAATCCGGGAGGCGCCAAACAACTTGGAGTACTGGTACATGCAGAGCGGCTTGCCGTTTCTCATGGTGTCGACGGGCAAAGTCTCGTTTTTCAAGGCCCGGATGAACTTCAACGACGAGAGCGTCAACGCGGCGGCTCTCTTCACTTGCGGGTTGAGGCACGTGGACTCGTTGTTGAACGGGTCGTCTTCCAAGAGAAAAAAGGGGTTCAAGTTCAACACCACGGGCGAGTCGTAGGTCAAGTACGAGTCGTACCAAAACTGCTCGATGTACGAGTTTCTGGTCTCGGAGTACTGTCTCAATTCCGAATCGAGATAGTGGCCTGTTCCGTCTTTCAAGAACTTCTCGACGGCGGCGGCCGTGCGCTGAAACTCGTGCTCCGTTTGAAGCGGCTTCAACGCACTGAGGTAGTGTGCACAGGTTTCCTCCAAGTTGGGGATGGGCAACTTCAGGAGCTTGTCCTGGAACTGGAACGTCATAATAAAGCGAAATAAATAGGTAGCAAAGAATGCGGAGGAGCAAAAGAATAGGCAAAGCGAGCAAGAGAGAAGGCGAAGCTATTTATACGGAAACGCCGAAATCTGGGGAACACCGCGATTTAGTCTCTGGTCCTGCACAGGCCCTCGGACTTTGGGCCCTCCTGTGGACCGGAAAGGACGCCACAGGTGCGAGGTTTTGACGGCAGTTGGAGCACCACCGGTGCGTGCTCCCGCCCTATTGCTGCTCCTTGTTCATTTGCACGATCACTGTGAGTGAAGTTTCCCCACAAAGAGATCCAGCAACTCCGGCGTTTTCTGCAGTCCGCGTCCCCCCCACAAACCGCAACCAATCAGAAACCTACAGATGTGGTTCCATTTTCTCGCTGGGCTTGGATAAAACTCCCCCACAACGAAAAGTGAGATTGCCACGGGACTCACTGCGACTTCACCGAGTGACTCTTCCGAATTCCTGATTCGCTTATCTGCCGCACCATTTCGGACCTGCGGATGCTTATCTCGCAATCCGGCTAGTATCCATCGGCTAATCCACGCTTCCGCCAATAATCGCTCACGCCAAGCCACCCGGAATCGGACTTTTTGATCCCGTTCATCGCGGTAAGCGATCCAGTCTCCAAGAAGTCGTGGTGCAACTCCTCGAGCTTGCATTTCATGCAGTCGTCGTACTCTTTGTCGAACATGTCCAAATTCTCCACCCAGGTGTATTCGGGAATGAGCTGGTGGTGGAGCCGTGGGTAGGCGATGGTTTCAAGCAATGGGAGCTTTTCGTAGATGTTGCGCACGATTGCCTGCAAAACCGCAGTGACGATTCGGGACCCTCCAGCTGCACCAATGAGGAAGTCAAGTTCGCCATTCTTCTTGATGATCGTGGGCGTGGTCAGCGAAAGCGGTCTGGTGTACGGACGGATGAAGTTGAACACGGACGGAGTTAAGTTGAACGCATTGCTAACTCCGGGCATCAGGAAATCGTCCATCTCATCGTTCAAGATGATGCCTGTCTCGTTGTCGTAAACCAGCGAGCCAAAGAGCAAGTTGACGGTGGTTGTCATGCCAACGGCGCCGCCGTGCTCGTCCACAACGGAAAAGTGCAGTGTTCCATGCGGCTCTGTCAACCCGTATTGGGGTTCGTAGTGTTGCCATGGAAACGTCTTCTTGTCCGAGTACTTTTTCTCCGTGGTGTCACGGGCCCATTCTGGCGACGAAAAACGCTCCACAAGTTCGCCAAAGTACGTCTCGTTGACGTCTCCAAGATGCGACCGTGCGCTGGCTGTCCATTTCATGGCCTCGATCATTCTGTGCGTTTTGAGTACATCTGACTCGGAGTCATTCGTCTGCACGGCCGAGTAGAAATTGAGCCCGGCAATAAGGGCCAATCCGGACGAAACTCCGCCGGTCGTGGAAAGCTCGTAGTGGTCTCCGTCCACGGTGAAGTTGAACAGAAGTGCCTTGGTGACTTTGGCCGTGTACTGCCCAAAATCGTCTGGGGTCAAGGAGCCTCCAAGCAGCTGGGCCAGTTTGGCCAATTTGGGTGCAATGGGGCCGTGGGGGTCGTAGAAGATGGCACACGACCCGTTTCGGGCGATTTTCTCCAAGGTGTCTGCATAGTTTGGACGAGTCACCCAGTCTCCCATTTCCACCAACTTTCCTTCCTTATAGATGAAGTCCCAGTTGTCGTTCAACTTCGGCACTCGGGAAAGCAACGAGTCGTGGTTCTTGTGCACGGCACGGGTCCAGATCTCGGGCGAACTCCAGCCATTACGGTTCAAGGAAATCACGGGGTCGAACAACTGGTGCCACGACAAGTTTCCTGATCCGTGGCGAGAATAGAGCTCATAAAGGCCCGCCAACTCGCCCGGAACGGCCACCGCAAGTCCTCCAAATTGCGCCAAAAGTGGCATTCCGTCGTACATGTGCTTGTGGGCCGTTCCGGGGGCCATTTCTCTGGCATCGATGCTGATGACGTCGTTTTTCTTCGAGCTGACAATAAATCCACCTCCTCCGATTCCGGAAGAGTGCAGGTTGATGCTTCCTATGCAAAGAGCAACGGTGACGGCAGCATCTGCGGCATTTCCGCCTCGGAGCAAGATCTGCTTGCCCATGGAAGAGCAAATGGGCACGTCGGACGCAACCATGGCATTTTTTCCGAATCTGAGAAGCTCCGAAGATGGGTGCAACGAAGGCTGGCCTATTTTGTCGCCCACCGGGTCGTCGGAACCGCCTCCGTATGCGGATTTCGGGAACTCGCTGGAAGTCCGGTAGTACTGGACTCCTTTGAGCTGGTGGTGGAACAGCGGCTGGAAGAGAGCCGCCATTTTGAAGGTGGCCATGACGAAAATGACAGATAAGAAAAGAACCCGCACAGATCTGGCTCTGGCGGACAGGGGAGCTTTGATGTCGTGTGGTTTCATGATCTGGCACTTGTTGGCTGGTGGTCTAGGCTTTTTTATATGTTGTTTTCAGATCTGATGTGGAATCTGAAGAACTGTGGTGATAAGGCGGATGCAGGAGGCGAAAGTCACGAGACGACTGGATGAGGCCTCGACAGGATTTGGATGACGTCTCAAAAGGATTCGGATGACCGTGGCGTTTCAGAAGCTGAGAGTTGCCAGTGTTGGGTATGACCATTTTAAGTGTGTCCGAGTAATTGCCCTGTTTCCGAGTTCTTGTGGCCTTTGTTCAAGAGCACAGACTCGAGATGATTATTTACATGCAGGATTTGCTCTCAAGCGACGGAAGATGGCCACCAAGGAACCGGACACAGGGGGGGCTCGGTCGCAAAAAAACACTTGATAGGAAACGTCACCGGATAGGCAATTCGATGCATTTTCTTTTTTTCATTTTCTTTGGATTTCTCTGATCTGTTCCACAAGTCGATGCCATGCTATTTCTCACGAACTTCTGACGACCAACAATTGGAACACACCAATGGAACACACCAACGGAACACACCACAGAACCCGACCAATGGAAGCAAACCAATGAAAGCAAAACCTGCCGAATATTTCCTCTCAAATCCAGACCTGCCGAATCAAACCAAAGCCTCCATCTATTCTGCCATCCACCTTCCAGTGAAACGACCCCCCTGCAGGACATCTTCCCCAGCTCATCATCTCATCTTTAACTCCAGCAAAACTCAATGTCCACGGACGACTCGGTCCACCCGTCGAGCTCGGTCCGAAGCACGGAGGATGAGCTCATCAACTCCATCCTCCCGTCGTACCACATGTTCCAGGCCACGGTGTCCAAGAAATTGGTCCCAAATGAGGAAAACTTCAAGGAAGACCCGCCAACGTACGAGATGTCGCCATTGAATTCCGCAGGACTCACTCCCATCGCGTCGGGCATCCAGACCCCCTTGTCGCTCACTGAGCCTGCAGCTTTTCCGTTTCCAGGTCAAATGGAGGAAGCAATTAATGAAGGATCTGGAGATCTCTGGGAAACCACCGTGTTGGCCAACGTGCACAAGCTAGTGAACTTGTCGGAGACAGACAACCTGGCAAGCGCTTTGAATGTCCAGATCAGCATCACGGAGAGCGTGTGCCAGAAAGGTGTCAAGCCGAATCTCATCGATATTTCCAACCAAGAGTTCAAGCAGGGCGACTACATCCACGGGTTCGTGACTATCAAAAACGGGTCGAGGGAGCCGATTCCCTTCGACATGGTGTACGTGGTGTTTGAGGGAAACTTGGTGGTGCAGGGATCGAATACTTTGGGCGACCAGTCCAACCCCACGGTATTCAAGTTCTTGAACATGCTAGATCTATTTGCGTCGTGGTCATACGCCAACATCGACCGTCTTGTGACGGACAACGGCGATCCGCACGACTGGTGTGACGGAGAAACGGATCCGTACGATGGCACCGTTTTGTCCATCGACCTCAAACGGCTTTTTCAGCCCGGAGTCACCTACAAGCGGTTTTTCTCGTTCCGTGTGCCCGAGAAGTTGCTCGACGATGCCTGTGAAACCCACAGTTTCGACATCCACTGCGAGGTTCCCCCCAGCATCGGCAGTGCATGTAGTTTGCACTCATTCAAGAGAACGCCGGAGTCGCAGAAGGTCAAAGATTTTTGTTTCATCGGCACCTCCATCTACTACAACGTCGCTGCCCGGGTCATCGGAAGAGCCTCTCGATACAACTACAAGGTGCTGTCCGACAAGTACGTTCTTGCCAGGGAAGCTAGCATTCCCATTCGGGTGATTCCTTGGACTTCGCACCTCGAGTACCAGGACTACTGGTTGGGGAAGACAAATGCCTTCTACAAGGCGTTTGTGGAGTCGGTGGAGAAAAAAATCGAAGAAGGCAGGAGTGTTCTACGGTCGTTTCAAGCACCTTCCACCAGCCTGATCCTGTCTCGCCAGCTTTCTCCCGTTCTTCTGACGCAATCTCATGAGAAGATTCGACAGTTGTACAAATTCACGGAGACCGTGAAAGCTCCTTTAAAGGAGGCAGATAGCCAGATATACCAGCATCTTAGTCCCTACAGAAAGAAGGCACTCACGGGCTACTCCAAAGTTTTGGGTGTGTTCTCACTTTCCACCCCCAAGACCGAGTACAAGACGGTGTATGTTCCCCCTCTAAGGTACAGAAACCCGCTTCAGCACTACAACACAACGGTGAAAATACCCATTGACCTTTCATATTTTTACGAAGACGGCCAGTTGCAGGTCCCGCCAGAACCCAAGAAACTCACGTGCGAGTTGATCGTTCTCACCGTTAGATCCAAGAAGCACTACATTCCCGTGGAATTGAACCACGAAATGTGCTTCAAAGACCAGGTGGTGGACGACGTGAACAGCAAAAACCCCGCCGATGGCTTGGACAACTTCGACTCCATTGTCATCAAACCTTTCCACGACTACTACCACACTTTGGTCTCGTTAATGAAAAAGATTGGCTTCGACAACGAAGCGTACAGAGTCGAAACACTGATTTTCAAAGACATCAAGAGCATGGCCATGCTCCAGACCAAACACATCAACTTGGAGGTGCCGGATGTCAAGTTCGCATCGGTGACTGAAAATAGTGCAGGTATTCTGAAAGATATGACGAGCATTCCTTGGGCCGTGGCCAAATCGTCGACGAACTCCAACTACCACGTTCACACAAGGCGTATGGAGGTAGTTGTTGACTTGAACAGCTGCCACGCCAAGGGAACCAGCGAGCCTGGTCCTGGAAAATCTGGATTTGATGCGTTGACGTTGGTTCCTGGCTTCCAGACATGTTTGATGGCAAGATTCTACTATGTTAGAATTTCTGTCAAACACCGCAATGGAACGGTCCAAGCAGTCCATGTGCCATTGTCCATCCAGAGTTGATTTGTAGATGCAAATAGAACAACTGCAAATTCAACGTCTTGCATATAGCCTCATCTCTGATCGAAAGACTACTCTTCCTTCACCATGGACGCAGAAGATGCCCTCATATCTGCTTGGGAACTGAGACGATATGTTCCTAAATCTGGACAGCCCGATTTGCCACCTCAGCTTTCAGAGCTCGCGGAGAAATCAACCGAAGATGTCATGAGAGAAATCAACAGATTGCCATTCTTCATGACCGAAATGGACGAGACAGACGGAGAAGGAGGAGAGAATATGGGTCTCGAGGCCCTCAAAAGCTTGGCTTACGATGGTGAGCCGGATGAAATTGCCACAAACTTCAAAAACCAGGGAAACGAGTGCTTCAAAGCCAGGCAGTACAAGACCGCCGTGAAATACTATACTCAGGGAATTGAAGTTGAGTGCGGAGTTGACGCCATCGTGGTTGCTTTGCATATCAACAGAGCTGCTTGTAATTTGGAGTTGAAGAATTACAGAAGATGCATTGAGGATTGCAAACAAGTCTTGCTGCTTGATGAGAACAATGTGAAGGCATGCTATCGTGCTGGAAGAGCATTTTTTGCTGTGGAAAGATATGTCGAGGCTAAGCAGATTTTGCAGTTCGGATTGACCAAAGACCTGGAAAACAAACTGTTGAAAGAAACACTTCAAAAAGTCCAGGAGAAAGAAATCCTGGTGGAATTAGCAAAGCAGAGAAGGGAAAAGGAAGTACAGGAAAAGAAAATGCAACAACAACTCCTTCAGGAGGCCATCAAACTAAGGCAAATCGAGGTGGTGAAATCGTCAAGTCCAGCGGAGCATTTGGAACAAGCCAAGATCCGCTTGGAAGACCCCACAGACGTTGAGTCTCAGTTGATCTTGCCTGCCATGGTGTTGTACCCAACCACCGATGAATTTGATTTCGTGGCTGAAATCAGCGAGCTCTCCACACCCACCGAAATCTTGCTGCTTGTCTTGGATAGACCCCAATCTTGGTTTGAAGAACCTAGGCACAAGAACTTCACTGTGAAAACTCTTGAGTGCTACATGGAGACTGTGAGCGGAGGCCTTGTGAAAATTGGCAAGAAGGCTGCTGTGAACACTGCATTGATGTCTGAGAAAGCTAAGGCCCCATTGTTTGACAATAGCTTGAGGCTATATGTGGTTCCAAAGGTGGAGTCTGCCGAGTGGTTGAAGAAATGGAACAAAGACGTAGCATTGGCCAAACGCCAGGCATAAATATTAATAGAATAGACTTAAGGAGTTCGCCTGGGAGAAGGTCTTCCACGCTGCCTCGATGCCAGAGATTCAAAGACGTCGTCAATCTTGAGAATGGGAAATTCTCCGAACACCGTAATCGGATCCAAATCCTGCTTTTCCTTCATGACCCGAAGGAGCTCGGGTGTTTCAGCCCAGCTCTTGAAGTATTTCTTGTTTTTGAGAGCTTCGTCATCCGACGGAATATCAGGAAGCGCTTCTGCTGTTATTCCAGGGCTGCCAGCCAAAATGAGCGACTTGGATACTCGGCTGATCCGGCCAGGACGAGAGGGCGTCGTGAGTTCCTTCGCGGTTTTCCTTGCACCTTCCTTAGGTTTCTCTCTGGTGAATTTTCCACGTGCAGCTTCGGGCAATGGAACAGCATTTACAAAGGCACGTTTCCGTGGTACCACATTGGAATCGTTGGGGTCAGCTGATTTCTTGGGCCTCTTATTGTATGGTTCTGCTGACGCTGCCTCAGGCAGTCTCGCCGCTTTCCGAGGACTATTCTGAGGTCTAGACTTCGAAGGTGAATCCACCCTGAGTGCATTGGTCGCCTTGAGATCCAATTTGTGATTAAGAGAGATGGTGATCTTCTGTTTTGGTCGCTGATGTCCGTCAAATTTTGCTGTCTGATGCCTCTTCTTGCTTAGCCTGTCACGGCTTTCGCCTTCCGGTATAGTTTTCTTCGTTGGAGATGGGTATTTAGCTTGAGGCTTGACAGGGTTGAATTGGGGAGGTTTCTCTGGGTTCAAATTTGTGGTCAAGAATCTGTTCCGAATGACAGTTTCCTTTGTAGCTGGAGTTTTCACACTTCTGGCTGCACTGGCACTTGTGGGTAGTGTCAAACGCTGCAAAAACTCGACTTTCGTTCCTGAATCAGGGGGCATGACAGAATAGTCCGTAGGAGACCCTTTGGTGCTTCCAGTCCGAACACTATATTTTGTTGGAGATCTGGAGCTGTGCTTGCTCGACATACCATCAGTTCTGACAGGCGATCGGCTGCGAGATCGAGAAATACGAGGAATGGAAGAAAATGCAGAAGACGACAACTCTTGCCTTCTAGGAGACCCAGAAGCAGTTGTTCGGCTGATTGACTTGTTCATGAGCTGGTTCCTAGCCCGCTGGGAAGCTCCGTAAAGAGGGGAGCTGAATTTCGTAGGAGATCGAGAACCAGGCTGAGATTTGGTGGTGTTTCCCCTGCCTGTAGTAGACGAAGATGGTCTGGCAGATTCTGTGGCCCGCGTTTTCAAGACTGGCAATGCAGACTGCTCCGTCAATCGAATCTTGAGGTTTTTCGAAATATCCACACCAGAGCGTCCGTCGGGTGCTGCTTGTGCTTCTTTCAATGCCAGATTGACTTTATTGCTCCTTTCAGGATTCTCGATGTCTTCACTCTTGAGCTTGTATGACTGCCGGCTGGGGTTCAGAAAAGTTATAGGTTCCCGAGAAGGAAGAGACACGAAGACAGACGATCTTTTAGAGTTCTTGTACACAGACCTATTCCGTGGTTGGGTAGGAAGGGTCTGAGGAGACAATAGCTCTTGTGTCTTTTCTTGTTTAACTTCTCTGGCCCCGTTTTCGGGGGACCCAGAGAATTGGCCCATAGACAACTTGCCTGCAAAACTCTTACGAATGGCAGTACTAATGGCCTGGAAAGAGCTGTCGCTGTAATCGCTTCCTTCATTCACCGTGGGTTCCACCTTATCGAACTTGTGCGGATTTATGGTGTTTGCAATTGGAATGAAGGATAAATCCACATTGGGCGAGGTATCCGGAACAGCGAGGGGAAGGCGGACTGGAGAAAGTGCAGTAGACACGATTTCAGGTAATGGCAGGCGAGGAGCCGGCTCTTCTTTGAATTCTGAGCTTTTTGAAGCTGACGGGCTCGATTCAGGTTTCTCAGTGTTGAGGTCAGCAATGGAGCCAAGTTCAGCCTGGGAGTCGTCTTGGGGAGTCACTTTCGTAGACTCGCGGATGTGGAAGGAATCGTGAACCGAGTCGTTGAGGTTTAGGCTTGAATCGGCGATGTTCTCGGAGATTTTAAAGCTATCTCTGATTTTAAAGCTGTCTCTGATCTTGAAGGCTTCGTGAACCTTTTCCAGATTCGGCAACAAAAGCACGGCTTCAGTTCTCTCCAGCTTGACTTCCGTCTCCTCGGAAGTTCTATCCGTGGTGTAATTCCTGGATGGTTCTTCCGCCATATGCAAATCTTGAATTCTCTCCAATAGTAGCCTTTTATCGCCGCCATTGATGGATTCTATTATTCCATTTAGTCCCAGCACACACGATAGTAGCAGCAGATTGAAAGTTTGCACGCCTTCTCTGGCGGTTTCCAAGTTGATTTTCATTTCGGAAGTGATGTGACGCGACGAGCCAGGAACGTCGTCTTTTTTCTTTTTCCTGGCGGCTTCGATCGCCCATAGTGTAGAGCTCATTGCGGTGCCGCCGCTTGGGTTTTGTGGGGAGATCTCTGAGTTGTACCTGAGTGATAATATTGGTTACGCGTTCAGTACAGGAAAGATGGAGCAGAGACAAAGTGATTCCCGAAGAAAAACAAGAGGAAATGGAATTCGGAGATTTGATCGCCTGGGTTGAGATTTTGGATCAAGATTTTAATGTTCAGAAGAGCCCTGAAATTCAGAAGAGCCCTGAAATGCAGAAGGGCCAAAGTGTTCAAATGTGATGCCAACAGTTGAATTCACAATCCAGGAAAGTCACAAATCCAGTGCTCGAAACCTTCAATAATGCCAAGAATCCTTTCCTTTACTTCATTGTTGAAGTATTCTTGTTGGTGTCCTAGGCTTTTCGGGTTGCCGAGCACGGCTGAAGACGACCGAAAAATTGCATTATTTCGCACACTTTTCCGAACACTCCAATTAGACGAAATAAACCTCCGAAAAGAAGGCAAAAGATCAAAAGATCACTCAAAAATCAAAAATCAAAAAAAAAATGAGAGAAATTTGAACCAACCGTCCCATACCACTCACAAATCCTCTAGCATCTATTCTGCAAATGCGAAAATCCATCGAACACAGAATTCTCCAAACCTTCTGTCAACCTCTTATCTCTCCCAACGCTCTTAACCAATCATTTGCCTTGTTTTCCAGATTTCCGGAATTGGGTCAATTTCCTTTCCAAATTTGCCACTATTCTTCAAGCAGTTGAACCCCTTCACTCTCTTCAAGCCCTCTCTTCAATTAGCTCTTTCCTCGCCATCCCAATTCAGTAATGATCTGTATCTTTCGCACTTTATATCGCATTCTAATGTCGCACCCTAATTTCACACATCTTTGATTTCGCATTAACCACCTTTCTTCCCCCACTTTCTAGCACTCTTGGACCGCCTCCTTGAGGCTAGACACCACCCATGAAGCTCTTCCAGAAAGATGGCCCAAAAATTCCGCCACACAGCCGGAATCGGAATTTTCAACTGTCAACTCCAATAGATTTGGCTCCATCAGTATCCACTCCTCTCCAGCCACTCTCCTCTCCAGCTTACGAGGAAGTGCCCATGTGGAACATTCTTCCGTCATACCAGCTCTATGAGTCCACTTTTTCGAAAAACGTCAATCCGCTGAGTGAAGATTTGAACTTTGATCCTCCAACCTACGACGCCACTTCGCCGGCCGCCACGCCGCCATTTCAAGCTGCAGATGACTACTTCCTGCTGCAGCCCACGGAACCCAATCGCTGGGAAAATTCCATCTTGGGCAACACCCACAAACTCAAGCGATTGGAAACTTTCAACAGCCAACTAGCTGAAAAGGTCAAGGTGGACATCAAACTCACGCTGAACCCGGGAAAAAGAGGTTTCCCCCCGGTCTATTTGGATGCGCTGGCCTACGAGTTTCTGCAGGGAGACTCGATCCACGGCTACGTTACCGTCCTGAATTTGTCCAGGCAACAGCTTAGCTTTGACATGTTTTCAGTGATTTTTGAAGGAAGAGTCTCCGTCAACGGCGACGAGAGCGGGAAGCCAGCGGTGTTCTACAAATTCCTCAACATGTTCGACTATGCGGCTTCGTGGACGCCTGCCCTTTTGGATGATTCCACAGAATCTTACATAGACCCTATTGATGGATGCCGCGTGGCACTTCCAGACAACAAGACGTTGGAGATCGGTGTCACGTACAAGAAGTTCTTCAGTTTCACGATTCCCGAGAAATTGCTCGACTGTGCCTGTGAAACACATAACATTCTGTGCCACTCCGAGCTTGCTCCTTCCCTTGGCCTCGATCGACACCAGTTTCTTCAAGGGTTGAGAAAACTTAGAGAGAAGCCCCCCAAGTTGGAACGACCCGCTTTGGGAAGAGCCCAGTCCGCATCTCTGGATCTTCTTCTCGCCAGAAAACCTCAACAGAACCTTCGAGTGAAGGATTTCTCGTTTCCAGATACTTCCATCAGCTACTGCGTGGAAGCCAGGATCGTGGGGAAACTTTCTTCGTACGGAGGGGCCGTTCCCGCGTCAGGAAATGACAAGTTCATCATCGTAAAGGAAGCCAGTTCTTCGATCAGGGTGATTCCGCGAGAAATGAACCACGAAAGCATTGCAACCAGAGAGTTTGGAGCACAGATGTTCTACGATGATTTCGTCAGGGACATCAGGAACAGTATTGAGGTTGGAAGAAAATTGGAGGAAGGCGGAACCACCCCACTGGTGGCCCTTGGAAGAAGACCTTCTGCGGTGAAGTACACACAGCTTTACAACACTGAGCAGGCTGCCAGACCCCGAGACTCTCCTGATTTCGAGGTCTTCTTGCCCTACCGGAAAAAGGCTCTCACGCTGCCTCCCAAAGTGATTGGCATTCTTGGGGCCAAGACTTCAAAACGTGAGTACGCCATCAAGTACTGTGCTCCGTACACGTTCAAGGAGTACCACTCGCATGCCCTCAAGGACGCCACCAGAGTGCTCACCGTTCCCGTGGAGGTTTCCTTTATTTTTGCGAACAAGAGCAAAACCAGCAAGCCTCCGGAAATCAAAAGTGTTTCCGCCGACCTTGTTGCTTGTACTTACCGGTCGAAGAAGTATCCTATTCCCGTGGAGTTTTTCCAGGAGATGCGGTTTCAGAACAAGGCTTCTGGCGACACCTTGGAGAAGTTGGTGGTGCAGCCGTTCCACGGCTATCTCGGCGAAATCACCCGGTTGGCCGAGAAACGCGGGCTTGAGATATTGAACTTGAACAACCAGGCGATTATGGACATCAAGTGCTTGGCCAATCTCTCGGTAAAGTACAATGCATTCAAGATTGATCTGGTGACCACGAAGACTGCCGGTGGATTGGGTCTGTGGAGCGAGTCTGCTCCGGGAAAGTTCCAGAAGTCTTTGCAAGTAACTCTTAATTTGGAGGGGCTCTTTTCCAGAGACGCCAACCGTCTAAGTGACGATTTGCTTGCCGAGGCCGGGTGTCTAGTTCCGAGCTTCCAGACGTGTATTGTCGGCAGATACTACTACATCAACGTGATGATCCGGCTCCTGAACAACGAGGTACTCACTACGAAGGTTCCAATTCGGATCGAGAAATAAAAAATGCTGTCTGATTGCTCATGAGAAATGGAAAAAGCTATCTACTTACTGCGGAGAAATGGAAAAATTAGCTATCTGTTTTTTTCAACGATCACTGTAATTGCTGAGAAAAAATCAGTTATGATTTCTGACTGAGAAATAGTTTTCCTATCTAATTGCTGTGCGATAAGAAATGCGAGTGCCTGCACACCGGGCAATATCAACTGCCATCACTCAAACTGGAACCCCACTCAAACTGGTACCCCACTCTTCCCATGTCAGACTTCCTGGCTTTTGCTCCAGAAGACTTCTGCAGCGTCTATGAAGGCGCATCGGTGGCGAACTTCATTTTCCTGTTGCTCATTACGTTCGGCATTTTCGTCAGCTACTTGCCCCAGTACTACCGAATCTACAAGAAGCAGACATCCGAGGGCTTGTCGGTGAATTTTTTGTTGCTCGGCTCATGTTCGTCCATTTTCACGTTCACCAACATCATCTTGATCAGCTCGCGGGCCCGGTACTGCTGCCGCACCGGGGCGTTGACGGTGTTCAACTGCATGAATTCTCAATTGAATCTTCTCCAAATCGGCCTCCAGTGCACGTGTGCCGTGGCGATTTTGGTGTTTGTCATTGTGTGCACACGAGACTCCGTCAAGCAGGACAAGGAAGAGTACGCCCGCATAATCCAGGTGGGCCGTTTGGTGGTGGTGCATGCGGGTGCTTCTTTGGTGCAAATGGTGATTGCGTTTTCCACAAACCGATCGGTGCTTCTTTCTCTTGCCCAGGTCAACGGCTTGATGTCCACGTTGTTGACGGTGATCAAGTACGTGCCGCAGATTTACACGACGTACCAGTTGAAACACCCGGGCACGTTGTCGGTGGGCATGATGTGCATCCAGACCCCAGGAGGATTTGTGTTCACTGCTACTCTTTTCTTCACCAAGGGCTCGCACTGGAGCTCGTGGATGTCTTATTTTGTGGCTGCCATGTTGCAGGGCACGTTGTTGATGCTCTGTTTCTACTACCAGTACAAGTACCCGCAGTTAGAGGAGCAGGCGGTGGAGAGAATCATTGAGCACAACACGGAGGATCCACGTGAGTCGTCTCCATTGGTTTGACGTTGAAATGGGTGCTCCTGCGATTAAATATTTGTCTTTGCCTTGTCTTGTGCTGTTTGAGAATTCTGTTTGAGAATGCTTTTGCCCTCCAGGCCCAAACAGGCTTAACCACTTGTTGCTGTTGTTGGGTCCAGTCAAATCTGTGACCACACACTTGAATCTTTTGAAACCCGGGATTATTCTCTTGTGGATGTGACAAGCACAAGGATGCTTCAAAATATAGAAATTCGATTTGTTTTCGAATTATTTCCTGTAGCTGCTGGTGAAGATTTAACACCATTCTGGTGCATAGTTCGGTGCCATGTAGCTTTCCCGAATTTGCAATTTACCTAGTTGCAATTTACCTAGTTGCAATTTCTCTTCCTTCGGTGAAATTACTTTTTGATCGAACTCAAAGAACAATCTTCGATAAAGAAAACACCGGTAATTTTGGCTGGTGAATACAGTACCTTACTGTTTGCAGTATTCCCGTACTCTTTACAACTGCCCGTAATACCTCAGAGAAACATCACATTCATGAAGTTTCGAGAGAGATATTGGGCCGGTGGTGTAATTTCTGGTAAAGCATGACAATCATGCCGCGTGTATTCAGGATCCACCGAGAACACGCAAATTCAAAGTTTCATCCAAAAATCCTGCAATTCTCTTTCAATTTCCACATCACCACCAACTCGGGTTCTCCACCAGTAACCTGGGGTTATTTAAACACCCGTACCTCCTTTAAATTCAAAGTTCCAGAAATCCTAAAACTTGCCCAGTTTCAATCGCTCATATCACTCTCTTGCCTCTCTAATCCGTCTCCTTCAGTTTCATTTCCTTTCTCTCTTTAATTTACCTTCCCTCACTTCCTCACTTGTGGCCTAATCTCAGGCTCCACCTTGCGATTAAAGACAAATTTTCGCGACAAAAATTTTAAAATTTTCACCACTTTATTTCCAACATGTTCAACCGCATTGCTGGAGCTATCCGTGCCGGGTCCCGGATCGTCAAGATCCGTCCCGCTTTGGCCAGATCGTACGCCGTTTTCGACCGTTCCAAGCCCCATGTCAACATCGGCACAATTGGCCATGTTGACCACGGAAAAACTACTTTGACCGCAGCCATCACCAAGGTCTTGTCCGAAAAGGGAGGAGCCAGCTTCTTGGACTACGGATCCATCGACAGAGCCCCAGAAGAAAGAGCCAGAGGAATCACCATCTCCACCGCTCACGTGGAGTACGAAACCGAAAAAAGACATTATGCCCACGTTGACTGTCCCGGTCACGCCGATTACATCAAAAACATGATTACTGGAGCTGCCCAGATGGACGGTGCCATCATTGTGGTCGCTGCCACCGACGGACAAATGCCCCAAACCAGAGAGCACTTGTTGTTGGCCAGACAGGTTGGTGTGCAACATTTGGTTGTTTTCGTCAACAAGGTGGACACCATCGACGACCCCGAGATGTTGGAGTTGGTGGAAATGGAAATGAGAGAGTTGTTGACACAATACGGCTTTGACGGAGACGAAACCCCAGTGATTATGGGTTCTGCCTTGTGCGCCTTGGAAGGAAGAGAGCCCGAGATCGGTAGCCAGGCCATCGAGAAGTTGTTGGACGCCGTGGACGAGTACATTCCTACGCCCACACGTGACTTGGAGCAGTCTTTCTTGATGCCTGTGGAGGACGTCTTCTCCATTTCCGGAAGAGGCACTGTTGTCACCGGCAGAGTCGAGAGAGGTTCGTTGAAGAAGGGTGAGGAAATCGAGATCGTTGGCGACTTCGAGAAGCCTTTCAAGACCACCGTCACTGGTATCGAGATGTTCAAGAAGGACTTGGATGCTGCCATGGCCGGAGACAACGCTGGAATTTTGTTGAGAGGTGTCAAGAGAGACGAGGTGCACCGTGGTATGGTTTTGGCCAAGCCCGGCACCGTGACCTCGCACAAGAAGATTTTGGCCTCTTTGTACATTCTTTCCAAGGAAGAAGGAGGCCGTCACTCTCCCTTTGGCGAGAACTACAAGCCCCAGTTGTTTTTGAGAACCACCGACGTGACTGGTCGTTTGACCTTCCCTGAAGATGCCGACCACTCTGCCATGGTTTCTCCAGGAGACAATGTTGAGATGGTGATTGATTTGGTCAAGAAGACTCCTCTTGAAGTGAACCAGCGTTTCAACCTTAGAGAAGGTGGAAAGACTGTGGGTACCGGTTTGGTGACCAGAATCATTGAGTAAGACGTTTGACCTTTGTAAATAGTAATGTTTTTCTTGTACACCAGAGGCTGCGGGGCCAAGTAGATATTGAACCAAAAATTTGACTTGACACGAGTGACTATTGAGATTAGGATAATCTTTTAATGAAGCAATTCTTGGGTAGATGTGATATTGCCACGCCGTATTGAATTAATGAAGTGAAGCGTTCAAAATTAAATAAAAACTTCTTGAAATAATAGGTGATACTGAGACTTTGTCTAAAACTTGAGAAACATCCTGAGGTACCAGAAAATGTAGAAATGTAGAAAAATTGTGTTAAGATACTCGAGATAATCACGAGCGACGACGAGATCTTGTACAACGACCTGGAGACTTTTAGGTTAGATCATTCTATTTGGAAATGCTCTGTCAATGCTAAACCACACTGTTTTGAATTAAATGATTACATGAATTAAATGATTAAATGAATTAAGTTAACTGAATAGTGTCTAGTAGGAAAAATCCGAGTGACTAGGTAACCATGTAACAGAGATCCGATTAATATTTCACTTCATAGCAAGATCTTCCCAAGCACGATTGAGAAAATGTCATGTCCGTTGATACTTCTCACAACTTATCAGTCGCGATCTCATCAAAACACCAAATTACACCATGATCACACTGCCGTCGTTGGACATCAGTCGTGACCTAGCGTTTCCAGAATTGCCTGGCCGCTACAGAACATTCCTTTTTTCCAATTGTCGCCGTCTTCTCGTTTCTGCCAGACAAATCGTCATAATTGAAGGAGCCATCGTCTCCAGGAAATTGATCTACGACGAGGACGTCGTGTGTGCCACATACACCAAGTTTGCAGGCAAAGACAAAGACGACACAGAAGCTTTGGCTGTGTGCTTGAGCAAATCAGCCTACATCTACTATCCACAGGGCCGTTCTTACACTGTGAGCTTCCCCTTCACGCTCAAAAATGCCTTTCCCTTTGAATCTGGCCTAATGTTGGAACGTGAGCTGGACCTGTCCAAGGGCAGCCATCTTTCGTACCGGTTTTTGACGTTGGTGGACCCAATTGGAGATTTCCGCGTGGTGACAACATCGTCCACATCTGTGGTGACGTCACAAGAGTCGCTCATGGCGTTTCCTGTAAAAGGCTTGAACAAGACAAGCAATCTCTGCGTCACGTACAACTCGCGACAGTTCACCGTGGGAATCTACCACATTAAAGCCAGCTCCAGAAACAACATCTTGAGCAGCAACAGCTTGAAGAAACGGAAACACCCGTCCATCTCCACGCCGTCCAAGATCCTTGACGACGACGTGTTGTACGACTTGAGCCACCCGTTCTCTGGGT
The DNA here is from genome assembly GCA_030558395.1 of Danielia reshetovae. Lineage (NCBI taxonomy): Eukaryota > Fungi > Ascomycota > Pichiomycetes > Serinales > Metschnikowiaceae > Danielia > Danielia reshetovae. The sequence goes on along the minus strand of JAJMSL010000004.1, from coordinate 336,957 downwards.
CGCAGTCGATGGAAAAAAAAAGGACAAGCACTTTGATGTCGGGGATCTCGTCGATCGGCCGAATGGGGTCGGAGTCTCTTCCCGAATCGGGAAAGTCGTCGGCTGCCTTGTCGTCGCTCGAGTTGGGCACTCTCAGAAAAGACATGATTCTCACCAAAGTGGACACCTTGTCTGTCAAGGCACGAAGACGCCATTTGTCCATAAGTGGGTTGCATTACGACGACAAGGAAGCCATTGCGATCAGCAACCGGGCGACGAAGGAAACGCAGGTTTTTATCTATAAGCAGCAGTCCAGCCAGATTTCTCGCTACGACTCGTCCTTCACGATCCAGTGCCAGCATGCGATTCCGCTAGATCACCTGAGATTTCCAGGGTGGCTCGTCGTTCTCAAGAACGAATCCACGTTGCAGCTAGTGCAGCCGTTTTTGGACGTCACGGCTCCTCCTATCAATCTAGCCAGCCGGTTTCCTCCGATTTCCAGCATCTCCAGCACGGTTGAAAACACCGTGGCGTTGCTCGCGGCAAAAACGTATGAGTCGTTTTTGTTGAAGCTCGTGTTGGAGCCTCTGAGCCATTTGGTGCAGACGTGCTTGAAGTCGTGGAAATATCTCTCGGGTTCCAAAATCAACGAACACGTGTGGGTTCTCTGGCGCTCTGCGCTCATGCTCGACGAGATGAAAGACGACTGGAATGCGTTTGTCATCACGCTTCTTTCTCTAATATACCCGTTTGACGAGTTTGGCGACTCCACAATCGTGCAGAACGAAATCACAGAACGTCTTCCAAAGGCCCTGGCTTTGCACGAGTACTTCAATATCGACTACTCCTTCCACGACTTGATGCCTTACATCGTGGTCTCTTTGCACTTGATCTACGAAGAAACAAAGCTAGATGTCTTGAGCACGCAGAATTTGAACAAGTTGGGAACTTTGCTCACACAGCTCACGGTGTGGATGGGCTGGCTGGACCAATGGACAACTTACTACATGATAAATCACAAGGAAATGGACGTGGCGGAGAAGCTTCTCCTGGTGGTGCTTCTCTACGTTCCACCCAACTACTTTGAGTCATTGATATCGTTGTTCGAGGGCAAACGAACGAAGTTCCTCAAGTTTTCTCAGTTGGTGGAAGAAGGCGACGAAGTCAATTTGTTGATCACCCCGAGAACCCACATCATCTTCAACTTGTTCGAACTCTTGGTGTCTCCACATTCCGGTCCCACTGACATAGTCAACTCGATGTGTGAGTATGGAATCAGCTCAAATGCGTTGGAGACCTTCCCTGCGGGAATCAGCATTCCTCTCAAGGAATGTTTGCTTTTGTGTCAAGATAATCCTGCCTTCGAGTGGAATAGCAAAGTCCTAGAATTGGTGGGCAGAAAAGACTTGACGATGCTCCTTGAACCACACCAGTTTTCAACTGCTAGAAGCACACCAGCTCTGACGGTTCCCACAATTCATACTGGAAGAGATGCCAATGCTGTCATTGCAAACATCTTCTCCAAAAACGATGTGGTTATTGCCTGGGACGGACAATCTGAGGCTGACCGGATCCACATCACCAAACTCATATTTGACCAAGATAGAAGGTACCATGAAATCACAACATTGTTGCATCAAACAAGAACACAGACGGCCACTTTGACAGTGGACGAAACCATCAGTGAATATGACTCGACAATATTGAAGAGAAAACTTGCAGCCTTGGTTGCTTTGAGAACTCTCACAATTCCACTTGGGCGTGCTGCCTTGTTCTACGCTGGGAGAATGCCTTTGTTGACAGAAAAGTTTCCAATTCCAAAATTCAATTTGAACACCCTTATTGCTCCTTCCATGACCACGATTGTTCTTTCGGAAGGCTCCGTGAGCAGCAGAGTCATGGAGTGGGGACACTTCCACAACGGGGTATCATCTGGTTTGAGTATCAGCCAAGAATCCAAAGGAATCTCTGGAAGTTGGGTAATTTTCAATAAGCCCTTGGAGAACAATGCCCAGCATGCCGGCTTCTTGTTGGGTTTGGGGTTGAACGGGCACTTGAAAAAATTGGAAGAATGGCACATTTACAACTACTTGGGGCCAAAGCATCCTTTGACAAGTGTCGGCTTGTTGATTGGAATGGCAGCAAGTATCAGAGGCTCTATGGACAACAAGCTCACGAAGGTTCTCTCTGTTCATGCGGTTGCTTTGTTGCCACAAGGAGCAAACGATTTGAATGTCCCCACTATGGTTCAAACGGCCGGATTGATTGGAATTGGATTGTTGTATCTTGAGACGCAACACCGCCGAATGAGTGAGATTTTACTATCGCAAGTTGGTAGTTGTGCTTTTCAGATTGAGAATGATGAAGAGCACGAGGGATATCGTCTTGCTGCTGGAATTGCACTCGGGTTTATCAATTTGGGCAAAGGAGATGATTTGAGAGGTTTGAACGACACTCACGTAGTGGATAAATTGCTTTCTTGGGCAATTTCAATGAAAGACTCACAAACTCTTCTAGGTTCCGACAAGTCGGGCTCAGGAGCCTTTTTGGCCCTTGGTTTCATTTACTTGAAGACTCACAATACCGTGATTGCCAACAAGCTCCTGATTCCCAGATCCGAGCAACTTCTAGATTACGTGAGACCCGACTTGCTCCTTTTGAGATGTCTTGTGAAGAATTTGGTGATGTGGGATCTCATTGAGCCTACCACAATATGGGTGCAGTCGGAAATTCCCGATGTATTGCGCAAGAAGTACAACATCAGCAACATAATTAGCTTGGACAGTGACCAGGTGGGCTATTTCAATATCTTGGGTGGAGCTTGCTTGTCTTTGGCGATCAAGTTTGCCTCTACTCAAAATTTGGAGGCTCGTGCAACTCTCTTGCATTACTTGGACATATTCATGGTGATTTCTACAACAGATACAAGCAATTACGATCAGAAGATTGCGTTCAACAGTGCAAGTCAAATCCAAAACCTCTTGGCTCTCTGCGTTTCCGTTGTGATGGCAGGAAGTGGAGATTTGGAAGTATTCCGTCGTTTGCGTGTTTTGCACGGCAGAATCAGCAAAAATGTTAACTACGGGAATCACATTGCTGTGAACATGGCTCTTGGGTTCTTGTTCTTGGGAGGCGGCCAGTATTCCTTTGGCGATTCTAACTTTGCAATTGCCTCTTTGGTCACTTCGCTCTATCCAGTTTTTCCCAGTGAAAATATTGACTATGAAGTTCATTTACAGGTGATGCGCCACTTTTGGGCATTATCCGTTGAGCCGAAGTGTTTGGTAATTCGTGAGGTGGAGGACAGAAGTCCTATCAAGGTTCCTGTGCGGATTACATTGAGAGATGGAACTGTGGAAGAGGCATCAGCACCCTGTTTGCTACCCAAAATGAATTTAATCTCATCTATCGAGGTCCAGTCCACAGAGTTCTTCAATGTGAAGATCGATTTTCTGGTGAATTCGGAATACCTCGAACTGTTCAAGAAGTCTCTAACCATCTATGTTTTCAAGAAACGAAATTACGAGATGCTCAAAACGTCAGTGAGTGCTCTTCTTGAAAACGAGAGTGAATCTTCGCTTAGAAAGACCGGTGACGTTCTGGCGAATAGGGATGTGAAGAAGATTTTGCTGTTGAAATTGATGGAACCTTTGACCTCGTTTGAGAAACAAATGTATCTCCACGAGAGCAGCGACAAAGAAATGTACTATGATTCAGAGGCCATTAACTCCGGACTCTCTGTTTTGAATATCATCGACAGCAAAATTGAACTCAACAAAATGTCGACCAAGCCGGACACCTTGCAAGATTTGCAGAACTTGAAGTTGTTGTTCGCTTGCACTGACCACATTCTCAACGACAATTTAAACTATTTCAGTCTCGGGTACGTGGAGCAATTGAAACAAAGTTTATGGGAGCTTGCGTCGGCTTAGATTTGTCGTGTGAGTTTTGTGCACTTGCGTCGGCCTAGAGCTGTCGTGCGAGTTTTGTGCACTTGCGGTCCTTAGATCTTGCATTCCCAAAAGAGAATTCTATCTATTATTCGGGGCATTGCAATAAAAATGAGTGCTTCTGCCTCAATAATGAGTGTTTCTGCCTCAATAATGCGGGCAATTGAACTCTGCGGGCAATTATCCTCTTCTAAAAGTGCAATCGGTCAAGCGGAGTGAGGAGAATGTTCGATAACAATCATGTGCGACTTGCCGAACTTGATGCAGTTCTGCATTCCAAGAGCCTGAAAATTAGCTTAAAATCCTGCAAAGCGCTAGTCGCACAATCGCGACTCTAGTGTTTATTTGGCCAACTCACACTACTGTTTCCTCCCCACTGCCGTTTGAAGTTATCGGATAGCCGTTTTTCTAAGGCAAAGAGAATCGTTCAATCATGGTATATCGCCCTGCTTTGTTCAACGCTGAGTCGTTTGCCTTGAGCAAAAAGTTGCGTCCCACCTCTCCTTTCATTTATGGTCCACAAACCATGAACATCACTCAGCCGTTGTCCAGGGCCTCTAATGTCGCTGAAATCGCTTTCCAAAGACTGTTCCACGAGCTGACTACCTCGGAATACAAAGGCTATTACAGATTTCCTAGAATTCCTCGTCCAAAGAAGAGTGCATTCTACTACTCGACATGGTCCAAAAGTGGAAAGAAACTCAAGATTCCCAGCTTGAGTCTTTCCAAGAGACACCTCACCACCGCTCCACAAAAGATCAAGAGCAAAACACAGAATCTCCAAAGAAGATTCTTTTCCTCAGAAGCTCGCAGAAAGAGAAGGGAAAGAAGAAGGTTCGTGAGATGGTGGACGTTAACGTCGTTGGCCGTTGTTTTGAGTGGTGTTGCCGCTAAAATAAGATACGAAAAGGGCCACATTGACGAAGATGACGATGACTACGAACCTTTCAGCCAGTACACCATCAAACCGCAGTCATGGCATTTGTACGCGTACTCGACATTGCCTTTGAAGGCCATTTCGAGATTGTGGGGCCAGGTTAACTCTATCAACTTGCCTATTTGGTTGAGAAGCCCTTCTTACAGGTTCTACTCTGCTGTTTTCGGTGTCAATCTCACTGAGATGGACGAGCCAGATTTGACCACCTACAGCAACTTGTCAGAGTTCTTCTACCGTAAATTGAAGCCAGGCGTGCGTCCTCTCGCCCCTTCCGACTTGGTCGCTCCCTCTGACGGAAAAGTGCTCAAGTTTGGAGTGATTGAAAACGGGGAAATTGAGCAGGTGAAGGGAATGACATACTCCGTTGACGCTTTGCTTGGATTGTCTGCCAAGCGTTTGGCAGCTCCAACGCACTCGTTGGAGTTTGACCACGATGCTTCGCATGAAACTGTCATCAAGAGAGACGAGGAGTTCGCCAAATTGAACGGAATTTCGTACTCTGTGGACGACATTTTGGGTGGAGAATCCGCCGACACTTATCACATCAACGAGCTTGAGTACGAAGACAAAGGAGACGGTACTGCAAAGGGCTCCAAGCCCCCGGCCAGCAAAGATTTGGCTGTTGCCCACAACTTGACTCCGACTCCGCTAGAAAGACTCAAGATCAGTAGCCACAAGAACTTGTACTTTGCGGTGATCTACTTGGCTCCAGGAGACTACCACCGTTACCACTCGCCCACAAATTGGGTGACCACATTGAGACGTCATTTCATTGGAGAGCTTTTCTCTGTTGCACCCTTCTTCCAGAAGACGTTACAGGGTTTGTTTGTGTTGAACGAAAGAGTTGCGCTTTTGGGATACTGGAAGTATGGATTCTTCTCGATGATCCCAGTGGGAGCCACGAATGTGGGCAGTATTGTGGTGAACTTCGACAAGGATTTGAAGACCAATGTCAAGTACGAGCACGAGGTGTACCTGAGAAAGTCTGAGTCATTGCCCTCTGAGTCATCGGATGAGTTGACTCCTTTGCTTGCAGAGAGCAAGAGTTCTGATCTCGAGTCGACTGTTTCTGAGGCCACTTCTGTGTCCACCAGTGCCAGCAAGCCCAAGAAATTGAAGAAGAACACGGTCTACGAGGCCACGTATACGCGGGCCAGTTCGCTTTTGGGAGGTTTCCCCTTGAGCAAAGGAGAAGAAGTTGGTGGGTTCAAGCTCGGTTCTACGGTTGTTCTTATTTTCGAGGCACCCGACAACTTCCAATTTGACTTGACGGTAGGCCAAAAGATCAAGATGGGCGAGACTCTTGGAGGATTCAAATGAAAGTCTAGATAAAAAGAATATACCCGGTCTGCACACCTCTACCGTATTTGCTCTGTGCAGGCCCGGACTCTGTGAAACATATTGATTCAGACTGTCAACATCAGAGGTCAAAACCGTTAACACACAAGCGTTTCAGCATGTCCTTTTTAAACACCATCAGAGGGTTTGGCCGGAGCTCTAAGAAGACTAAGAAAGAGTATGAACCACAGGGAATCTTGTACGCCCACCCCAATGGGTCTTCTTCCCCCATTCGAAGATCGCAATCACCGACGAAAATCTCGCCCTCCAAACAGAGATCCCAAATCCAGTTTGCTCCTCCGTCTCCAACGAGAAGAACCAGGCTCCACAGGTCTCGGCTGCCGCAACGAGACCTGGTTCAGCTGGTTCAACTGGTGCAGATCGAAAAACCACCCACGGACGAACTCCCGCTTTTTTTGTGCGAGCCGTTCGTGAAAACGGCCCTTGTGAAGGGCTCGTTTAAAACGATTGTCCAGTTGCCCAAATACGTGGACTATGGCGAGTGGTTGTCGTTGAACATCTTCGAGATGTACAACCATTTGAACCAGTTTTACGGAATTCTTTCCGACTACATCACGCCCGAGCTGAATCCGTCAATGAACGCCGGGCCCAACACGAATTACTTGTGGATCGACACCTCCGGGCAACCGGTCAACCTCCCAGCGTGCCAGTACATCGAGTACGTTTTGACTTGGATCTCGAACAAAATCAACGACCAGTCTGTGTTTCCCACGAAAAACGGCGGGGCATTTCCGCCGAATTTCGTGAAGGACTGCAAGAACATCGCCCGGCAGATGTTCCGGATCTTCGCTCACATTTACCACAACCACTTTGACAAGTTGGTGCACTTGTCGCTGGAGGCGCACTGGAACTCGTTCTTTGCGCATTTCCTCAGTTTCTGCAAGGAGTTCAACTTGTTGGAGAGGAAGGAACTAGGGCCGTTGTTGCCGTTGATTGAGCACTTCGAACACCAGGGAAAGATCATTTAGGAACAAGAAGAAGCCGGGTCTTCTAGCCGGTCTGGGAACAATGGTCAGATTGTTGAGATGAAACGTCAATGACTCCATGATTTTAATGGAAAATCAAGGCTTGGTACGCACGGGGTCCGACAGTGGAGCACCAATGCTTGAAAATAATGCCTCTCTGTTAAAGTTTGCTCCGTGAAATCATGTATGTACAGTATATGGCTGGCTATGGACAATTTATGCTTTTGTAATGTCTTTCGGTGAAAGTTATGCGATGCTTCCGAAAAAGCGGGCGACTACGAGAAGAAGTAGGGCGACTCCTTCACGATCTTCACGTCCAAGTCACCTCTTTGTGGAATCTCGGGGAACGTCAACGGCGTCAACACTTGGAATGCCTTGGAGCTGGAAGACCCCACACAAATGGCATTCAAGTCGACTCCCTCCGTCACACTGATGGTGGTGACCATGTCGAGGCCCTTTTGGACGTCTGCCTTGTCGGGCGATGCGAGCAATTCTTGTCTCTTGTTCTCGACGTGGATCTCGTCAGCAACCGTCAACGCCCTGCCCAAAGACTTGGCGATCTTTCTTCTCACGTCCTTGATCTTTTTGGCGACGTCGTGCTCGCCAGAGATGCAGATCACCTGCAAGAAACCCTTGTAACGTCGTTCGAACTCGTCTCTCAACTTGACAATCAAATTGTCCTCGTGCAACCTGACGAACTGCTCTCGTATATTGACATTCATCTTGTCCACGTTGCTGGCATGGACCCAGTACGAGTCGTGCACAGATGCAAACGGCAACCCGGTGTCACCACAAGCTGCTGCCGTCATCAACATGTGCGTTGCGTCCAAAGAGTGGACAAAATTGGGCGGGAACGCCGCTTGTTGCTTTCTTGCATCCACCGGAGTGGCCCCGAACGGGTCGGAAATGACAATGTCCTGTAAATTGGTGGAAATGATCTGCTGCTTGTTGGCTCGGTAAGGCTGCACGCACGGCAAGCCTAGAGGCGTGGTCCAGATGACAGAGGACAGATGGCTCGGCTTGTTTGCGTTCTTCGCCGTTCTCTCTTCGTAGTCGTTTCTGACGGACTTGCAGATTCTCTTGGCCGCTTCGCCCAACCAATCCTGGATCAAATGGGCACCCTCGAACAACTCGCGCATGGAGTTGAACACCAACGAGGTCAAGTAGCGCGAGTACTGGCCGATGTCGCCCTGCAACTCTTTCTCAAAAAGCCCTCCAATCTGCTTTTCGATCTGTGCAACAGCCCCCACAAACGTCACGCCGTAGACGTTTGTCATCACGGTCTGCTTGACGATCTTCCGCGTGATCTTTCCCCGGAAGAAAAGGGCGTACTTGTTGCCTGCCTCGGCCTCGGCCTCCAATCTCTTTTCCACCAACCCAGCAACGAACTTGTACACATCCTGCGGCCGTTCTGCGGGAATCAAATTGACCTGGCGGGCTCCTTCAATGTCACCACCCAATGCGGCGTAGTGCTGCAAGCCGTTGCAGGTGCCGTCCTGGTGCACGGGGATGTACGAGACGAATTTGGTGGGGTCGTCCAATTGGAACGCCTCGTTCAATTCCAAGCAAACACTCAACACCTGCCACGGCTTGTCGCCCTTCAACCACCAGTCGCCGCCTTTCAACGGGTTGCGGGCCGACTCGAAGATGTTTTCCAAGTTTTCGTCGACAAAGTCGATTCTGGCCTGCAAGGGCGCCTTGTCCATGCCGTAGACGTTGGCCAAGTGGATCTTCAACCACTCCAACCCCCTCTCACCGAGCTCGCAGCCTTCCCAGAACAAGAACAAAGAACGGGTCAAGTCTCCACCCAAGTGGTTGAAGTGCGGAGCGAGTGGGTATGCTCGGCCACGGAAATCGACGTTGTGGGGGAAGTACATCTTCTCGCCCACGAACGCCCGGGCGATTTCCAACTTGTAGTTGGTGTCGCACCTCTGCGACCGGAATGCAGCGGACTCGTTCAACGTCTTGCGCACTTGCCGGTGATATTCGGCCTTTTCGGAGGGCTCGGCGTTGATGGGCAACGGCGGAGGCAACTGGGCGTCGTCCACGATGGGGGGGATGTCCAAGAACTCCTCTCCTGTGTTCCAGCACTGCGTAATCACATCGAGAAGCTTGGCGTTGACCGTCCACGGCGTGTTTCCAAGTACATTCAAGCCCTTGTAAACTTCGTCCAAGTTGCCGGCAGCAGAAGCGGCCTTGACGTATGCGGTGGTTTCGGCCGAGTCCTTGATCCGCACCAACGAGCTCTGCCCGTAGAAAAACCCGCCGCTGTTGTGCGTGGTCCATTCTTTGGGGGGAATCAACATCGGAAGAAGCAGCGGCTGCACCGAGTTGATCAGCTCGTTGCCTCCCAATTTGTGCACCAAGTTCTTGTGCAACTTGATGATGCCGATTCTCTGGCCCTGCACGAACTGGTACGTGTGGTGGAACGCCGGCTGCGTGCCCCTGACCACCTTGCCGGTGGTGGGGTCGGTGCCCTTGACCTCGACCTTGGCCACGTGAATCAAAAGGCACGTCAAAACGGACCCCAACTTGGCGTGGAGTGGGTAGTCCCAGTCGGCGTTCATGGCGTCCTCTGCCGGCCTCCGGGACCGCAACAACTTCTTCCACTGGCTGGGGTTCTTGGCTTTGCGCGACAAGAACCGCTTTTCTTTCTTCACCAATGTCTGCGACTTGTACTCCAACTCCATGGCTCGCCCAATGGAGATAATGGCCCGAGCCGCACGCATGCCGTCCACGATGCCGCCGGTGCTGTTCAACTTCAACAACTCCAAGATGGTGATCACGCACAACTTCTTGACGTCGAACAAGACGAGGTACGGGGCGTAGAACGACCGGTCCTTCATCTGCTTTTTTTCCTCTGACGACATCAGTGCAACGTCCACGTCGCCGTCCAAGAGCTGCTGGCACAACTGCACCTCCTCCTCCACGTAGGGAAGCATCTCCGAGTACCATTTGTACAAGTCCGCGTTGAAGTTCTTGTTCAACGAAAGCCCACCTCGCTGCTGCATGTCCTCGAACTCGTGCTTCCACTTTTCACGGGCGCCGTCCAAGCCTCTTCGCTCCAACTTCCTCTGCCTGCCCTCGTTGAAGTGGTACAACGCCTGGTTGAACTGGCTCTTGGCCTCTGGGGTCTTTAGGCTGCGGTAGATGTCGTGGTAGTTTGTTTTCTTTGCTGTGCTGACGTTGTGCAACAAGTGCTCGCTGGGGTCCTGGGCGAGGTCGTCGATGAACTTCTCGAGGTTGAGTTTTTCCTCGCTTTCGAGCCCCAAAAGAGAGTGCCGGATGACCTTCAACCCGAACGAGTCCACCGATCGGAGCTCAAGGGCGTCCTTGGCAATGGCAGGGGCCGCGGTGTCGCCGTTTTTGAAATATTCCGGCGTCTCTTCGGGAACCATGCCGGGTTGTCCCAGCCTCACCTCGTTGAACAAAGGCAAGAGGTCGGTGGGAATGTGGCCCTCCTTCAACGCGGGGTCCTCGAAGATCTTGGCGAGCCCGTCTGCAGAAATGAGATCCACGTGGCTCAAGGTTTTCTTGAGCATTTTGCGGTTGCCTTTTGCGTGGTTGACGAATCGCATGTAGTTGCCGTTGTCGTCGAGGGCCTTGGCGATCAAAATGGCGTACGTGCGGTCGTTTGCGCTGGCGTTGAACTTGAGCAAGATCTTGTTCAAGTACTGCTCGACCTCTTCCACAGACGTCGATTCCTCCGCCGCGACGGCCTCCAAGTACTTGTTGAGATGCGAAATGAAGCTTTCGGCCTCGGTGAGCAACGGATGGATCGCCCGCAAAATGTTGTCGGCTCTCTGGAAGTTTCTGCTGGCCAAGAGCGCATCGAGGAGCGACTGCAAATGCACCACGTCCTTGGCAAACCGAGATCGGGTTGCTGGATCGTAGCTGGAAGACCAGGAAATTTCTTTTCGGTCTTCGTCCGACACCTCCACGCCGTCGGCTGTGATTTCGTTGAACGGCTTGCTGGCCAATCTGACGCTTTTGGCTGCCTGGGGTGCGTTTCGGAGCTCCTCCACAAGCGATGAATATATGCCGAGGTCGTTTTGCAAGGCGATGGAGTCAGCAGAAGATGTGGAATGCGCCAAGGTGGAGGAGAATCTCGCCAGGTTTTTCGTTTGATATCGTCTGCATAAGCAGTGCACGAGCTGTGCCCGGGGAACGGAGCATCTCATACTGTAGTGGTGAAATAAAAATTCAAGGTTCTGTATGGAACTTTTTTCTCATCGGTCCTGTACCAGAGCCGGTCTGACCACACTGGCATCTGGACTCAGAGGAAGCCTGGCGATTCCGATAGAGAGGATTCTGATAGAGGCGAATTCGCTTTCGGCTGGGATCCTCAGGTCTTTGGGTCCTTCTGTAGTGGGTGTGTTATCTGCAGGATGTTTAGGACATCGGTATATTCGCTGGATGTTGCCGGTGGTTGGCTGTGGCGGGTTCATATTGAGTGGGTGTTTTTCACCAGCTAGTCGGGCTGTTTCTGCGAATTTTCAGAAGATTCGCTCGGGAATTTACAGAGATACATGGAGCAAAGAGGCCTAACTTGTCCTTCCTATTTGGGAAACAGCGAGCCGCACCGTATATAATTCTTGAAGCATCAGTGATAGTTATTAATGGATTGTCATTAGTCGATAGAAATTATTCGATAGAAATTCATCGGTGGTTATTAATGTTTCTGCGAAATTTCAGAAGATTCGTTGGGGCATTCACAGAGATACATGGACCAAAGAGGCCCAACTTGTCCTTCCTATTTGGGAAACAGAGACGCACGGTACATAATTAGTGAAGCTCCATTAGTGATATTCCATGGTTATCAATCAATAGCCATTAATCGATAGCCATTAATCTTCTCAACAGTGTTATTAATTGGAGATAGACCGTTTCTCATGCAATCGCAGTGATACTCTATACGAACTGAAAATACAACGATGCAAGCCCACGCTCACACCAGCCCAGAACAATACAAAAATTGCAGTTTCTTGCCACTGCTTAGACTCTTGTCGTCTCGCAAGCGCAGTCAACGTGCACCATGCACTCGCTGCCACCTTTCTCTTCCGCCACTTTCGGCACTAGCCAACTTACAATCCCATTTCCGCCTGCAACGCCTTCAAAGCCTCCTCGTCCTCGTCCTCCTCCACAGGCTGGCTCTTGCTGACGCTAGGGAAGTCCGGCATTGCAGGGGCAGCCACAGTTTGCTTCTCTGCCGGTTTCTGCTCCTTAATTTGCTGTTCCTCGGCCTGTAACGCCGCCAACTCCTCGTCCAACTCGTCCTCGTCCACGTACTCGCCGCCCACGGGCCGGGAAATGGCCTCGCTGATCTCCTCGGCCAATTCCACCTGCTCGCGAATATCGTCCATTGTATTTTCGACTTTGTCCACGTCGTACTCGCCGTGGATCTGCTTCATGGCGGACGCACCCTGTTTCATGGCCTTCATGGTCTCCAAGTTCAAATTGGCGCTCTCGATGGCGGTCAACTGTGTTTCCAACGAGTCAATCTGGTTTTCGATTTTCATCAAGTTGGCCTCGAAGCCCTTCTTTCGCTTCAACGCGTTCTTGGCCATGGCCTTGTTGGTGGAAATGTGCTTTCTGGCCAACTGCTCCTGGTCGGTAATCTGCTGTTCTAGATGCGTGCGTTTTTTGTTCAACATCTGGATGTGTTCTCGCAACTCCACGATGGCCTTCTTCGGCAACTCCTTCTTCTGCGGCTTGTTTCCTCCAAATAAGTAGTTCCACATGATGTTTGTTGTAGCCACTGGGTGGTATCTAGGATTGAGATTCAGTGACTGTTATTCCTTTGTCCGCGCACGACCTGTTATCTGATAGTGCGGATTGCGACCGGAAATGGAGATACTGGATGAACATGCCTTGAGCACTATCTGGGACCACATCTGTGAATCAGAATACCTGGAATTTTGAAAACATGCCTGGAATTTGAGTGCACTATTTTGAGAGCACCATCTGGCGGAGAGCACATGTAAAATGAGAATATGAGAACACACCTTGAATCTTGAGAGCACTGCCTGGGATTAGAACAATCTGTAAAATGTGTTCACCTTGAATCTTGAGAGCACCATCTGGAATTTGAAGAACAATCTGTAAAATGAGAACACCTTGAATTTTGAGAGCACCATCTGGAATTTGAAGAACAATCTGTAAAATGAGAACACCTTGAATTTTGAGAGCACCATCTGGAATTTGAAGAACAATCTGTAAAATGAGAACACCTTGAATTTTGAGAGCACCATCTGGAATTTGAAGAACAATCTGTAAAATGAGAACACCTTGAATTTTGAGAGCACCATCTGGAATTCAAAGAACAAATCTGTAAAATGAGTTCACCTTGAATTTTGAGAGCATTCTTGGAAATGTGAACACCTTGAATTTTGAGAGCACTGCCTGGAATTAGAAGAACACATCTACACTGAAAACTCTCCTCCTTCCAACCCTTCTCCCCCATCTCACTACCCCATCTCAGCCTGCTTAATATCCCTAACTGTGAATTGCAATGTACTCACTACTAATCGTTTGTAGATCTGTGCTTCTATGCCTCATCAAGTCACCATCACCCACAAGAAGAAGAACGCCAACAACACCCCGAAAATCTTCAAAAACAACCACCGGTTGTTCGAAATGTGCGCATAGTACTTGAGCAACTCACGCTGTGCGCCCGTAATGTTCATGTCAATGTCCTCCACATTCTGATCGATTCTCTGGATGGTTTCTCCCTGCTCCGTCACCATGGTGGCCAACTGCTGGAATAAATTCCCCACCTCGTTGATGGTGGCCTCGATGGTTTCCACCGCCGAGTTCCTCAGCTGCAAGTACTCGTTGCTCTGCTCCTCCATGAGAAGCAACTGTCTCGTCTGGTCGGGAATCGACAAGAACTCGCCGTTCTGGTAGTTGGTGGAGGCCTCGGGTTCGGCAAACAAATACGGATTTTCGCCGAGATTGGTCAACGAGGCGTTGGCTCCCGTGTCGCCATCGCTCAGAAGCGGTGTCGCGGAGTTCTGCTGGTGGTTCGTCGCCGCAGAAAGGAAATTCTCCGTGCGGCTCTTGTTCAAGAGCTCGTTTTTCTGTCTGAGTTCCAAAACGTTCTTGAACTCTCCACTGACGTTTTTCATCTTGGAGTTCAACAACGTCAACACGTTCCGCAGGTACTGCGTGATCTGCGAGTCGGTCTGGATTGTGCTCTCTCCCCGGGTGTACTTCTGCAAGTTTTTGATGCTGTGTTCGATCTTGAAGATGTCCTGCTTGATGACGTAGGTCAACTCGCCGATTTCCACGGGCCGGTCGTCGAAAAGCGGCTTTCGCTTGGCCAATAACGCTAGTTTCAGCAATAACTCCGTCGTGTGTGCTATGTCCTTGGCGATAATGCTTGCTTGCTGGCTGAATTTGGACTTTTTCGGCGCAACATTGGGCCGCTGTGCATTCTGTTTCTTGTTTATCTTGTCAAACGACACCACACACTGCTGGAACTCGAGGGTTCGGTTTTGTATGGAGGACATGTTGGTGTGGAAGTGAGCAGTGTCTTTTTCGTGTTATCTGTACTTGTGTTGTGTGCAGGCAGCGGTCATTGCCACAAACAGGCAAAGGCTGGAGGCTGGAAATTGCATGAGATGGGGTGGAGAATGGTGGAGAATTGGTGGCATGTAGAATGTTGAAATGTTGCGATGTTGGAAATTGTGGTGTTGTTGTGGGAGCATAGGGACCAGTTTATTGTGTGATATTCGCATGGTCAGAGTATTAATATCACGGTCAGAGTATTAATTTCTGGCGCTTTCTTTCTTTTTTTTCTTTTCTGTCTACTCTCTTTTACATTCTATCTGCTCTTCAACATTCTTTCGACTCTCTTTCAACATACTATCTTCACTCTCAACATTTTATCTACTCTCCCAACATTCTATCAACTCAGTTTCAACTTCGTATTCTATAAGATGTTCGTGCTCTAACTGCCTGGCGAGAATCTAGAGCTTCGCTCCAAAGTCCACATACTCTGCCACGCATTCCAACTCAACCTTCACTGAAGGATTGGGAAACTGAACCACCACACACGACCGTGCGGGCTTGTTGACAAAGTACTTCTTATAGATCCTGTTCACGGCCTCGCCGTCGGCTCTATCGGAAATAAACAACAAAACCTTCAACACCCTGTTGAGATCCGAACCCGAATACTTCAAGATTACCTCCAAGTTCTTGATAGCATTTTCAGTCTGCTGCTCCACACTCTCTGGCAAATGACCCGATGGTTCTGTGCCCAAACACCCCGAGGTGAAAACTTGGCCGTTCAGTTTCCATGCGGCCGAGTGCAAGCCGTTGGATTTCTGTGCGATTTCTTCCCACGTAACTTTCTGTGCCATTTGTAAAGAACGAGTCGCAGGAAAAAGAAGTTTCGGCAGATATAGCTCAACTCCGGTGTAGGGGTTTCTCACCCCACAGATGCAGAATGTGGTCTAACAATTGGCAAGTGCTCGCATCAAGATTACTTGTGAAAAGGAGATTGCGATCTTTGGTAAAATTGTTATGGTTCCATTCGCAACTAACGCGGGAAGGTTATATTTATTGCAAAATGAGAGAAAATGGACTTACGAGAGGACCGAAAAATTCACAGAAAATGATGGAGCTAATTCAAAGGCAAAGAGCATAAGCTTTCCGAGTGGTTGACGGACCCAGCAAATTTTACTAGGAAAATAGGTATTTTGGGTGTGTCTATCTGGAGCCTTTTCTCTTATCTCAGAGTGCAAGATGTCATAAATTAAAATTCCAGATTTTGAAGCAAAAATTGGCTCTCTCAATCGCCTGAAGCTTCAGATTGCCTCGCTTCAAATTTACCGAAGCTTCCATTTTTGCACCTCTTCTCCATGAGATATGGTTGAAGCTCGTTTGAGGGTCGCTTCGTCTCACGTCCGAAAACGGCAAAAAATCAACATTTGTCGTGCGCCTCCCGAAATCTCCTAGCTGCGTACGAAAAACAAAAACACGCCAAACAACCGCTAATTCAAGACTCCATTCTAGTGACCGAAGAACATGAGGGAAATTGTATGTTGAAGCGT
The DNA here is from genome assembly GCA_030558395.1 of Danielia reshetovae. Classification (NCBI taxonomy): domain Eukaryota; kingdom Fungi; phylum Ascomycota; class Pichiomycetes; order Serinales; family Metschnikowiaceae; genus Danielia; species Danielia reshetovae. Next base: position 320,711 of record JAJMSL010000004.1, on the reverse strand, counting down.
GAATCCAGGCGCCAGGGCGCGCCGTGGCACCTCAGCCGTTCTCCGAATTTCCAAATTCGGATTTTCTCACCTTGAATCAATACTAACTTCTAGATTCATTTGTCCACCGGTCAGTGTGGTAACCAGATTGTATGTTTAAACCTCTTGATCCAGTTTCTTTTATTCAGTACTAACTAATAGGGTGCCGCTTTCTGGGAGACGATTTGTGGTGAGCACGGATTGGACAATAACGGAAACTTCCACGGCGAGGATGGAATCCAAAAAGCCAAATTGGACGTGTACTTCAACGAAGCCTCCTCCGGCAAATACGTGCCACGTGCTGTTCTTGTTGATTTGGAACCGGGCACTATCGATAGCGTCAAATCCTCGCGTATTGGAAATTTGTTCAGACCAGACAACTACATTTTCGGCCAATCCTCCGCTGGAAATGTGTGGGCCAAGGGTCACTACACCGAAGGTGCCGAATTAGTTGACTCCGTTATGGATGTAGTCAGAAGAGAGGCCGAAGGATGTGACTCCTTGCAAGGTTTCCAAATCACCCACTCCTTAGGTGGTGGTACGGGTTCTGGAATGGGTACGTTGTTGATCTCCAGAATCAGAGAAGAGTTCCCCGACAGAATGATGGCCACTTTTTCCGTGGTTCCTTCCCCCAAAGTGTCCGACACCGTGATCGAGCCATATAACGCAACTTTGTCCATCCACCAATTGGTGGAAAACTCGGACGAGACCTTCTGTATCGATAACGAAGCCTTGTACAACATCTGCCAGAAGACGTTGAAGTTGCCACAGCCAAGTTACGAGCACTTGAACAACTTGGTTTCCTCCGTGATGTCTGGTGTCACCACCTCATTGCGTTACCCTGGCCAGTTGAACTCCGATTTGAGAAAATTGGCCGTCAATTTGGTGCCTTTCCCAAGATTGCACTTCTTCATGGTTGGTTACGCTCCATTGACCGCCATCGGCTCCAAATCCTTCAGATCCTTGACTGTTCCAGAATTGACCCTGCAAATGTTCGACGCCAAGAACATGATGGCTGCCTCCGACCCAAGAAACGGACGTTACTTGACCGTTGCCGCATTCTTCAGAGGAAAGGTTTCCATGAAGGAAGTGGACGATGAAATGCACAAGGTCCAGACCAGAAACGCCGACTACTTTGTTGAGTGGATTCCAAACAACGTGCAAACCGCCGTCTGTTCGGTTCCACCAAAAGACTTGGACATGTCTGCTACCTTCATTGGTAACTCCACATCGATCCAAGAATTGTTCAAGAGAGTTGGCGACCAGTTCAGCGCCATGTTCAGAAGAAAGGCTTTCTTGCACTGGTACACTTCCGAAGGTATGGATGAGATGGAATTCACTGAAGCCGAGTCCAACATGAACGACTTGGTCAGTGAATACCAGCAATACCAGGAGGCTAGTGTTGAGGAAGATGAGGATTTGGATTACGGCGCTGAAGAAGCTCCATTGGCCGACAACATGGACTAGACGGGCGCTGTCTGCTGGTTTATGAAAAGAATTATACCCCTCCTCTTGCTCTATAACTTGCTTTCGTCGGCCTTCTCTTTATTTCATACTATTAATATTATCTGAGTGTTTAATTTCCAAGCGTTTTCTACAGGTTGTTCATGAATAGACAAATATATTGTGTATGTGTAAAGTCTCCGAGACCAGTCTATGCTCGGATGCCAATTGGAGCACGGACTCCAGACTGTCGTCCATTGCTAACTCCAGAACAATGAACTTTGAGTACACCGTAGGTGCCTTCTATGCATTTCACCCCTTAATTACCTCTCAAGAAATTTCTGACGAAATCGTTCTTGTCAACAGCATTGTATTTGGTTTGATCTTCAAAGTATCTCAATACATGGCATTGTTGTTTCCAGAAATTCACCAATTCTTGGAATTCCATTTGGCCCTTGGCGTAAAGTACGTTGCTCACATCCAAGTCGGTGACAAACCTCTGTCTCTCGAACTCTTGTCTGACCTTGGTCTTGACGTTCGAAACTGGCATGTCCAATTCGTACAAGTCACAGAATTCTCTGGAATATCTGATATACTTGCGGTACAAATGAAGGACTCTTCTTCTCATATCTCCCTGAGAGAGGGACCGACGGGTAGTCTCAGCAAATTCTGTTGCAAGCGTCATTTTTTGTTGGGGTAACTTTGGATGTTTCGCTAATTGAAAGTTTTTGGTTGGTCAAATGCGAATAGTGCGCGCACCATAAATGCGTTTGCAACCGTGCCCGCCTCTTAGACCTTTAAGTCGTCTCTGATCTGTTCAAGAAGTTCTCCGGTAGGTTCAAGAAGCTTGATGAATCGGCAAAGTTCGAAACATTCCTCCCATCTATGTGCTTCCTGAAGCAACTTTATGAGCTGAGAAATGATAGCACGATCTCTTTCATCGAGAATTGACTGGTTATCATCTGAGTCCAAAGGAGTGGAAGTACTTTCAAACTCCCTTTTGAAGTTGAGGTAAACGATGAGATAATTGTAGCAAAGTTCAACATCGCGGGATTCAATTAACCGGTTCATGAAACTCACGGGAGTCTGGCCCAAAAGCTTGAAGAACTTGTACCAATACTTAACTTCGATCTTTCTCAAAAAATTCACATAAATCGAGTCTGCTTTGGTGGTGGCATCAACCAATTTGCATACCGTGTCTAGCCTGTCCTTTTTGTCAATGTCGTCTAAGAAGTCAAAGAGTAACAATTCCAAACAGTAGTCGAAATTGCCAAATTGGGAGTACTTTGCAATAATGGCGCCCAATTCCAAGTTGTTCTCGAACAAATCGTGTTGAATGAACCTGTTCAAAATCAACTGCTTGCTGGTTTTGTGTTTTACCATCAAGTGGTCATTCTTGAATATGGTTCGGTACTCAAACCCTGTCACTTCAATGGACCCACTTGATTGGCGAATCTTCAAAGGATGGAAGGTGGAGATTTGGATTCGAACAGGCTGGAGCACTTTGAAAACATCAACTTCGCTTGAATGCTCAACTCCTTCAAACTCATATACTCTGTCAACCAATTCAGTCAAATTGAAAATGAGAATTTCATCACCATTGAATAATGTGATGAACCGTTTCTTGCATTCTTCGTTGAAATCAATGGTGAGTACCTGGAAAGATTCCACAGCTGCACTGATTTTGATCAAATCGTACATGTTGTTCATCTGAATTGCTCCACGCTGAGCTGACACATCTGAATCGGAATTTGGTAGTTGGTTTTTCAAAAGATAGAGATCTCCATTGTTCAACAAGAAGAAAAAGTGCTTGAAGTCCACCATGGACATCTGCTGCACGAGAGGAATGGGCAACTTATTTTTGATACTGGACAAGTGTATCGTTCTCCGGACGCGGATAGATATCTTGTGATTGGTTTGTTTCGGAGTATCTGCTGTTTCTGCCTTGGGAGTAGTCTTGTTCACTTCCATCATGATGATTTTCAGGTCCCCAGTAACCAAGACCAAAGTCTTGGAATTGGTACTACTCTTTGAGTCCACCAATTCGAAATTTATGATCTTGCCTTTGAAGGAATGTCTCCACACAATCAAATCGCTGTCAAACCTGAATGCTGCTCCGCCGTTGCCGTATTTGGATGGAGCCGTGTCTAAAATAATCAATTCGTCAACCATGGGATCATGATCGCTGTCAGTTTCTTCTTCAATATCGTCTTTGACAAAACGGTTGATTACAACCAAGTAATCATCTATCCAGAAATGGTCCACAATGTTCATGGATTCCATGAAATAGTTGGCGAATATGTACCAAGTGGCATGGTTGACTTCTTCTCCATACCTGATAGGCGTGGATATAGCAAGATTCTCGCCATACGAAATGGATAATTGGTCAAAGGAATTGGACCTTATGTTTAAGATTCCAGTTGCTTTCTTGGTAGAAAGTCTTACGGAAGTTCCGTTGATATGGTGCAACTTGGAAATGATCTTCTGGAAACTTGGTAGAAGAGGAAATCTGCAAAAGGAGTTGTCAGTCTGAGACAATGCCACACTGAGGTAATTGTCATCGTAAATGATAGGAACATCAGAAGAACTGTTCTGTAAACGCGAAAGTCTTAGGAAGTACATTCGGGTCTTCTCCTTGTTGACAAGGTAGAGATGCTGAGCGTTTGAAGCAATTGCAAATTTTGAAATGGTGCAGAAGTCCGAGATTTTCCCCACATCAGACGTTTCCACTCGAGAAGAAGACATCTCACCAAGGATTGAATGAGATTCGAAAAGACTTTGCCCGAATTTGGACACCAATTGCCAGGTTCCTGTTTCTTCATTCACAACCATAAGGAACGTTCCACAAGGGGACCACTTGACCTCGAGCTGGCAGCCTTTCGGGAACTCGAGTATTGTTTTGAGGAACGAAATGGCGTGTTTCTTCGCGGAAGTGAAGAGTTTGTAGATTTTCAAAGACGAGTCTGTTTGAAGCACCACCAAATCAAACTGAGGGTTGAAGAAGATGGCTTTACACTCGAATTCCAACTTCAAGAGCATTGAATGGCCGAGCGTTAGTTTGTTAGTTTCGTCAAGAACAAAGTCAACTAGCGAGAGCTCCCTTTCGGAATTTAGATGCAAAAAATAGTTGTGGAGCAAGTTGTACTCCACGAGAACCGTGTCGTAAAACCACGGGTAATCGGGCAATTTGATGATTTCGTTTTTGAAGGATTTGATGTTTAGAAGCTGGAGTTCGTGGCAATCGTTGTAGAAGATCAAATTGTGGGAATTCAGTTTGCACCAGTACCCAGTGAGGCCAGCGTTCATTTTCAAGATCTTCACTAACGTGAGCTTCGGCAGCGGAATGTTCTCGTTTCTGTGTCCGTCGTCGTCGGCACAATTCTGGAAATGCTCTATGTTTTCAAGATTCAACAGGGCCGAACCACCTTGGATAATGGTTCTTGTGGCCGATTTGAACAACGCCGTTAGGTTGAAACGCGAGCTGGCCAGTGCTAATGGCAAGCAGTTCTGGAGCAATTTTTCTCCGTCGTTCTTGTCGGAAACCTCATACAAAGATTTGGCGTAATTGACAAAGATATGGTATATCAAGACGAAATTTGACTTTGTTTTGACAAAAAGGTTGACCGATGGAAGCTGGTCGAGTTTTGCGCTGTCCACGGAAATGTGTCTGACTTTCGCTTGTATGTTGGGCCCGTGAGAATCCATGCACTCGAAAAGACGACGGTGGACGGCTAGAGGAACGAGATTTCTGGAATCATACAAGATCACGGTATTGGAGGAGACAATCGCCAAAAGCGGGGTCTGGGGAATTGGAGTGACAGCAACAATCTCCAGAGAAAGTGCCAAAGGTACCAGAAAGGAGGGGCAGCCGTTCACCCAGGCCATTTTCGTTTGGTGTAGTTGAGATAAATTTGAGATTCCATGTGAACTCCTCGGCTGCGAAATATGAGAAGTGAGAATAGACAGCAGTGAGCACAGAAACTTAGTTAACAAGAACAGGAAGTGGATGCAAGCAATTCCAGTCTACGGAATTTGTTGATTATCAGGGGAAAGAAACAAATGGTGGAAAGAAACAAAGGGTGGAAAGAAACAAAGGGTGGAAAGAAACAAAGGGTGGAAAGAAACAAAGGGTGGAAAGAAACAAAGGGTGGAAAGAAACAAAGGGTGGAAAGAAACAAAGGGTGGAAAGAAACAAAGGGTGGAAAGATGCTGCGGTCAAAATGAAGGAGAACCGTGCTTATTGCTCCGATAAAATAGTAAATTGTTTTATGGGTAACGTACGTTACGTGGTTGATCAAGGTCTATTTTGCACGCCTTGCGTGGAGTTTGGGAGTGAGAATGAGAAACCTGTGGATATTCTGAGAAAGTGGAGATATTCTGAGAAATTGGGGATATTCTCGAGAAAAGTGGATAAATCTTTGGAGCTGGAGATATTGGACAAACATGATATATATGAGGAGTGAACGGTATGTACTGGTAAGCACCGACAGCTAAGAATTGGCTTAGAAATAATAGTGAAAATGCTGTCTGACTAGATAAAAGAAATATGAAGCAGGAGACCTCCCCGAGAACGAAATTGGGACCACGGAAACGAAAGAATACCGCGAACTGATTTGGATGCCTGCCTGCAACACCACTCACAGAATCTACAGCTCACATGGGCACTGACTGCAAGTGGCAGTGTCAATTGGATACCCGAGATAAGGAATCCTGAGCATTGAGTCTACAAACGAGAACCAGAATGCTTAAGACCAGAAGCGGTTTTAAGATCCAAGTGGCCAAGAGATGTTGAGAATAAATTTGCAACCTTCACCCAGCAACCTGGATAGAGAGTGAAACAAAGTTGCAGGAGATATCGAATGCACTGAAGTGCGAACTCACAGAAAATGAACCGGGTCTGAAAATCCTCTCTGACCGCTCAAAATACACCATCTGATTACACTGTCAACCGTCCGACTACACGCCTTAATACGTGCTTTTATTTATACATTATAAAAGGTGCAATGACGAGATAAAAGAAATTATGTCCACCAAAGAATAACCATTCTTAACGGTAAGACTTCTGGAATCTGGCTCTGGCACCACGTCCACCGAACTTCTTTGGCTCCATTCTTCTGGAGTCGGCAACCAACAAGGTCTTGTCGTACGAGGAGAAAATCTTCTTGAGCTCGTTCTTGGAGGCCTCGTCGACGTACTTCTGGTGGTAAGCAACCAAACCCTTGGCAATAGCTTGTCTGATGGCGTACACCTGAGAAACGTGACCACCACCGGTGACCTTGACTCTGATGTCGATGTTCTGGAACTTGTCCAAGCCAGCCAAAGTCAATGGCTCGTAAACCTTGAAACGCAAGATTTCAGGCTGGACCAAGGTGATTGGGGCACCGTTGATCTTGATCAAACCCTTACCGGCCTTAACGTGGGCAACGGCAGTTGCGGTCTTCTTTTTACCAAAAGTCTGGAGGTTAGTACTGGCTGGTGGAATCATGGGATAACATGCATGGCGTGTCGTTTCGTCGCGTGGCACATACCTGAACAGATGGAGTGGACATCTTGTGGATAGGTGAAAAGTTTGGAACTATGAAAAAATGCGCTACAGTGAGCGAAAAGTTTTCAGGATACAGAGAGCGTGGGTCGGGAGGTACGGGCGCAGCGCCAGAGATCTGGTGCACGGGTGTTTGGGGCTGCCGTCCTCCTGCAGTCCTCGTGCTGGGATATACCGTGCGCGTGTCGACGTTTGCGCGTTAGCACGTGGCCGTGACTGCTCTTTTCCCGCACGCTTTTTTTTGTCTGCACCACCGCTTCGCAGTACAGACTTGACTGGTGCGAAAAAATCTTCACTCTCTTTCTTCACCACATCAAAAATGGCTATCTCCAAGAACTTACCATTGTTGAAGAACCACTTCAGAAAGCACTGGCAGGAACGTGTCAAGGTTCACTTTGACCAGGCCGGAAAGAAGGCTTCTAGAAGACAAGCTAGATTGGCCAAGGCTGCCAAGGTTGCCCCAAGACCAGTCGATGCTTTGAGACCAATTGTCAGATGTCCTACCATCAAGTACAACAGAAGAGTCAGAGCCGGTAGAGGTTTCACTCTTTCCGAGATCAAGGCCGTTGGTTTGTCTGCCAAGTACGCCAGAACTATTGGAATTGCTGTGGACCACAGAAGACAGAACAAGTCGCAGGAGACCTTTGACGCCAACGTCGCCAGATTGCAGGAGTACCAGTCCAAGTTGGTTATCTTCGACAAGAAGTCCAACGCCGAGGGTGAGCAGGTTTCTGTTCCTGCCACTTTCCCTGTTTCCCAAGACAAGGTTGAGACCACCACCAGAGCCGTGGTTGTTCCAGAGCAGACTGCTTACAGAACCTTGAGATTGGCCAGAGACCAGAAGAGATACAGAGGCATCAGAGAGAAGAGAGCCAAGGAGAAGGCCGAGGCTGAGGCTGAGAAGAAGAAGAAGTAAACGGCGATATGAGAGCATCTTGTATTTATGATTACTTTAATAATACTGAGGAACGGCAACTGTCGTTCGTAGCGGACTGAATAGTATTACACACATTACATGACTGGGTCGTAGATTAGAATGGTTTCGCTGGGTTGTTGGTTGAATTTGGAGTGGTTTCGCTTGGGTAGTTTCACATACAGTTGTCCTTTGACTTCGGCTGTTGGGGTTTCTGTTGCTCACTACAACTTCTATTCTTGTCCTGTTGACACGGGTGCCATCAGGTCAATGCACCCCTCTTGTCCGGACTAATTACTCAGTGGTATCTCTGTCAGTTTGGTAGCTGTGAGTCCCAAAGTTGGACCAATGCATTTGTGTTGAAATTTCATGCGTGATCAGCCCTTTCTGCGGAGTTCGCAGTGAAGAAGTGGGTATTGGTGGCACCTTCTCAAGACGCCTAATTCGCACTCACTATCTGTTGCGCATTAAACTACAGCATCAGATCTGTTCAAATGAAAAATCACTGAGGATGCATAATTCGGTTTTTGGTTTGCCCAATGATCGTTGAAATAATACTTCGTGTTCTGGTGAAGCACCATTCGTGGCCTAAAATCCTGGTCGGTCACTTTCCGTGTTTCATATTTGCTCTCCATCTGGGAGTAACTGAACTACAACATCCTCTTATTTAACCTCTGTATTTCTAGAATGATATTCAAGAGAATGCGGTCTAAGTGCCTGTTGGGACAATAGGACAAGGTACCAGAAGGAAACTTCATCGTCCTCATTCAAGTGGATAGTCTATATTCACAGAACTCAGAAAACGGCCAACTTTGTTTCAGGAACTGCCAGTGTTCAGACACTGCTCTTGCCAAGTAGCAGGGTCTCTCTCAGAAACTGCCACACATCCAAGTCCCATTGATCTTCCAACTTCACTTGATCATTTCAATCTTGTGCTAGTCAATACATCTACATTTCACTCATTGCAATAAAATATATTATATTACACCCACAACACGTTTAATCGAACAAACCGAAACCCATGTCGTCGTCGGACTCCTCCTTCTTCTCCTCTTCCTTCTCCTCCTCAACTTCAGCCTCAGCAGAAGAAGCAGCAGCAGCAGCTGGAGCAGAACCAGAGGCTGGACCGGCTTGGAGGTTGAAGAAAAAGTCCTTCAAGTCCTTTCCGGCCAAGGCCTTGGCGAAAAGCTCGGCCCAGATACCCTCGACCTCAATGTTGGCCTTGGAGACCAACTGGTTCAACTTGTCGGCGGAGATTTCGATGTCAGCATCGGCCAAGATCAAGGCGGCGTAAGACAAAGCAGATTCGGTAGACATTTCTTAACTAGGAATAATCGAATTAAGCAACAGGCAGACTATTTCTTAGTTTGTGAGAAGAGAGGTCGAAGTTTTTCAACTTTTTTTTTGGTGCGAGTGGTGCCTGTGAAGTTGTCACGTGGCGGGTTAGGGCTGGGGCCTCGCGAACACGAAGAATAGATTAATTTGAATCAATAGGTGGGCGGGCGGTGGTGCATTGGATTCTGTCTTTGAAATTGTTTTGAACGTGCTGGTCAAATCTGAAAGTGTGGAAATTTCTGTGGGCTGAGTTTGTTGGAGTTGTTCTCACTGGGAGGGCGAGGATGAGAACCCTGAAGAAAGTCGCTTGCCTTTCTTAGTCATTCTGGAAAGGACCCTTGATTAAACATCATGGAGTGATTTTTTCTCCGAACAAGTTTTAATTTGTGCCCGGAGATCTCCCGTGAGGTTGCTCTACACAAACCGAAGGTTACATCCTCCCATTTAACTCTGCAAGAATTATGACACCCTTTAATTTCCTCGTAATCTATTGCTAAAGTATACTGCAGTCCTGCTTCCTTTCCCCTGTAGTCCTTGTAGGCATTTCGCTCTTGATCTGGAATTATTTGATTTCGTCTTCAAAGCACTATCGCACATTCAATTATAAGTCAGCGCCTCGGTGTCCGACGAAAATGCTTTCCCAATGGATACCGAACATCGAAGAGGTTTGCTTTAGGAATAAGCTCATATAAATTGGAGCATTTCGCAGCCAAATTGAACTACCGAAATCCAGAAAGAGAATACAGGTTGGAAAATCTGAAACAATGCTAACAGTATTACATCCGATCTCTCATCTTAATGTACCCAAGGTACCAAGGCTTGGTCCACTGCCGGATCCTCTTGCCGAAAATGAGAAAAGGAATAGAAGAAGTCATGATCAAGAACGCAATCACAGCCAAAACGATGAATGTGTTGGTGACTCCCATAGCATTAAGCCACGGCCAGCACGCAAACGTGAAGATGCACCCGATCATGTTATTGACCACCGCAACACCAGACATCATTTCCACAACCATTTCAGGGTAAGCCTCCATCAAGTACGACATGGCAACATCACCCGAGGATCCAAATCCAAGGCCAATGAGACCCAAGCAAAAGTACTTAGGAAACCATGGCCACATCTGTTCGGAGCCCACAGCAAAAAGCACCAACCCCGCGGGGCTTAAAATGGCCGGAATCAAGAGGAAGTACAACCGGAACTCGGCCTCCAAGATCCCGTTGTTCCTCTTGGCAAGCCAGAGTGTCAACCAGTCACTGATCACACCGGCATAGACACATCCAATCACCGCTCCGATCAATGTTGGAATATTCATCAACGCAACACCTGTGTCGCTGTAATTGTATGGAGCATAGTAGTACTGGCCTTGCACGGTTAAGTAGAAGGACATCAAAGCGGCCTGGATGCCCCAAACAAAGCCAGAAAAAATGCACGGAGGGAAGAGAAACACACGGAACAATAAGAGTAGACGCTTACAGTACTGCTTGAAGCCCGTGCCCTTCAAGTTGATGGCTGGAGTGATCATTGCAACAGATTTCCAGTAGCTGATCTGGAGCTCGTCTGCCCCGTTGTTCAACGTTTGGGGAATATTTAAATTGTCGTGGTCTGACATTTGAGAAGAAACAGAAATTCTGTCGTCGAGGTTTGTTTTAATAGGTTGCTTCTCTTCCAGGCCAGCTGGCAAACCGTTGATCGTCAGATCCGTGCCATGGTACAATCTTCTCTCGAAGGCCGTTTCGTGCATGAAGAACACGATGACAATCAAAAGCCCGCCCGAGATGAAAGCACCAATCCACCCAACCCATCGAAACCCGAGGTTCTGGACGATTAAACCTCCAACCATCGGCCCCAAAAATGTTCCCACGGAGGTGGCCAACATGTACACCGTCAAAACGGAACCGAGCTGGTGCAGAAAGTACATATCTGAAAGCGACAATTGTGCTTGGGCTTCGGCGCAAGATTCTGAAACACCGATAAACAACTGTGCCCAAATAACGGAGGCGGTTGATCTCGTCTCCGAAAACCACACGACACCGACAAGCCCCAGGAAAATACAGATAAAATACGTGAGTTTTCGCCCGTACAAGTTGGCAAATGGAGCCATCAAAAAGGTGGACCAGCCGATCGCAATAAATAGGATACCCGAACCCGTGTTCATGGAATTGTACGAAATTCCGTAGAGCTCGTGGATAGATTCCTCAGTGGAGCCGATGTCGTTGGTGGACGCAGCAGTGAACCCTGTGATGATTGCAATTATTGCAAAGTTCCATAATTTCTTGTTCCGGGGCCAGTTGTACGGGTCGATAACCGAGTCTGTAGGTTGAGGATTGAGGACGATTTTTCCGTTCGTTTTGAGATCAGTGCCCTCCTCGGCGTTCAACGCGAAGATGTTGAGGGTGCCCGGGATGAAGTCCTCATTGGACTTGGAATTCAACGAGAAAATATCTTCCGACATGCTGCGAGATAGTCAGAGGAACAAATAAACTAAACGGCACTCAAGGCAATATATACACCGAGAGTCCAAGTTTCATCATTGGTGTTCCTTGAGTGCACAGCGATCTCAGTGAGTCTACGATAAGGTTAGAATTACCCAATTAGACAGACCCTACGGGGCCCTCAGGCCGCACCCCACATTTGACAGTGATGGGCGCTTTTAACGGAGATAACACCGACAACACCTGTAGCAGTTTGACTTTTCGCCGTTTTTTGACATCTGCAGCCCAATTTGGAAAGCAGAAGCACTCGGCTATTGACCTGTCAAACCATACAATGCACATGTACTGCAGTCAAGGAAAGATGCGCGGCCTCCGATAAGAGGTCACAGTTCAGACAAAAGCGTGCGCGATACCAGAATTGTGATTTGGTTTCCTGTGATAATGACTTTCTGAGAAAATGGCTTACACGAAAATAACGTTCAGAAAGGATGACTTTCTGAGAAAATGGCCAATGCGCAAATGACGTTCAGAAAAAATGACTTCCTGGGAATGTCTCTCTTGTGAAAGAAACTTTGTGAAAGTCACCTTCTGGAACAATGATACTTGAAAAAAAAAAGAAAATAGATTTTTCGGTCCAATGTCATGAGTGACATATGGCACCGCAGTGGGGACCCCAAAACTGCTGCACTTGGAAAGTGTGGAGCAAGAGGTGGATCAAAATCACTGCATGTGACGAATCAAGATGACGTACTTCGGAGTTCTCAAAAGTTTCCCAGAATGGAAGAGCTTTTTGGCAATTGGCAAATGATTCGCTCAGAAATCGTGAAGCCCAGAAATCACGCATACACATTCATAAACAACGGCCCAGAAACGGCCAGCATTTTATGTGGCAACAACACAAGTGTCAGCGAAGGAACAATCCGCAGGACTACCAGCAGTGAATCAAAACAAGATCGCAGCAAGTTGCAGCAGAAAATGCGGCAGTAACTGCAGAACCACTCAAAAGTCGCATTGCGATAACCAGTCTCACCCGATAATGCTAGGAGTTATCACGTGACCGTCCCTTAACCACCCTTCATCCTCCCTCTACTGAACAACCACCTGAAAGTCGCCTGAAACGAGAAAACGCAAAACTCAATAGCCCAAATTATAGGCAAAGTGCCCGATGTGGATACAAAAAGTCCAAGGTAACTCAGATTAACTGCACCCGTTGGCCGAAACGAGGATACAGAGTCTCAGAAGCGTGTATTGTCGGTTCGCGGCCCTGGCCTTCTATTAATAAATCGCGCCTGTTCTGGAATCGTTTTATCCGTGTTGCATGCATCCTGTGCATTTAAAGGTGCAAACATCCACTTTGCCAAAGTTATTCCCAGATTTTGCCAGCTTTCTCTATGAAATTCTCTCTTTTAGCGTGCGTGACTTCAGCGTGCGCCCTCGCAGTGCCCAAGCGTGGCTTGCAATGGGACTACCAGAACTACAAGATCCAAGGTGTCAACTTGGGTGGGTGGTTCGTGTTGGAACCTTACATCACCCCCTCCCTTTTCGAAGCCTGTTCTAACACTCCAGTGGACGAGTACCAGTTCACTAAGCAGCTCGGAAAAGAGGCCGCTCTTGAAACCTTGGACCACCATTGGCTGACGTGGTACACCCAGGATGATTTTACAGCCATTGCCAAGGCGGGCCTCAATGTGGTGCGAATCCCGATCGGGTACTGGGCGTACAATCTTTTGGACAGCGATCCCTACGTCCAGGGCCAGGATGCGTACATGGAAAAGGCGATCGGGTGGGCCAGAAGCGAGGGCCTTAAGGTTTGGATCGACTTGCATGGCGCGCCTGGGTCCCAAAACGGCTTCGACAATTCCGGATTGAGAGACGCTATTGGGTACCAGCTGGACGAAAACCTCAGCTTGACGCTCACGGCGTTGCAGGCGATTTTTGACAAGTACGGCGGCAGCGATTACGAGGACGTAATCATTGGAATCGAGTTGCTCAACGAGCCTTTGGGCCCCAGCAGCGACATGAACCAGCTCAAGAACTTTTACGAGTGGGGGTACAAAAACATGCGTGACGCCGACCTGTACAACGCTGTGATCGTGCACGATGCCTTCCAGCCGTTCAACTACTGGGATGACTTCATGACGGTGGACGACGGGTACTGGAACGTGGTTGTGGACCACCACCACTACCAAGTGTTCAGCTCGGGCGAGTTGTCCCGAGGAATTGACGAGCACATCAGTGTGGCATGTGGCTGGGGAAGTGACGCCAACAGCGAGTCGCACTGGTCAGTGTGCGGAGAGTTTTCGGCCGCGCTCACCGATTGCGCGTACTGGCTTAATGGCGTGGGCAGAGGTGCCAGGTGGCTGGGCGACTATGACGGATCACTGTACCACGGCCTGTGCGCGGCATACACTTCTCCTTCGGGCTGGACCGCGGACCACAGGGACAATGTGCGCAAGTACATTGAGGCGCAGCTAGATGCGTTTGAGCAGCAGGGCGGGTGGATTTTCTGGAACTGGAAGTGCGAGGATGCCATTGACTGGGACATGAGTCGCTTGATTTCCGAGGGCGTTTTCCCGCAGCCATTGAGTGCCAGAACGTGCCCTGGCCAGTGCGGATTCTAATCTGCTTTATAAAACATAGACGGTTGCTTGCAATATACGATTATTTGGGACCCATGCAGATTCCGAGATTCCTTGCAACAAGCCGTCGCCAGGTGCTCGTATCAGTTCCGGAACTTTTGTGCTTCCACAATTTGTGCACGTGGGGATCGGCCAAACAATGGGATTTCGCGACACAGATCATTTTGCATTCGCGTATTGTTTCTGGTTGTTCCTGCCTCCGGCCGGGCAATTGCAAGTTGCCGCAGATTTTTTCTGGTTTGTCTTGAAGGGAACCTCATTGTTGACGTGAAATTCTCGGCACCGATTTCGACATTCCGATCGTTTTCATGCGTGGCTACGGTGATTCTTGTTCTCGTTGCCGAATTTCCGCTGCCTGTCAAATCCGGCTAGGCGCTTTTCTGCAGACAAGCGTTTAGAGTTGCCGCAAATGTTCGTTTCCTCGTTCCCGCTCGTTCATCGTTTCCTGCCTCAAATCTTTCGTTATGTACGTTCTGTTTTCGTGCTGGTAAGAGCTGTCTGTTTGCATGCTGTAAATGAAGATCTTTTTCGTGCTGGAATGAGCAGTCAACATGCTTGTAAATGAAATCAAATTTCGTAGCTCATGTCAACAACATATGGTTGCATATGTTTGCAAATGTCGTTCTTGAGAATGTGGCAGGGCAATTCGTAATCGTGCAACTCGCACGAAACCGGCATATCCAGCGGGCGAAACGTGAATCTGCGGGTCTTCAGTATGCATACTGTTGTGTTGTGAAATGGAGAATTTGGAAGCTAACGGAGAGCCACCGTGGCGTTGGGTGTTCTCCCAATTCCCACTTTGGCCCCATCAAACTTTCTGCCATCTCTCGTACGAGCAAGTCTTCTCTCCATTTTTCCTTAAGAAACTTCAAGGAGGAACAAAAGCTGTAGAGGTTTGAGGCTGGAATGAACAGCGGAGTTGTGCGAAAGAGCCACAAATTAAATACTCACCTGCGAGGACAATGGAGCCACTGGAATGTCAAAAGTTGGGCTAACTTCAGCCTACACTCGCACATCAGAGTTCCAAGAACATCGTGGTGTCTAAAGATTAGTCAATTCAACAGGTCCTCTTCTAGGGAAATGGGGTCTTCGGTCTTGGCTGCGAAAACTTCGAGCCATTTGTTACGAAGTCTCTGAAAGAATCCATTTTTCCGTCTATCAGTACAACGTGCTCTTTGTTGGAGGCGTGGCCATCTTGTCTCATTTGCAATGCAGACCGAATTTTGTTGGACCTAATTCTGGTACAAAGATTCTGTCGCATTTTCAAGTTGCGGTTCCTGTGGACTTGCCTCATTTACTATTGCAATGAAGCATTTAAGTCTGTCAATTGTCTCCTGTTCCAATAACGCATACTAAATGTTTTTCTCTTTCTGGTCAAAATATGCCCTCAATGAGGCATCTATGGCTTCACAGAGATATTCATAATCCGATTCTTCATTGTAAATCTCGCACGAAATTCGGCAATACAACTTTCCACCGTGCACATTGAACGGAGCAAATGTCTTGAACTTTTGCAACAACTCCTCCAGCACAAAGCCAATTAAAGACTTGACCTCTTTGAAGTCAAACTCGGGAGAGTAGTTTTCCAAAGGCAACGAGAAGGCCAACATAGCGGTGACCAACGAGTTCTCGTCATTCTCAAGAACTTTGGCCCCAGGAAACTTGCGCTCTGCTATTTCTCCTGCCTTGTGCGCGAGCGAAACTCGGTAGGCCCTAATTTTCTCGTCTCCGCCACATTGTTCCTCGCGAAACCTCAAGGCTTCAGGAATACACGAAACGGCGGCAAAGGTTTTGGCTCCCGTAAAAGCAAACTTACTCACTAGCAAATTTTCAAGTTTCTCCTCCAGAAGCTCAGCATCTTTCTTCACGTAGTGGTGGCTAATGGGGATGGTCTGAATAGTGCGGTGGTGTTCTGGCGCCACGTATAAACAGGCGCATCCGCGAGGAATGTAAAGCCATTTGTGAAGATTGGAGACGTAAAAATCCGGGCGGAACTTTTCGAAATCCATGGGCAAAAGCCCAATCAGATGTGCTCCGTCGACCATCGACAACACTCCAAACTCTCTGCAGAGTGTGGTCAACTCTATGAAAGGGACCTTGACTCCCGGAATTGTGACTGTGTCAAATAGGGCCAATTTGATTTTGTGGGCTGCGAATGCTTCGCGCCATTTCTCCAATACTTCACTATCCAGCAATGGGTATTCAATATCCACAATTACTGCCTCCACTCCCATCAATTCCTCCAAGAAACTGATGAGGTGGACACAGGAGAGAAAGGTGGTGGTCGCAATGGCGATCTTGTCGCCTTTTTGGAATGGAAGTGACCGTAACACTGCGTTGATTCCCACCGAAACATTATCCACAAGTGCTAGGTTTTGGTGCGGGCAATTCAAATATTGGGCAACAAGTTTCAAGCTCGCGACATACTCCTTCTGTTGTTTCGTGCGAATATACCTGTCAGGGTAAGCCAAATCGTCACCGATGGCCGCGTAGAATTTCTCAATCACACATTGTGGGGGTAAACCATACGAACCATGGTTGACAGGAACGACCTCGCTGTCCAATTGAGGAAAGTGCTGTTTCCTAAAGCTGTGTCCAAAAGCCATTGGTTAATGCAAAGTGGCCACAAACCTCTTTTAAGCTGCAGATGAGTCAACGATTTGGCTCGTAAATTCGCGCAACAAATCTGTAATTAGTATTGCTCTGGTCCGAGTCAACAAAATGAATGCCGAGCAGGTTTTGTCAATGAGTCTCCTTCTCTCCTCTTAGTTCAACAGTCCAAAGCATTTGAATTTGATTTGAAATCTCAAGTTGTCGGGACTAATTCAAGGTACATCTTGGGTGCAAAAATTGAGTCGCGCTTGTTTTGGGCCCTGACTCAGCTACTGCAGGCACTAAATCATTTAAAAAGTGGATTCAAAATGTAATTTCAATCATCTATCGATCTATCTATCTAAACTTTCACGGCTTGTAATTTCTCGCTGATTCCAGTCGTCTTGTCAAAGAAAGCTTTCAATGAAGCATCCACGGCATCAAAGGCATACTCGTAGTCAGACTCCTCGTTGTAGACCTGGCACGAGAGGCGACACATCATTTTTCCCGCGTGCGGAGCAAAAGGCACAAACGTCTTGTGCTTCTCCAACATGATTTCCAGGATATCGGCAACTAATTCCTTCGCAGATTGAGGGTCGGAGGCATCAAATGTAGTCGAGTAGTTTTCTATAGGGAAAACCACCGATACCATGGCAGTGACCAACGAGTTCTCGTCATTCTCAAGCACCTTGGCCCCAGGAAATCTGGTTTCGGCCAATTTCCCCACCTTTCTGGCGAGCGAAAAGCAGTAGTCTCTGATTTTCTCCTCTCCGCCACAAACTTCTGCGCGAAACTTCAAAGCCTCAGGAATACAGGCCACGGCTGCAAAAGTCTTGGACCCTATGAATTTGAATTTGTCGTAGAGGAAGGTGGAGACCTGGTCGTCCAGCAATTCCGCTCCTTGGGGCACGTACAGGTGACTCACGGGAAGACTTTGAATGGTTCTGTGGTGCTCGGGCGCCACGTACAAGCAGGCACATCCACGAGGAACAGAGAGCCATTTGTGGAGGTTGGAGGTGTAAAAATCTGGGCGGAACTCGGCGAAATCCACCGGGATGAGTCCAATCAGGTGCGCTCCATCCACCAACGACAACACGCCGTACTCTTTACAGAGATTGGTCAACTCTACGTACGGAATCTGGACGCCCGGCATGGACACCACGGTGTCAAAGAGGGCCAATTTGATTTTGTGGGTCGCGAAAACCTCGCGCCAAATGGCAATTACTGCGGAGTCCAGCAATGGGTAGCTTGTCTCAACCAATACCACCTCAATTCCCATCAATTCCGCCAAAAACTTGACGGTGTTGGCGCACGCTCCGTATGTAGTGGAGGGGATGGCGATCTTGTCTCCTTTTTCAAACGGAAGCGACCGCAACACGGTGTTTACTGCGGTGGTCGCATTTTCCACAAGTGCGAGGTCCTTGTAGCGGCAGTTCAAGAAATCCGCGACTAATTTGAGGCCGTTGAGGTATTCCTTCTCTTGTTTTATGCGGATGTAGTATTCAGGGTGGGCCAAGTCGTCGTCAATGGCAGTATGAAACGCTTCCACTACACTCTTGGGCGGCAAACCAAACGATCCGTGATTGACGGGGACGACTTCTTCGCCCAATTGGGAAAAGTGCGTCTTCTTGAAGGTGTGTCCAAATGTCATTACTGAGAAATGAGTGCGGGTGGTGTCCTTTATAGCCCCGGTGAGTCAATCAAGTTCGCACTAATCAGTCATCTGGCATTATCTTTTGTTTATCTCCCCAATCAGATAAGAGATTCATTGGAGGGCGTCAAATTCCCTGCCAAGTGATTGGATCTGGTGATTTCAGAGTTGATTCAGGCCGAAGATTTCTTTCCCGGTTTCTTTTCTTTTCGGTCTTTCGGTTCATTTTCGACAATGGTCCGCACCACTTTTTCGGAACCAGCCCCGCGCGGTGAGTCAAGAATTGCGATTATTGATGGATGGCACTAATGTTTCTTGGCACTAAGGGTGGTTTTCTGGGGACACTGAAGGAAGTGTTTTTTCTACGGTTACTGGAAGTCGTATTTATCTGGGTAATGGTTCGATGTCCCAGTGCAAACCTCCAGATGATTTCAATATGGGACAAAACGCAATTGTCTCTCCATTTTCCTCGACTATACCATGTTTGGTTGAATTGGCGCCTTTTTCCCCAGTAAATCTTGCGTGCGCGCTCCACACAAAAATCTTGAATCAATTCATCCTTCTCATCCAATGTTCCGGCAACTTGCGCCGGCTATAAAATCCCGGGCGATTCCTCGAGCGTTGCTCCGTCTGCACATCTTGGCTCCTCGAATATGTGTTTTCCCATTTTGCACAATTCTGCGCAATCTCCGAAAGCACAGTGTCACGCAATTGCACAAGGACATCCAGCAGTTCAAAAAGGACTTGAAGGTAAAAGCGCCAGTTAATGATCTCAAAGAACCTGACCTTACGACAAAACCTGACCTTACGACAAAACCTGACCTTACGACAAAACCTGACCTTACGACAGAAGATCCTCAACTTGCGACAAAAGATCCTCAACTTGCGACAAAAGATCCTCAATTTATGACAAAAGATCCCGAGGTCACAAAAGACACCAAAGTGTTCCCTCGCCCCACAAAAGAGCAACTCCTAGCCCGCGCCAACAATATGGTGGCCCGAATGGGGATTCGGTTCAAATGGCTCCTTAAAAAATCCAACCGCCCCTTCAACACCGACGACTACTCGGCGCTTTTCAGCTGGTTGATGGTGGGAAATGCAATTATGTTGATCTTGGGTACTACCACCTTTGTGCTGGTGTTGATTTTGACGTTCAACACCGTGTTTGCACAGGAATTCGTGGCGCGCAAGTTGGGCGAGTTCATGACGAAGAACTCAAATCTCACCGTCACCTTCGAACATGCGATTGTGCCGGGGTGGTCTGACGGAAAAATCGCATTCAAAAAGTGCTTTGTCAGTCGCAGGCCCGAACAGGGCAACCGGTTTGCCAAGGGCTCGCAGGCCGAGGCGTACGCAGCCAGCGTGGGCAAAAACGAGCCCACCGAGGACGACGGAAACTACACGCAATTCGACTTGACCATTGAGGAAGTCAACATTTCCTTGTCGTTCCGCAAATGGGTCAACGGAACCGGAATCGTAGACACCATGAGTATCAAGGGCCTCCGAGGAGTAGTCGACAGAACCCACGTGCACTGGGACCCAGACGACGACGCCACCAACTACAAGAACATCCACCAGCCTGGGGATTTTGAGTTCAACGATTTTCGCATGGAGGACGTTTTATTCACTTTGCTCCAGCCCAGTGGTTTTCGGCCGTTCGAAGTGGCCGTGTACAACTGCGAGTTGGGCCGGCTCCGCAAGCACTGGCTCTTCCACGATTTCCTCAACGCCAACATCATGAGCGGCTCCTACGACAACTCGCTTTTCACCATCCACCGGAGACAGCGACTTTCTGATTTTGATGATTCGTTGGACCAGGCGCCGGCGTCCAGGTTGCCGTGGAAACGAGTCAACCGGTGCCGCGTGGACTCGTTGAGCATCGACCACTTGAACAGGGGACTCGAGGGCCCCTTTGGGTGGATTTCCGCGGGCAAGGTCGACATGATTGGCGACGTGATGGTGCCAGAAGAAAGCAAAGATCTCCACGTTTCGGAGATAATGAGCATCATTGCGAAATCGATCCAGAAGGAAGCTACGCGGTACCGCAACCCCGAGGTGACGCCCAAGAAACTGGACCACATCTCCCGGTTGCCCACCGATTCGCACGACATTCTGAAGTACTTTGTGTTGGACTTGACCATTCGCCTCAACAACGTACGGGCCCTGGTCCCCTTCAAGGCCCCCGAGCTCAGCTACGTCAACTACGCCTTGATCCGGCCCATTGTGGCGTACATCAACCTGCGCAATGCGTTCATTGAAATCAAGAGCCGTGTGGTCAAGAGCATTGAGGACTTCAGTGGGTCGTGGACGGTGTACGACTCGCTTTTGATGGACGACATTTCGGAGGAAGTTTACGATGGGTTTGCCGACTACGTTGCCGACGACGAGGCCAGGCTCGTCCGCATGAGGAGAGTGGCCTTCTGGTCGATGCAGTTGCTCGTGCAGTTTGTTGTTTTCGGGCTTGGAGCGTTGACCTAATTGCATGATCCCTGATGATGATTGACAATGGTGATGGACGAAGATGATTAATATTGATTGACCTGACGGATCTATTGAAACGACGATACGATACTTAAAGCCGCAACACTAGCACAAGCATCGCCAAGTAGCTTGCGAGGCTGATTGCCGTCAAGATAAGAACAGAGTCTCCGGCCGTTTTGAACTCCTCGGTGCCCTTTTCCGGGTTGTAATAGGTGTCGACGGAGCCAGCCTTGACCACCCCTATGAAGTAGAGCAAACACCCGTATGCCGTGTAGACGGTGCCTATGGGTAGGAACTCTGGGGAAAAGAGCTTGATGATGACGATGGAAAAGGAGAGACACGAGATGGCCGTTCGTGTGTAGGCGCCTTCGTACGTTCTCTGGTGAGCCCTGACGTCTAGCTTGAGGCCGTTACTGAGGTCATCTAGTCTTGAGTTGAGTCTTGAGATGTCCATGGGAAATATGCAATTGGAAGACTGGAAGAAGGCAGATGCAACTGGAAATTTAGGCAGCTGGAAAGTGAGGCAGAATTTGGAGGAGATTGGAAACGAAGTGGAAGAGTGTTCGGTTTAGGGTGTTCTGCGCCTATTGAGAATTGCACCTTCTATTTTGTGCGATCACGATGTTGAACAAAATCCACAATCCACACTTTTCTTCACTGCACCTAGCATCTTCACATCGCTCATTCATTGCTCATGGCTCCAAAAAAGTTCGTGGTCAAGCTCAAAGTCCAAGGAGAGTTCCTCAAAACTCTCCCTTCGTTTGCTCCGCCCAAACCAAAGAGAGTAAAGAAAATCGCTGCAGAGGACAAGAAGCCAAGCACCACCACGTCCACCTCCGGCTCCAAGGCATCGTCGCCGGCTCCGGAAGAAGCCCCCACAAACCCTTCAAAAATTAACACGGGAGTGAAAGAAATGTCCACCGCCGGTTTAACGGTCCACAGCATCAATCTCCAGTACGCTCTAGACAAGTCCGGGGCGCCCTGCAACAAATGGGGCCGGTCCACTCGCCAGATCAAGTCTTTCAGTGGGTTCCAGGTGAAGTTCAAAACGTGGAAGGTGACGCTGAAAACAGAGAAGAAAACGGAGATCATGAACCCTGAGGTTCCACAAGTTGCAGTCGTAGCTCCGGAGGCTCCTGCCGCTCCGTCTATGGCAGTCTAAGAGACATGGACAGCGTTTAAGAGAACAGTCAATTGAAATAATGAAAACCGAGATACAATTGCAATAACGAAAAAGGCAATCGGAATAACGAAGACAGAAGACAATTGAGAACAGAGATACAATTGAAACAGAGATACAATCGAAGTAACGAAGACAGAAGATAACAATGAAATAACGAAGACAGAAAGATGAAAACAGTGAAGAGAATGAGGACAATTTGGACAAGTCCACAGTACTCTGGACATCCATGTACAGGCTCTTTGGCTCACGTGACACTGCATGAAGCCAGGACCGAGTATCTGCAACCAATGTGATGCTGTACCGAACAACATTCGTAGTCTCAT
The DNA here is from genome assembly GCA_030558395.1 of Danielia reshetovae. Classification (NCBI taxonomy): domain Eukaryota; kingdom Fungi; phylum Ascomycota; class Pichiomycetes; order Serinales; family Metschnikowiaceae; genus Danielia; species Danielia reshetovae. The sequence continues at coordinate 298,158 of JAJMSL010000004.1, read as the reverse complement.
GCCTACCTCAATTGACAGCTTAAGATATTTGGTCAGTTTTTTCAACGATTGGTGAATCATGCCTCCGACACTTTTTGCTCACTGGAGTGCATACATCAACATCAACCACTAACTTCTCCCATGAAAACCGCCAGACTCGGCAGATTATGCCGCCTCCAGCTGCTTCGGAGCTATGCCGCCGAGTCATCCACCCAGGCCAATCACGCAATTTCCAACAAACAGCTTCTATACACCACCGACCCGTTGACCCCAGGCTCCATCTTCTTTCTTCCTCATGGAACGCGGATCTTCAACAAATTGGTCCATTTCATGAAGAACCAGCAGCTCAAGTACGGGTTCCAAGAAGTCATCACGCCGTTGATCTACAAGACCAAGCTCTGGGAGCAGTCAGGCCACTGGGAAAACTACAAAGAAGACATGTTCAAGGTGGTGGGAAACGACCTATCCAAGGAAGAGACGAGCGGGGAGAATTTGCACGATGAAGGTTTGCACGAGTACGGGCTCAAGCCCATGAACTGCCCCGGCCATTGTCTCATCTACTCCAAGTTTGAGAGGTCGTACAATGAGCTTCCGATCCGGTATTCTGATTTTTCTTCTTTGCACAGAAACGAGGCCAGTGGGGCTCTCTCTGGGTTGACCCGCGTGCGGAGATTCCACCAGGACGACGGGCACATTTTCTGCGAAATGCACCAGATCAACCAGGAAATCACAAACACCATTCGTTTGATCAAAGACACCTACAATGTGTTTGGCATCGAGGACGTGGAGTTTTTCTTGAGCACGCGGCCGGAAAAGCACATGGGCGATGAGGAAACGTGGGATGCGGCCGAGGCCCAGTTGAGTGCGGTTCTAGAACAGACGGCTGCGTCGTGGCAGGTGCGGGAAGGCGACGGTGCGTTCTACGGGCCCAAAATCGACGTTTTGTTGAAAGATGCGTTCGGAAAAAAGCACCAGGTCGGCACCATCCAGTTGGATTTCCAGCTTCCCGCGAGGTTCCAGTTGAAGTACGTTTCGCAGGACGGGGGCAGAGACAACCAGCCCATCATGATCCACCGCGCAGTGTTTGGGTCGTTGGAGCGCTTTTTTGCCATTTTGTTAGACCACTTCCAGGGTAAATGGCCGTTTTGGATCAATCCTCGCCAGGCCGTGGTGATTCCTGTTTCCGACAGGCACCATGAGGCTGCGGATATGCTTCAGAAGCAGTTGGTGGGGGACATTCACGGCGACTCCGGCGTGGCTCCAATGACGGGGTACAATTTTTTCGTGGATGTGGACAAGCGAAACGAGACGGTGGGGAACCGAATCAAGGACTCCATCCAGAAAGGGTACTCGTACATTTTGATGCTTGGAGACAAGGATTTGGAGAACAGGACGGTGGCCGTGCGAACTCGTGACAGCCGGAAGGTGGAGAACATGAAGGTAGAGGAGATTTACCAGAAGTTCGTTGATTTGGAAAAGAGGTATCAATAGGTGGAGCAACTGTACATAGACATAGACAACACTTACAGTTGTATGTAGATAGTGAGTGATACGTGACACTAAGGAAAACAAAGCACTGAACAAATAGTACAGCACCGAAACAAATAATACATCACTGACTGAAACAAATAATACAGCACTGACTGAAACAAATAATACAGCACTGAGTGAAACAAATAATACAGCACTGAGTGAAACAAATAGTACAGCACTGAGTAATACCTGGCATCTGCTTACAACTATCTGCTTTAACTCTTTCAGCATTACTTTCTTCTAGCCATCGTTTGATCCTCCACTTATTATTCGTTTATCCTGCCACTTTCAATCGCACTTCCTCCACTAGTGGTTACCTGGGCAGTAGAACTGGTGCGAAAGTAGTGGGCATAAGTTCTTTCAGTTTCGGCAGTAAAACTGCGAAAGGTTAGTCGGCCCTAAGGTTCGGGAAAATGTAGATTCTGCAGTATTTTACCGCCTTTTCTTATCTATATTACAGCTTGCCGGGTTTCTGAGGGCGGCCAAGTTCACTCAGCACCGTACTCCTTCGCCAAAATCTTCTCCAACTGCACCCACAAATCACGCACAATCATCTTGTCGCGGAACCGCTTCTCTCCCCGGTCAACCTTCACCACAGCCACATTCCAATCGGCAATTTGCCGTGGAACAACGTCTCCCAGGTACGCCGTGTAGAAACCACAATATTTCTGGAACAACGCCTCGGGCTTGGAGTACTTGTACTTGGCAAACTGCCACGCCTGCCCCGTGGTGAAAATAGCCACCACGCGGTCCCAGTACTCGGGCTTCGTGAACATGTCTACGTTGTCCACCACCATGATCGTGTGTGCAGAAGGCACCAACCGGTCACATGGGTGGTTTATCGTCACCACGCCGCTTTCGGGTCGCTGGCCCACTTTGGGCTCCTCAAAACGGCCTTCTTCCAAAAACTCCTTGATGTTGCTGAGCGAAAGCAACGCTGTGGTGGCGGGAGAAACAATGATGATGGGCTGTTTCTTGGCCCCCGCGGCGTGGCCGTTCCTGTGCGTGGGTCTAGTCTTGGACTTTTTCAACTGCGACGCAAACCGTTTCGCATCCGATATGAGGTTTTTGAACACGATGTTCTTGGACCCCCGCAACGCGCCGTTGTGGTCGATGGAGTCGACCTCGAAATCGGCGATGCGGGCCATTTGCGGGTCGTCGATTTTGCGTTTTTTCACCTCGGGTTCCTCGACAGAAACCTCGGCCGTGGTCTCGTCCTTGATGAACTGGCACGAGTCGGAGCTGCCGTTCAACCACGTGGTCAACTCGGCCTTGACCAAGAACTTGAAGTCGGGGATTCCATGCTCCAAACACTCGTTCTTGTAGTCCACAATGGAAGATTTGTCGTGCATCCAGCAGAAAATCACCGCCCGGAGCGGCTGTGCGATTCCCTCGTTGTGGAAGTTGGTGGCGTCATCTAGCGCAAACTGCCTGGGGCTGTCGCCGAACGTGGCATGGGTGGCCTCTTTAATCGACTTGGTGGGGGCGTCCCCGGCGGTGAGATGCACGGGTTTTTTGGCTATGACCGCCTCTCTGAGCTTCCTTATAGCCTCCATTAAGTCTTGGGTGGAGAGTTGTGGAGAGTTGTGGAGATACTAGTCTTCAGAAACAACTTTGCCGATTCGCACTGCTCACTTCTCACTTCTATTGATTTCACATCACGTGCCAGGACTATCTCACTGGCTAATCTTCAAGAAAACCACCCATGGCGCCCACGAGAGACGACGTGAGAAGCTGGACGGACGAGGCGTTCCGCACTTTGGAACGCGCAAAAGAGCTCTCGTCGCTGGCGCAAGTGGTTCTCGAATCCACCTCTCACAGCTTGACAGATGTGCTAGCGAAACGATTGCAAACGGCCACCGAGAAAATGGAAACGGCAAAAGACCAGCACTTGAACACGGCTGCGTTGGTCGAGTACCTTCGCGCCAAAGTCAACGACCTCGTGGCTTCGCACAACCGAAGCGTGGAGAAATTGTTGGACCCGGCTCTCAAAAGCTTGGATGACGTCTTGACGTCTTTGCGGGCCACGCCGATGCCGTCGTTTTTGATCGACGACGACGACACAAAACTCTACCATTTGGGCGACTTTGTGTCTGTGGACGACATTGCGCTTCTCACCAGCAACATCAGCATCTACCGGGCAAACTGTGCGAAGGCTCACGCCCTTTTGGCGCAAAATCTCGCGGCGTTGCTGGAGGAATACCACCGGAACTCGGCCAAATATACGCGGGCCACCAAGCTCTATGAGGCCCATGTAGTTGGCGTGCAGATGGCGTTGCGGTTGGGTGGTTCTGAGTCCAACTTGGTGCGCACCATTCTTAAGGAAAATGCGTCGTTGGAACAGGAGCTCGTGAGCTTGTTGGAGATGTTGACGAACCATTACGACCAGTGTTTGGTGGCCCTTTCGTTGAAAGATGGCGTGGGCGTGGATTTCGACGTTCTCCACTCCGACACCTTGGAGTTGCCTCTGGTCCTTAAAGAATTCGGTGCGATTCATGATATCATCATCAACAACGAGGCCAGGGCCGCCAAGTTCGTGGACCTGAAGCTGCCGCACATCGAAAACGCCATTGGCCAGTGCGACGGTCTTCTCGAGTGCTACGCCACGTTCAAGAGCCACGACCTCACCAGGTTTGTGCTTCTCTTGCTCGAGTGCGAAAAAGTGTTCCGGGCCTGCTCCATCGAAAACGAAAACAGCAGACCCACCATCGACGTGTACGTGGACGTCCTCAACCACCTCCGCTACCACTACACACAGTTCCACGCCATCTACGAGTCGCAGTACTTGACGGAGCTCCACTACGAGCAGTTCGTGTACCCCCGCAAATTCTTGAAACTGCTCCACGAATACCTCAACGGGCCGCTCTTGCAGCTAGAAGAGGAGGAGCGAGAAAGACGGAGAAACTGGTTGCGGAAATACGGCGCCTTCATCCCCAAAGAATTCGCTCTTCCGGGAGAGTACAACCAGCCTACGGTGGTGCAGGTCATCAGCGAGGGCTTGGAGGAGATCCAGTCGCCGGGGGCACATGACGAAGAGGGCCGGTTGCTTCAGTTGATCAAATCGCTCCGGCCGCAAAATTAATATTTATCGGTATAGGTCACGTGCTTGGTGTCTCAAAGTCGATAGCTATCTCGAATTTCCACCACCATGTCTCGGTATCTGGGGCTTCTGTTTGCTAAGTCGTCGGATGGCGGAACCACCACGGAAGCTGCGAAGGTGTCGGGAGGTACTGGTGGATCCATGATGTCCCTGGTTCGGGATGAGTATTCCGATATGGAAGACGATGATCAACCGGTTAATTCCTGGCTGAATGATGCACAACCTAATTCCTGGCTCAATGATCCAAAACCTAATTCCTGGCTGAATGTTGCGTCTAGCTACCAGAGCTCAGATTCAAATGTGCAGAAGTACGGAATCGGAGCGAAGCTATTGATGAAAATGGGGTACCAACTGGGGAAGGGACTCGGGACCCGGCAGGAAGGCATAGTGAACCCCATAGAAACAAAGCTACGACCTCAGGGGTTGGGTGTGGGCGGAATTCGCGAGAAAGTACATAAGGATGATGTCAGCAGCGACGAGGACGTTGCTGTGGTTTTCACCAAACCAACATACAATTTCTTCACAATCATAGAAAGCTTGGAGAGCAAAGGGGTGGATGTGCCGATGAGCTACAAGGAATTTGCGGACAGTCGCCCCAAAGACAACTTGGAAACAGAGAAAATATATGGGAAACTCACCAGAATTAACGAAGGTTTAGAGAAGTTGGACAAAAAGACCCACCTCTTCAAACTCGAAAAGACCCATTTGGAGCTGTCTTTGCAGTCGGACCAGACGGATATCGAACTCGGAGAACAGCTCTTGCTTCTCTTGGAGCAGTATGAAGTCAGTCCTACTCTTGAGGAAGCCTCTAGAATGCTTCCCCAATTGGTCAAGAAGCCTCTTTCTGGCTGCCACCAAATCACACATATTTTCACTACAGTTGCCTCCACATATGTTGCATCTGTCTTTGCGCTCTGGGGAACTCCTGAGTTCGAGCAGTCATTCCTCGTCTTAAGTGAATGGTCGCTTCTCTACCGAGAAATCGAGCATTCGGTTCTGGGATTTGAATTGAACGCCTGGGATTCTTTGATCTTTTCCCAGTTGAAGGAACTCCTTATTTGTGGGTCCCAGAGCCAACTAGCACACTCCTTGAATTTCTGGATAGACTCGCCTGTGGTGATCGACAATGTGATAGTTGCAAAAGCATGCTTGGCCGAAGTTGTGTTTCCAAAATTGGAGAGATTGCTGAGAGAATGGAGCCCGCTTGATGGTTCTGCTCCCCCTAGTGACATCATAGAATTTCTCACTGAATTTTCGTGGGACGATGAACAGGTGAGCCACGTTTTGGACCCACTCAAGCGCAAATTTGTGGATTGTATCCGCTATAATGGGGAGAGCAGCCTCTGGCAGGGGTTCTTGAAAGCTGCTGACAAAGAAGCGTATTACAGATCCAACGTCAAACCCATCATTGCTGAATATAGCCTGACTTGGACGGTCTTGATCAGCCAGTTTTCAGCCTCAGTCGATGACGAGTTTAGTGAAGTCTTGCTTGAATCTGTGACTTCACTAGTCCAGGGCGAATGGCTTGGTTCGCCCGATGATTTTGCCGTTCTCGATGTTGTACTTGACCTAGTCTACGAATCCAAAGCACTCACCGGAACGCAGATGGAGGTGATTTTGCAGTTTCAATTTTTCAACGCATGGATCAGAACCTTGACGAATTGGCTTGGAAAAGAGTTCAGCCCAATAGAAGTGAAACTGTGGTATCTACAATGGCAAGACTGGTTCTATTCCAAGTCAGCTTTTGCCCAGTTTCAAGAAATGGCTTTATGGTACAGTAACGTTGCAGTGGCCCTTATATCGGGTAACAAAACCCAAGTCTTGCCTTCCATAGACAAGGAGTCTTTTCCCAGCAAAGGAGCAGTTCTTGATTTGGCCCGGAATGACGGAAAAACGCCTCAGTTTGCTGTGGAATCGCTTCCAACGGCAGGGCTCATGGCCACGTTCAAGGATGTTGTAATGCACTACTGCCAGCAGCATGCAATTACGTTCTATGCTACAGACCAAACAGGTCCTTCGATGAACAGAGTCTACCAAATGGAATTTCCCAATGGAGAAACTCGAAAATGCTACATTAGCGAAGATGTGATCTGGCTCCATAACAGCAAGCGATACGAACCCGCGGGCATTGACGACCTCAATCGTTATCTTGGCTGAAATTGCCGTATGAACCACGATGAGTCAAACGAAGAGTAAATAACGGATTTCGCGTGGGGCTTATCCGCAAAATTGCCTGTACAGGCAGAATCGGACCCGGAAATGCAAAGTTCCGCAGATAGCATATCCCGAAAAGAGAGGTGGCTTTCCAGTGAAGATTATTTAAAAGCCAATGATTTCCGAAGACTTTACTACGTCCCCACATGTCTCCGACTGCACTTGCTTCATCCATTGACCACTTGATCTCCAAGAGATCGGTGAACAGATCGTATGCTCACTTCTCTGGTGGAAAGGACGACATTCCTCCTCCCAACTTCAAGCCTCACCCAAAGCCAATGATTATCAGCTTGGGAACTCCTAACAAGGGTTTTTTTCCTGTTAAGGATGTCACTGTCACTCTCAACGAGTATCCGTTCCAGGACACATTGTTCGCCAATGAGCAAATGAAGGAATCCATCATCAACATTGAGGCTGCCTACGACAAGCAAGAAGGTCTCATTGGTGCTGCTCAGGCTTTGGAATATGGGAATGTCAAGGGTGCTCCTGAATTCTTGTCCCTCATCAACGAGTTTGTCGAGAAGGTGACCAAGCCAGCTTTTTCGGAGTGGGAAATCATAGCGACCACCGGTTCCGGTGACGGGTTGCACAGAGTTGCAGATGCCATAGTTGATGAAGGCGACGTTGTGTTGATGGAGGAGTTCACGTTTACTCCGTTCATCAATGCGGTGAAAAACTGTGGAGGCACTGCAATTCCTGTCAAGTTGAGCTTTGGCAAGACGTCGGCCGATCTTGATGTAGAGTACCTTGCAGATTTGTTGGAAAACTGGGACACCTTGAGACCGGAACTCAAGGGTCGCAAGCCCAAGGCCTTCTACACCATTCCAACTTGCCAGAACCCAACTGGTATTACCCAGCTGGTGGAGACCAGAAAGAGAGTGTATGAATTGGCCTCGATCCACGACTTCATTATCATTGAAGATGATCCCTACGGATACTTGACGTTGCCTGCAGTTGCCAAGCCAGACTTGGCCAACTTAAAGCAGTACGAGATCGGATTGGATGACTATCTTGAGAACCACTTGTACCCATCGTACTTGCAATTTGACACTGTGGGTCGGGTTGTTCGCTTGGACACGTTCTCTAAGATCTTCACTCCTGGAACTCGCTTGGGATGGATTGTGGCTCACAAGAACATCATCGCTTCCATTTTCAAGTATACCAACATCATCATTCGTGCCCCTTCTGGGGTGTCGCAGATGTTGGTGGTCAACATCATCAAGCAGAAGTTCGGAGGAATCGACGGCTTCTTGGAGTGGATTCTCAAGATGAGGTTGGCATATACCCACAGAAGAAATGTCTTGGTGTCAACATTGCTAGAGTCTGAGGCTCACCAAAAGGGGTACCTCAGAGTGATCAGTGCCGAAGCCGGCATGTTTGCTTCTGTCGGGTTGAATTTCCCAGAAGGCACCGACAACATTGCCAAGATGAAAATGTTGAACTTTAAGTTTTTGGAGCATGGTGTGAGTATAGTCCAGGGATTCAGAATGGCTGTGGACGAAGAATTCAGCAGGAAAGACTGCAACTTTTTGAGAATCTCTTTTGCACCGCTGGACGATGACGCCTCTTTGGAAGAAGCGTCCAAGAGAATAGGGTCTGCGGTCGTCGAATTTTTCGAAAACGGTCTTGAATACTGATTCATTTAGGTGCAAAAAATGTGCAGGTGCAGTCTGAATGTAGTGCGTAGAATGCTCAGTGAAATAATCAACCACTATAGAACCACTTTTCCAATGTTTGCAAGAACTGCCACAAGATCGAGCAGAGTTGGGCTCTTGACAAAGAGGACCTACGCTGCCAAACGCAAGCTGTTGCTCGACAAGATTGGAGACGAAAATACCAAAGAATCCCAGAGGACTCTCAAGGTTGTGCGGTATATTGGAGCTGGATCTGTCATCACTGTGTTGTGCTCGTTGCTTTGGGCAAGCTCGTTGTCGGCTCCGGTGAAGGAGACGATAGTGGAAATTCCAGATTTGAAGAAAGATGTGAGAGAATAGCTGAGCATGATCGTGGCGTGAAAAACTTCCAATAAAGCGTATTTCTCGATCTTTTCCACCTGTAGATAGTTACCTAGTCAGATAAATGATATTTATGACCTGCATGTAGGTATATGGTTGATAGATGGCTCTGTGGTTAAGAAGTACTAAAGGGAGTTGTTGGAAAGTATCGTGGTTGTCAACATGTTGAACTCTTGTTAATTATTTTTGTTAGAGGGGTTTATTGGATTTTTCAAGTGCATTCAAGTGTTTTTGAGAAATGAATTTTGCGAGTTGGAAAGTTAATTTTGGTAGACATTGGATAATTTGGCAAAATACATAAACAACAAAAAACTTAAACGATATTTTTTCTTGAACGTAGAACGCACCTGTTCTACAGATGTCGTACGAGAAGTTGATTGACCGTTTACTAGGGGCTCTCAGAATGATGCTCAAGCGGTTAGGAAAAGGAGTTACAGATAACTTTCCCGAATTACAGCATCTGGTTGCTACAACTTCTTAATGTATTCTGTGATTTGAAAGCTCTTAATTTCATGGTAATTTGTCCCCAGTGCCTTCTGAATTACGTTTTGCACCCAAAGGGAAAAACCTCCATTTCACCTCCAAAAGCACCCAAATCCATTTTTGACTAAATTCATCCCACTGTGTACAACAAGCACCACCCACACGTCCTCTAGTCTTACAGTTCAGTTGTTACTTTGCACTTTCCAATGCAGATTAGTCAGCGTAGAGGAATTTCGCATTCTGAAAAATTACTGGCAAAAACCACTACTCCACGAGCCATGTACAGATCTGCCTTCAAGACCGTTTTGCGTGAAGGAGCCTTTACGGTCAGACGCTTCAACAGCACTGCTAGAACCACCAGAACCACAAATGCTTTTACTGCTCCCAGAGCTTTGGCTGGTGCCACTTTGCTTGCTTCCATTTTCATCTCATTTCCCGCCACCACGGTGAATAATGACGTTGATGAGCAGAAGGTTGCGAAGGATAAGAAGGTTGCCAAGGAAGCTGTGAAGGCAGTGAAGGAGACTGAAGAGAAGAAGGAGAATGAAGAGAATGAAGAGAATGAAGTGAAGGAAGAGAAGGAAGTGAAGGAAGAGACTGAAGAGAAGGAACAGAAGGAAGAAACTGAGAACGAGAAGGAAACAGAGTCAAGCTCTGAGGGTCTTGAAGAGTCCGCAGATGCCGAAGAAGAACAACCCCAGGCTGCGTTCAACCCAGAGACCGGAGAAATCAACTGGGACTGTCCCTGTTTGGGAGGAATGGCCGACGGTCCGTGTGGAGAGGAGTTCAAGGAAGCGTTTGCCTGTTTCGTGTACTCCGAGACCGAGCCCAAGGGAATCGACTGTATCAAGAAGTTTGAGAACATGAGAACTTGTTTCAAGCAACACCCAGAACATTACAAGGAAGAGTTGTACGAGGACGACGAGGTTCCTTCTGTGGAGGTCGAGGTGGAGGAAACCACCGAGGTAGTGGTGGAGGAGGCTTAAACAAAACAGCATACTTGTACATAGCAGGCAATGTCCTGGCATGCAAGCTTGACATTGGCTAAATAGTCTGAAACTGGCTAAATCGTATTCTACTTGACACTGGCTAAATCGTATTCTACTTGACATTGGCTAAATACTTTTCTACTTGACATATCAGCACAGGCACACCCTTGACCGATTCATTCAAATGCAAAAACGGGTGAAGATGTGGTTTTTTCGTGGGATGTCTCATGTATCGGAACACCCTAGCACGCACACGTCGATGTCGCTAGACGCTCGTCCAAATCTATACTGTCGAACCCCACCATCTTCCGCGGAGTGTTATCTAGAGCCAACCCGATTTCAGCCACTCTCTTAAAAACACCCTGCACCATGGTCAACTGCTTGCACGTCACCTCGATAACGTCGGAGTCCCAATTTTCCACGTAGCTTTCAATGGAAACAGCCGGCCCGTTGCGGCACAATACATCGTGGATTTCCTCTCGGTCTACGCAAACGTCAGCTGTTCTATCGACTTTGTTGCCCACTATTATGACTCCAGGTTTCTCCACATGGCAATGTTTCATGAACCTGGCAAACCAGTCGCGCATGCTGAGCACCGACTCGTAATTTGTGACGTCGTAAACCAAAACAGCCACATCGGCTCCTCGGTAAAACGCCTGAGATATCAGATTGAACCGTTCCTGGCCTGCGGTGTCCCAGATCTGTAGATTGACTACGTGAAGCTCCGGATCGGGGCTTGTTCCGCCTTCGTCCACTATTTCGGGGCTTTTTTGCACAGTCATGGTCGTGGTCAAGTAGTCTCCACCTATTGTGGCCTTGTATGCGTTGGTAAAAACATGGTGAACGAACTGCGAACGCAAACAGGTTTTGCCCACACCCAGGTCACCTAATAGTACCACCTTGAGCGTCAGGGTGGTTTCCCGATCTGTAGCGCGTTCCATGGCCGGGGTTGTGGTCAAGAAAGATATCATGTGGAGAAGATAGGCGAGTCACGTGATATAAGCGAAATTGACCAGAGAAGAAGGCCATGAGAGACAAGATTTATGCGATTGACTGTCGTTTGTTAATAGTGCTGAATGGTTAGTTCAGGTCCAAAGTCCCGTGTCCAAAATCCAAGTTGTCCAAGTTGTCCATGTGACTACCAATTGATCTGTCCGGTTTGTCTGGTTTTCGATAGATTTGTAAACAGCAAAGAAAGAAATCACAGTTCAAAGTACACCTTAACCGTATCGCTTCTCATCAAATTGCCATCGTCTTCCCTTATCTTGACCTTCTCATCAAACTCAATCCATCGTCTCTTATCTTAACCTTCTCACGTGACCAACTTGCTCGCTCACAATATCTGAGGCAATCGAAGATAGAGCAACACGACACAAATGAAGATCTACTATATCGGCATCTTGAGAGTCGGCGAAAGTGTGGTCGAGTTGACCAGCGCCCGCGACCTCTCGCAGTTTTCGTTTTTCGAGAGATCCTCGGTCTCTCAGTTCATGACTTTTTTCTCTGAAACAGTTTCTCAGAGAACTCTAGCTGGACAGAGACAAAGTATCGAAGAAGGCAACTACGTGGGCCACACTTACACCAGACTGGAGGGCTTGTCGTGTGTCGTCATCACCGACAAAGAGTACCCTGTGAGACCAGCCTACACCTTGATCAACAAAATTTTGGACGAGTACTTGTCCTTACACCCAGCCAACGAGTGGAAGAACATCGCCGCCACGAACGCATCGTTTGACTACGAGAAGTTGGACACGTACTTGAAAAAGTACCAGGACCCCAGCCAGGCGGACTCGATCATGAAGGTGCAGCAGGAATTGGACGAGACTAAGATTGTGTTGCACAAGACCATCGAGAGCGTGTTGCAGAGAGGCGAGAAGTTGGATTCGTTGGTGGACAAGTCCGAGGCGTTGTCGTCGTCGTCAAGAATGTTCTACAAGCAGGCGAAGAAGACGAACTCTTGCTGTGTGATTGTGTAGCATCACCGCACGATACTGAGGCTTGACGTCCTTGAGATTTGTACTTGAATACATACTATGGTAGCTGCTGGCTGTAGTTGTCACTTATTGATACCTAAATTGCTTCTCGCTATTTTTACTCTGCCTTGTCATAGGGCTGCCATGCTGGGGCTATACTCGTACGTCTTTCTGCAACTCGTCTATTTACTGGTCTTTGCCTTGGGGTGATGCCATCCACACTGCTTTGTGGTTGTCTTTCTTAACTTTTACTGTCTTTTCTTCAGGGCTACCTGCGACATTTGTATGTCTTTCTGTAACTCGCCAATTTTAATATTCTTGCTTTAGGACATGACCTATATTTTAATGTAACTGTCTTCCACGATGAAATACTCAGCTTTCGGATTGCATCTACATATCTGCTCGTCAATTGACTAGTCATATCTTAGGCTCGACCTGGGAACTTTGGAAATGTCTTCTGAACTTTGCAACTCTTTGTTTCAGAGCTTTTCCTCTGCAATATCGTTGTCTACTGAAAGTCATCCATCTACTAGTCTTTGCTCCCGAGCTTTCCAACTAGGTGATGTCTTTCTGAACCTTTCTATGTTAGTCTTGTTCAAAGCTTCAGTATTTTTTTTCTTTTTTCCCTTAACTTTGCAAAATAACTACTGTTGCTTTGAGATTTTTGAACATCTGCAACATGTCCACTCGTCTTTTGTCAGTCTTTGCTTTAGAGCTTACCTCTACAAATTTTGTAATTGAGTTTGTAACTCGTCACTGGTCTCAGAGATTTTTGATGCGACCACAACTTCTGTTTCTTTCGGTAATTACTTTCTGCTTTCGATTCCTATTTTGTAAGGTCATCTCAACTCAATTTTTCCAGTCTTTTCTCACTATATCATTCACAACTCCACTTTTGCAATGTCTCGGTAAGTCGTCAATTTGCTGTCTTTGGCTAGGGCTTCACTTCTACCTCCCCAGTAACATGCCCATTTAACACTTCGCCGTATAGCTTTACTTCGTCCTTGTCTTACTTGTCAATTTACTAGCCTCGGCATCACCTGTAACTCGTCAATTTCTCGATAGTCTATTATTCTGTAGGCGCAATATGTCAAATACCCTGGCCTCTATCGTGCGAAACGTGGTAAGATGCGTCTACGCAACTTGCTTCACCGCCTCGAACGCCTTCAACAACTTGCGCCTGGCGCCCAAGGCCTTGACCCCCACGTCCTCCAACTGCTGGTCCGACATGTCGATCAAGTCCTTCCAGTAGATGTCCTTGAGACAGTCGGTGTACTTGTGCAACCGGAGCAACTTCAACCACGCGGGAATGTTGCCCAACAACTCGGGACTGGCGATGTCGGGAGGCATTGAAGACGCACAGCCACTCGTGGGGGAGCCCCCTTTGGGCGACTCCGGTTCCTTTTTCTTCACAGGGCCAGCCATGGCAGCCATGGAGTACTTCTGCGTGGTGGCCGGCACAGATGACGAGTTGCCTGCTCTGTTGAGGGTCTCTTCGTACGCAAGCGCCGAGCGGCCGCCGCGGGCCTGGGCGTGGTTTTTGCGGCTCGAATCTACGGCCAACCGCGAGTTGATGGTCGCGAGCGCGCCCAACTTGGACGCCGCGGACAAATCCAAGCCCTCGTCCGAGGACCCGCCATAGGCGGTGCCTGCAGCCAACTGGAGAAAGTTGGTTTTCTCGTACAAATGCGACGTGGGCGAACGTGCCCGGTCCAACTGCGACGGGAAGCGGTTGTGCAACGATGGGTCGGCCAGTTTTGGTCTCTGCACCTTCATGTCGGCGAACAAATGGCTTCTGAGGTTGGTCTTGGGCTTGGGCTGCACCAACGGCGACACGCCCTGCGGCTGCATGGACAAGCCCGAGTTGATGCCCTGCCTGGACTCGTCCAACGACAACGAGTCCAAGTCGAAGTCGTGGTAGTAGCCCTTGTTGAACACCGGGGCCTGTGCGTGGTGCAAGTGCGCCTCCAACTTGGACTTCATGGTGAGCAAAATGTCAAAAGGCAAGCTGCTGCACCAGTGGTCGAGCATGGTGACCACGTCCGGCGGATTCAAGTTCTCCATCCACGTGGTGTAGGCCACCATTTCCGGGTAAAAGTTGCTGTGCAAGCGCAGAAACTGCAGTCTGTTCAACAAGCTGCCGAAGTCGTTGACCGACTGCGGTCTGCTGGGCACCTGCTGCGCCAACGGCAAGAACGAGCTCTTGGAGCTGATCAATACGGAGTTTACAGAAGGAGAAATGGCTCTTTCTCTCAAGTTCTCCGACAACGACGGCGCCATGTTCTGGCTGTACATGGACGTGGGCGACAACAAGCTGGGGCCTCCGGACAACACACGTGGGTTGGCGTTGTTTCCGTTGCTGGAGTTGGAGCTGGAATTCTCGTTTTCCTCGATCACGCCGTCGTTGGAGTGGCTCAAGTCCAAGTCCAAGTCGGCCTTCAACGTTTCAAATTCCTGCTGCAAGTTGTACCCAACGCTCTGCTGCCGTTGGGCCTGGTAGTTGGGGAGTCCAGATTGGTAGGCAATGCTGTTCTGTTCCACGGGGGCCGGCGACAAAATAATGGGGCGGCCGGAAAAAGTCGGGGACAAGAAGGCGGGCTTCATGTCCAAGGAGAAATCGTTCGACTCCATGGTGAGGCGGGTGGTTTTGGTGGTATTGGTGTATTGGACGGTGGCAGTAAAATTGGGTTTTCCAGGTCGATTCCAAGTTTGCACAGTTCAGTTCGTTTCAACAGCTAGCTGGCGACTACACCCGAACAGTCAATGCTCAAGAAGTGGCGTGGTACGAAAAGCTGGTTACGTCCTGTGGTGGTTGGAAAAAAGAGCAAGATCTCATCGTGGTGAACGGCGCACGTGATGCACGGTCAGGTGCAAGCGACATCTGCGACTGCTATTATGCTGTAGTGCGACTGCTCTATGCTGTAGTGGGACTAAAGTGCTGTCTATAGTGCCTGTGTCTATTGTATAACGCCGAAGGGCCGGCAGGAACTATAAATGGCCAAACCTATCCCAATGCAAATGCGCCTCACATGGACTGCGCCCGAGCGAGCCAGAACAGCTTGTTGTCCTGGATGATGTCGCACGTGTACCGCAACTCCGGCAAGAGCTCCAGAATGCTGTTGAACAAGCCCTCCGCAAACGTCTGGATGAAGAAAATCTGGCCCTTGTGGATGTACGGGTTGCTTTGCAACACCTCGTCCAACGTAGAAGGCAACTTGCTGTAGCTCACGTCAACCTTCACCTCGCCGTGGCTGGTGATCTTCGTGTCCAAAATGTCCACCTCGTCAAACTCGCGCGACAACGCGACGGCCCACTGCGACGACATGCGGAGCGGCCTCGTGACGTTGGAGATGTCCGCGCACTTGATCAACAACGACGAGATCAACCGGACCTTGTCGTCAATGGGGTCCGACGCGTGCATCTTGAACTCTTTGAGCTTGTGGATGTACTCGAAGTGCTCAGCCATGTCCGTGGCCAAGATGCTGCCGATGATCAACTTCTTCAACGTCAACTTGGAGGTAGGGTCTGTGTCTATGGTCAAGAGCCCGGGGAAGTTGATGCTCAACACCTTGTTGATGAACACCGTGGAGTGGTACAGCTCCAACACGGATCGCTCGCTGTACAACTGCGACGTGGGCGAAGCGTGCTTGATCAAAAATGCGTTGGTGACTCCCGGGTGGCCCACATCGTGACCGAGTGCCGCAATGAGCAATCCGAGCGACTGCAATGGGTTCAAGTGCGGAACCAACGACTGCAAATCTTGCGCGGAAGCAAAAATCTTGGACGTCGCAATCAATTCCGTGAACGGAAGCGGCAGCTTCTTGCCGGCCAAGTATGCCATTTCGTCCGCCCTGGGGTCCTTTTCAAACTGTTCAAACTCGGGCAAGCACTTCAACCGCACGAGATAGTGGAAGCAGGCCTGCAAGACGTCGACGGCATGGCGAAAGTTGTGGAACGGGTTTCCGTTTTTGTAGGTATCCCTCACCATGAACACGAAACCCAACAACTCATTCGAGGTTGGAGACCCGCATACAGGCACGATCTCGTTCTTCAGAAAGCCCATGGCGTAGCTGATGATCAAGAAGACGCAGTACACCAAGTCGTCGTTGGAGAGCTCGTGCGCAGGGAACGACCAGTGTCCTACGAAATGGCACAATCTCTGCAAGTTTGCCTCGGAGTTGTCGGCCAAAAGCAGCTTGAAATCGACGTTCTCCATAATCAAAGCGTTTAATCTGGTGATGCGTTCTTCCGTAGAAGGGGTTTTGTTGCAGTTGTGGCTAAGAACAAACGTCATGGTTGAAACCACTTCCGACACCTGCACACGCAAGTCATCCTCAGCTTCTTCCAGATAGAAGTCGTTTACTGACCTCGAACCGGTACCTGTCCACGTTTCAACTCGGGGTATTCTGAAGCCAACCAAGATGTCGATTTCAACGATAGCAGCGTTCAACTTGCGAACGATCTCGGGGTCGGCAGCAGACTGGATGTCGATCACCATCAAGTTCAAATGGTTAAAAAAGTACCGGAGAAGAAGCACCTTTTCGGAGTGGGGCAAACGGTCTAGACTGGTGCCGGAAGTCACGTCGGAGGTGTCCAAGACCACAACGGTGGTACGGTTTGTATCCTTTTCTGTGTTTCCCTTGCGAAAAAGGAAAGAAACAAGACAAGGTAGTGTGTTGAAGTGGGTGGTTTTCTCAGCCATGATCCTAGCCACTGGGGCTTTTGAATCGGCGTAGTCTAGGACAAGCACCTCAGCCATGGTGAAAACACCGGGTAAGGAGGAAGGGATAAAAAATCTACCGGGGATGATACCACGGACTTCGGAATGAGATTTGAGATAGGGCAGTAAGTAACCGATAAGCAGACCAGAAGAGGCTAAAGGCTAATAAACAACGGCGAAGATCCGGGTTTTATCGTCGAGGAAAAGGCAGTGAAACAAAAGTCAGAGACTACCTTGGAGTAGGGCGAAATCAATGGAGTCGGTTTTCGCGAAATGCGCATAGGCGTGGGAAAAAAGCAATTCCAGTAAGTACCACAGTTCACGTGATTAGAGGCCCTGCACGGTTGCTTGCAACCTAAACAATAGGAGAATCTGCTTTGTTCGAGGACTTGACCCCGCAATAAGAAATGAGATCAGAGTGAATCTGGTATAATGCATGAGAAAGGGGAACGGCATGCGACAAAGGTGGGGGACATTTCAGTTGGAGCTTTGCAGTTGGTGGGAATTGCCGTATTTTGGTCAAATCGGAGTCCCCCACGTTAAAATGAAATTGCGCTTCAAATTGCGCTCAGGACTCCGAAAGATATTTCCCTAATGGAAACTGACTCTGAAATGTGAACGTGAAAGCAGTCAATTGTTCTTTGAGTTGATCAGCCTCGAGACTGCAGCGGTAGTTCAATTTTCCTGGCAGGCATTCAGGGATTGCACTGGAGTTCCGGCAAGAAAGAAACGAAGCACATAGAAACGAAGCACATAGAAACGAAGCACATAGAAACGAAGAAACATAGAGTCGAAGCGACATAGAAACGAAGCCTCGGATCGGGCCAGGCTCGGACTTGGACCGGCCGTAAGTTGACTTTTCAGTGAAAAGGACGATCATTCCCATGCCTTGCTATCGGACAATACATTGGACAATGACTTTCGGACAATACCCTGGACAATGCCCTGGACTATGACTTTTTGGACAATGCATGGACAAAGACTGCGTTTTAAGAAAAAAACGTTGGGCAGACCGTTGGACAAATACTGAAATGCCTTCTAGCGGACCAAATGACTGAATGCAATGTAGATGCCCACCAAGAGCACCAGCACACTCAACCCCCACGTCACCTGCCGCACTCGGTTCTGTCGATTCACCTGGTCATATTCCACGAATTTACCCGAAATGTACTGGAGAATGCCTATTTTGCCCACCATCTCCTCCGTCATGATGTGCTTGGTGCTGGCCATTACCGCCTTGGACTCGTTAAGGCGGGTGGTGAGCATTTCGAGCGACTGCTCTAGTCTTTCGAGCTTGTTAACACTGACCTGCAAGTCCGAGCTGTACTGGGATTTGAGCTTCAGCGTGAATTCCGACAACTCGCTATGTAGCTGGTGGACCGACAATAGGAGGTTGGCCAAGTAGTCGGCGAGCAGGGAGAGTTGTTGGGGATTGCGAAACTCTTTCCGGGCCAGGTTTCGCTCGAGAGCCACAGCGGTTGATTCAAGAACCAGGATCACGCCTTCGAGCTCGTTTTCTTCGCTCCATTCGGAGTCTACATTGAGCATTGCGTCTGCCAAATTCGCAGGGCAGGTGATTTCCAGGTCAAAACGAGTGTACTCCAATCTGCCGTTTCTCACGGCTTCGTCAAAAGTCATGGAATCAAATTTGGCCTCTTCTTTGTGGGGAGAAGCGGCGGGGAGTCCCTGGCGAAACACGGAAACGAGATCCGTGTAACTTTGGGGCACAGAAAGGCCCCCGTCTTTGGGGGTGTAAAATTGGTCCACGAGTCTTTTTTTCGCCAGGCCTTCCAACTTGGCTCGGAAAGGCGCAGGCGACTTCGACGTCCCGATGCTTCTAGGCTTTGCACTGGGGCTGGAACTGGAACCCAGAATGGGAAGCAGCGAAGTTGATGCGCTCAGCTTGCCGGAGGTGACGACGTCCTGCATTTTTGTTTTTGTCATTGCAAGAGGGAGGAAGTGGAAAAGTGGAAATTCCATATAACGTTGGTGTTTCTGAGAAAGAAATCTGGGGTGCTGAAAGCTGTCAATATCAGCCTCATATATCGCACCATGCAGGACATCATATAGTATGTGATAAGGAAAGGAAGTGTTGATTGTTGTTTTTGATACGGCCTCTGAATGTATGGGGTGTGCTTTTCCTGGAATTTCGACTGGTTTGAGGATTGGTGGTAGTTCAGTGTGCAGATTCCATGGATGGTGGAAGGAGAACTCAAATAGAATTATTTTTTGTTAGCCTGAATAAAATACTAGCCTGAATAAAATACTAGCCTGAATAAAATACTAGCCTGAAATAAATGCTAGCCTGACTTGAAATGCTGGTCTGAATACTATTCAGATTCTTCGGTATAAAGTCAATGGAACTCCAAGCCGTCTAACTTTACATTGGTGCAACAAGTTGTGCAATATGTGTGTTCATGTTTTCTGAATCTCAATCACGCAGCTGATCCACGACCACCGGCTCCGGCAGTGATGAGTGCCAAAGTCTCGTCGCTCAACTCAACCTCGGGCAACGGCTTTCCATTTCCTTGTGGTTTGGGCAAGTATCCAATCTTCACCAAGTAACTGATGTAGATTGCAATCTGCTCCTCTTGAACTCCCTTGCCGGCACTCACATCGTCTCCCGTGAGCTTGGCGTCTTGCTTCAACGACGTGACAGCGTTCTGGTCGTCCAACTCAGGAGCCTTGGTGTCCTGAGGCAAGTTGTCCAAAACAAAGTGAAGCAATGGGAACAAAGCAGAGTCCTTGGACTCTTCAACGACAAACCTCTCCAAAGCAGAACGCCAGACAGGATAGTCCTCGCTGGTGACGCCGTAGCCGTACGTCTTCAAGGCACCCAAGAATTCGTTGAATTTCACTCTAGGGTGTCCGGTGACTTGTGCAACAGCCAAGTACTCGGGTTGCGGTGGGTGCAAGGCAGTAGCCACCACTACACGTGCCACATGGTCTACAGGAACCATGTTCACGTTGTTTGAGATGTCTGGGAATGCTCCCAACTCCGCACACCCCTTCAACATTCTCAACAAGAAATCGTCCGTGTTGGAGGCACCAGTCTTGGAGAACCCGGTGACGTAACCAGGTCTGGTGATACATCCCTTCAATCCACGTTCTCCAGCTCTTCTCACAATGTACTCGGCAGCCCACTTGGACTGTCCGTACCCAGTTCCCAAACCAGAGGAGGATCCCATAAGATCATCAGATTCAGGGATGCCCGCGAAACCTCTGGAGGTCAACTCATCCGAGTCGTTCACGAAGTGGTCCGTGTCAAGAGTGGACGTAGAAGACACAAACGAGAAGTTCTTGGGCTTGCCTGTTCCGGCCAAGTTCAAGACGTTGATGGTGCCGACCACGTTGGCTTCTCTCAATTGAGAGTATGGGAAAACCCAGTGCACCAAGGCACCGTTGTGAATGATGACATCGACAGTGTTGGCAAACTGATTCCATGCTGCGTCGTCCAAACCAAACTGTGGCTTGGCCAAGTCTCCCAAAACAACAGTAATGGAGGAAACCCATTTCTCGTCCCAAACACCAAAGGTCTTACCGGTTCTGCGCAATCTCTCCAAACCAGCTTCCTCGGAAGCAGCTCTAACGTGAGCATAAACCTTGAAGTTGGAACGACACGTCAAAAGGTCTCTGAGAATGAAGGCACCAAGGAAACCAGTGGCACCGGTGACGAAAACATTCACAGTCTTGGAGAAGTCAAGAGCTTCCAATGGCTCGAATTCCTTCGGCAAAGTCTCCGAAAGCTGCTTGGCGTCGTCAAAGTACGACACCGAGTTGTCGATGACGGTTTCGTGCACCTCAGATCCGTCTGCCAACTGGGCAAAGTCGCCCTTGATGAACTTGCTGATCTCCTTGGCAAAGGCCTCGATGGTTGGGTTCTTGAAAATGACTCCCAATGGAACGTCCACGTTCAACTTCTTTCTCAACTCGAAAATCATACGGGTACCCAAGATGGAGTGTCCGCCCAAGTCAAAGAAAGAGTCGTCCTTGACAATGTTGGCAGGTCTGTTTGGCAAAACCTCCAACCACAAATCACGAATAATGGACTCCAACTCGCTGAAAGATTCCTGTTCCTGGTCAATGCCCTTGTTGAATGCAGCCAATTTAGCCACAGCCTCCAACTGAGCAGTGTCAGGGAAGGGCAACTTGGGCTTGTCAACCTTACCGTTAGGATTAAGAGGCAACTTGACCAAAGGAACAATGATGGTAGGAATGGCGTATGCAGCCAATCTCTTCTTCAAGTACTTCTTGATGTCTTTCACCAACGGACCGTAAACGGCCAAACCATTGACGATAGGGTCATCTTGGTCCTCGACGTCGTTCTTCAATTCCCTCAATTCAGCACAGTCCTTTGGAACAATGTACGAAATCAAAGTTGCTTCCTCGTTCTTGTCTCTTCTGACCAAAGTGACGTTTTCTCTGACCAAGGGATGCTGCGACAAGTGCGTGTCGATTTCTCCCAACTCGATTCTGAAACCTCTGATCTTGACTTGATCGTCTGCTCTGCCACAGCACTCCACATTTCCATCAGGCAAGTAACGACCCAAGTCACCGGTTCTGTACAAACGGTCTCTTGGTCCAAACCAACCAGCTTCTCTCCAGGCCTGATCGCTAGTTTTGTTCTTGTTGTCCGCAGCAGTCCATTGTTCTGGGTCCACGTACCAGTTGGTGACGAATTTTTCGGTATTCAACTCAGGCAAATCTCTGTAACCTTCGGCCAAACCAGCAGCTCTTACGTAGATCTCACCAATCTCACCAATACCACAGGTCTGGGATCTGTCACTTCTGTTGACAACCAACAATTGCACGTTGTGCATACCGCTACCAGCAGGCATTACGTCCTTCAAGTTTCTCAAATATGTGGGGTCGGAGCTTCTGCTTGCAATCTCAAAGTAAGAGACCGCTCTCTGGGTCTCGGTGGTACCGTACATGTTGACGATAAAGACATTTTCTGCCAATGTTTGCAATCTGAGACAGTCTCTCTTGGTCAAGACATCACCCACAAAGAAGGCATGTTCCAAGCTTGGGATAGGAGTGGTAGCCTGAGCACTCAACAACTGACCCATGGCAGGAGTCAAGTGAGTGACAGTGGCACCGTATTCCGACATCCAATCAGCCAACTTACCTGGAGTTCCAATGTCATCAGCTGTTGGCACCAACAACTGAGCTCCCAAGAACAACGGGGTGAACATGTCTCTTTGGATAGGGTCGTGTGCAATACCGGACAACATGGTGAACTTGTCCTTGCTAGACAAGCTGAATCTTTTGGCCATCCAAGGGAAGTAGTGGGCCAACGAGAAGTGTCGGCCCAAAACACCCTTAGGAATTCCCTCGGAACCGGAGGTGAACGACAACGTTGGGTTGGAGTCTGGACCAACAAGAACGCCCGTAGGCTGGTCCTTGAAAGAGACATAAGCAGCCAAACAGTCCTCAGTAGAACCAGGTAACTTACCACCAACCAAAGAACCGTCGTCTTGGATCTTCAACTGTGGAATGGCAGACACCACGCTCAATTCGTTGCGAATGTAATCTTCCACAAGGGAATCCAAAACACCTGCCTTCTCCAAACCAATCAAGCCTCGTGGCTTGGCCACAGAGAGGTAGATGTTCTGTCTGGCAGGAGGGTAAGCAGGGTCAATGACGGAGAAAGTGGCACCCGCCTTCAAGACACCCATTACAGCGACCATCAAATCCACACCACGGTAGGCGTAGATCATGACAATGTCACCTTTCTTGATTCCAGTTTCCTTCAAGTAGTTACCAACAATGTTCGAGCTCTGGTTTATCTGCTTGTAGGAGAAGGTACGAGTCTTGGACTTTGGGTCCATGAACGACTTGGTTTCCACCACGCAGTCTCTGTCTGGGAATTCCAAGGCATTTTTCATGAAGATGTCCTGAATAGCACCACCGTAGCCAGCCCAGTCCAAGTCCAAAGTGGGATCCGGCAACTCGGCCCTTTGGCTGCCTGTGATCAAGTTGACCTTAGTGATTTGCACAGAGGAGTCCTGGGAAACCTTGGCGACGAACTGAGAGAACTGCTCGGCCAAGATCTCGATTCTCTCGCTCTGATAGAGCAAAGAGTTGTAGAAAATGTGGATTTGGCCGTCGTTGGGCGAAGTGAACATGGCCAAATCTCTCACAGAGCCCTTCACAGAGGTCTCCAACTTCTGCGACTCTCTGGCGTGTTGGTAAGACACCTTGAACAATGCGGGGTAGGTATCTAGGCCTTTCTTGTCCTTCATAGCAGAAGCAATGTCATCCAAACTGTGATATTCAACCTTGTGCTGATTGGTGGAGAACTCGTGCTTGACCCTTTCCAACAACTGGGCGAAAGTCATGGAAGATTCCGCGGCGAGTCTGATGATAAATGGCTCACCACTACTCTCCGAGTCGGTAGCAAGAATAACGTCCTCATCACCAGTAAGTCTGTACATCAATGCGGCCAAAACAGCCAATCCGGTGGTGAAGTCCTGGGGTCCAGGAATTGAGAAGGTCTTAGTAGCCTCCACCGACTTGTTGTTGAGGGGCTTCAAGAAATCATGGGGCAATACCGACAAAGTGGGGCTCTCCAAGTAATTCAACCAGAAATCAAGCATAGTTGAATTGTTGTGTTTCCTGCAACTTTCAGAATAATCCAGAAATCGGTGACTTCGAAACCAATTGGGAGATGAAAAACCTCACTAGTAGGAAGTATGCAGGATTTTTCATAGAGACAAAGGCATTCTGCCGAATGACTCACGCTCGTCACGTGGCGATAAGGCTACAGCTTTTTGCAGTCAAGGAAAACTAATGTCAGTAGGGTGTATCGTACCTGTAAGCGAAGAAAATGTAACGTAGAAGAAAGTCGAAAAGTTCGTTAGTTCATGAACAAAAATTGCAAGTCGTCTGGGGTCAACCTGCTCACCGCAGCGTCGTCATGGTTGATAGTGGCATGGATCATGTTGGCTTTTTTCTCCTGCAACTCAATGATTTTCAGCTCAATGCTGTCTTCAATGCAGAACCTGGTGATCCGAATGGGCCGTTTCTGCCCAATTCTGTGGACTCTGTCCATCGACTGCCACTCCACACTGGGGTTCCACCATGGATCCATCAAGAACACCTGTGACGCCTCACACAAGTTCAAGGCAACACCTCCCGCCTTAAGCGAGACCAAGAAGATCTCCACCAGAGTATTCTCCATGAAGTACTTGATGGTTTTGTCTCTCTGCTGAGGCGACATGGATCCTTGAAGCTTCACGGTCTGGAAGCCAGCTCTCTTCAATCTCCATTCGACCAAATCCAACATCGACGTGAATTGGGAAAACACAATGGACTTGATGGTGTGCCTGTCGGAGCGCAACTTGTATAGCTCCTCCACCAACGCTTCGATCTTTGTAGACGATCTCCACTCGCCTCCATGAGTCCCGGATTTGATTCTGTTGACAATGGAAGCTTTGGAAAAGAGCTCCTCGTCAACTTCTAGAGCCGGCTGCCGGAGATCAATGGACAAGCCTATGTGACAGACTGGGCACTCCAAGTTCTTCTCTTCTCCCAGAAAACTCTCCAGGTACTCCAGAATGCACATTCTGCAGAAGCGGTGGTGACATTTCGACTCGATGGGCTCTTCTGCCTCGTCGTCACACAACTGGCACATGATCACACCATCCACCTCCAGTGAAACGGAGTTGGAGCCGATCCGTTTCAACACCAAGTCGGGGTGGTCCGCCAACTGTCTCATTCGGGTGATCAACGTGAAGATGTTGGCGTAGTTGTTCAACACAACACCTTCCGCCACGTATGCGTTGAACTTCCGCGCCGAGTCGCTGTACAACGACTGGTACAAGTCCTTCTCTTCCTCGTTGAACCGGTCCTTTCGGATTTCCACAATGCGCGGGGGCAAGCCCAAGTCGTCTGCTCTTTCCAATTTCGTGCGCCGCAACATGACGTTGTTGAGAAGGAGCCGGATGTGCTGGAACGAGGTGAGCCCGTCTCCCTCGATGCCGAACTTCTGGATGTTTTTCAACATGAAATGGTTGAAGAAGTTGGTATGTAGCATGGGGGTGTGGCCGCACGTGTCGCAGTGTCTCCAGTCGGTGAACTTCCACTCGCACGACGAGCAGTCGCACTTGGTGCAGAAGTACTTGAAGAACGGGTCCAACTTGAGAAAACGAATCAACGAGTACATTTCGCCAATGCGGTTCTGCAACGGCGTGCCGGACAAACACCACCGTTTCTGGCATTGCAACTCATTGGCAGCCTTCGCGGTGCCCGACGTCCGGTCCTTGATGTTGTGGGCCTCGTCCAAAATGACTCGGTAGAACTGGATGGCATGCAACGGCGATTTCTGCTTCACGAGGCCGTCTTTTCTCTTGAACCCGTACCGCTCTTTTCGGAACACGCTCTCGAGCACCGAGTACGACGTCAAGATCACGTCGTATTTCTCCAACTCGGCAACGTCACTGGACCGGCTGGCACCGTGGAAAAGAAGCACCTTGAGCGAGCCCGCATGTGTATGCGCCTCGATTTCGTTCTTCCACTGCATGAGCGCCACCGTGGGGCCCACTACCAAATTGGGTCTTTTGGTCAAGTCCGTCATGAACAAGGCTATGGTCTGGATGGTTTTTCCCATTCCCATTTCGTCGGCCAAAATGCCTCCTCCGTATTCTCCGTCTTCTTGCTTCATGAGCCAGTTCAACCCTTCCTGCTGGAACGGAAGCAAGCGGATGTTCATTCCGTCCGGCTGCGGGGCACGTTCCACCGGAATTCTTTCTACTGATTGCAAATACGGAAACACGTCCTTGAGTTCAGGGTGCTGCTCGTAGAGCTTGTTAGTGACACGCGTGTAGTACGGCACCTTTACTTTTGGTTCTTTTTTCTTTCTGGGTTTCTTCGGACCCGCTTTCTTCTTTTTTGTGACTGGTTCAAGTGGTTCAGGTTCATCTAGCTCTGAGGCCGATAAACTTATGGCGTTCTGAGCGGACATTCCGTCTGTTCGGGCGTAACTGACCAATGCCAAGTCATCATCGTCGTCGTCTTCGATTTTGGCGATTTCCGCGTCTTCGATGGTGAATTCTTCGTCTTCAGACGCGGATTCCACCGTTTTTCGTTTGGTGACGCGTGGTGTGGCGGTTCTACCGCGTTTGCGGGGCCCCAAAGGCACGTTCTCGTCGTCGTCCGAGTCTTCCACGTAAGTTTTCGTTTTTTTGGTAGCGGCTCTTCGTGGCTTGGTGGTCTTTTTCTTGCGGCGTTTGTCTTCCACGATGAAGCCTCCACCCATGTCGTCATCAAGACTAGGAGCTTCTTCCATGTCGCTTTTGGTCATGCTAAGAGAAGTTGGTGTGGCTTACTTGAGTATCTTATCGAAGTGATTGCAAAATGAATTTTGATTGCGATCCATACAGGTATGAGTAAGCGGGAGGCAAGTGAAGAAATGTGAATTGAAAAATTGGATTAAAAGCCGGGTTGAATTGGAATTGGAAGGGCCAGTAATGGGAAAGAGAATGCGGTGTAGGCTACAGACCTGGGATTCCTGGTGGTGAAAGTGAAGATTCTGAAAATCAGGCATGAGAATTGGTTTCTGGAGAGGGTGAATACTGTATTCAGATTTTCTTATACTCACTTAGAAAATCGAAAGAGGTGGAAATCCCCTGACCTTCTGCTATTGGCTGCACTTTGCTATTATTATTACTTTGTTATTGGTACCACTTTGCTATTAGTTCAACTTTGCTATTGGCTCCACTCTGCTATTGTTGGACTTTCGCGATTAGCACAGTAGCAAAAGAGAAGCAGGACACATATAAAAGCTAACACCCCAATTCCTTAGGAAAGATTTGCATTCTGTAGGCACGACAAGTCGATAAATCATCGGATTTGAAGAAAACTCTCGCATTCCTGAGACTTGAGACAGACCCAAGCAACTCGAAACAATTCCAACTCCAACAAAGGCCTTACTGTGCTAGTCCAAAATCGTCAATGACGAGGTCCTTCGTTTCTACACTTTCTAGAACGTAATTAAATTACATGTACTATGTATCATGTCTTCATGAAACATGAATTTAACGACCACGAGAGGTGGTCTTGGTGTGCTGACCTCTGACCTTCAAGCCCCAGAAGTGTCTGATACCTCTGTGGGCTCTGATCTTCTTCAATCTCTCCAAGTCATCTCTCAACTTCGACTCCAAGTTGTTGGCAAGAACGTGGTAGTCCTTACCGTCAATCTGGTCTCTTTGTCTGTTCAAGAACCAAGCTGGGATCTTGTATTGGGTTGGGTTTTGCATGATGGTCACGACTCTCTCCAACTCTTCCTGGGTCAACTCACCGGCACGCTTGTTCAAGTCCACATCGGCCTTCTTGCAGACCAAGTTGGAGTATCTTCTACCGACACCTCTGATCTTGGTCAAGGCGTACATGATCTTGATTCTACCATCGATGTTGGTGTTCAACAAACTAGGGGTTAGTATGGGTTGGAGGTTGGACGAAAACGTGAAGAAAACGGAGATGGATGTGGCACGGAGCTGGATGGAAGTTTTTTCTGTTGTCAAACTTCTTCTATTTCTGGGGCCTTCAAATTTGCTCTTCGATTCTTCAATTCTGTAGGATTTTCTTCCATGGATTTCGTGTGATCATTGCTGTAACATACCGCAAAATGTGCTGGAAGGAACCGTCCTCTTGAACAACTAAAGACATTTTGGATATAGGTCTGAGTGTAGTAAAACAAAAGAATCTGCGTGAGTTGGAGTGTCTGAAATTTTTTCCCCGAGCGAGAGGGTGTGTACCGGACCGCGAGAGAAGTTGTGGTCACGTGTAATTTGAGAAGGGAGGGCCAAAGCCCTGATTGGGTGCGAAACTTTAGAAAGCAGCTGATGGAACATAGCTGATGGGACGTAGCTGATGGGACGTAGCTGATGGGACGTAGCTGATGGGTGCGTGGTAACGATCTGGTGAGGTTGAGGATCTGGTGAGGTTGAGGATCAAATTCGGTTGGTCTTGATAACGAAGTTTTAACATTTTCGAAATTTGGGAGTCATCTTGTGATGTAGAGGGTAGTGTTGATAGATGACAGTGGACTGTAGAGGCGGTGGTGAAACAACAGAATCGTTGATTGGTTAGTGATATACTTAAATTCCTTGGGATTTATCTAATTTACTCAATTTTGCTTTCGTTGCCAGTAGTATTGCACCTATGTTATGTTATATGTCACAGTCAAGTTCTTTACATCTATTCCGATGTGTTCCCTAATGAACATCGTACTTCTCTAATGAAAATTACAGATTCTATTCATTTTTCAGTGAGTTTGTGTTTTGTTTGCACCTCTTCACATTTCACACATAATGCTGGCTACTAAAAATCAAAAATAAAAGAGCGATTGGCTTCAATTTTGTAAAACAAAACAGAACTATTCAATCTTTTCTTGCAAACAGCAATCAAACAGATAAGCTATGAGAAACACAAATGACATAAACTTTTGGTTTTGCATTGATTTCCGATGCATGGAGGCCAGGATTGCACCCACACGGCTCAGAACACTCGAAAGCATCGGAAGATACTAAAGCCGAACGAGAATTCTAAAAACATGACCAAAAGTTCTGTAGCTCTAAAAATGAAAGAGATACCACTGAGTAATTAGTCCGGATAAGAGAGGTGTCCGGATAAGAGAGAACCACGATCGTTCTCATCCGACCACTGACTTGGCTGAAATATTGCTAATACCACAAATTCCCAGTATTGTCTAAGTGTAGAAAGTGTTTTCAACTTAAGCGGCCCAACTCACCAGGTCAGAGATTCTTCCCAGAACTTCATTTGCAATTTCAAATCCACCCTAGCTCTGCATCACCCAAATTCCACCAAAAATCTCTACCGTCAATGTCCCAACCAACCCCAAACGAAGTCACTTGGAAAGTAACTTCCCCTTCTACAAGGGCCTTCTTCCCCTACACCTGCCTTCTCCTTCTTCCATTGGACCTCTCCATATATACATTAGGCCTCGTAATTACTCACAAACCAATTCAAAGCAGACTCCTCAATGTAAATCCGATTGGCTTTCAACAAATCCCGCACCTCCACGGCCTCTTTGACCAACACATCGCCCTTGACGCCCTCCGTGGCTCTCAACAAATTGTCTCTTTGTCCATCGGTGATGAAGAGCAAGTGCAAATGCTCCAAGTCGTGCTTCTCCACAAACTGCTTGATTTGCTCCGGGTACTCGTACTTGAAGTCCACAATCAAGTCGTCTCCTTCTGCCTTCTGTTCTCCTCCCACCACAAATAATCTTCCGTTTCTGTACTGTTCACTGAATGCAGTCTGGAACGCTTTGCTGTAGATCTTCAGAGGCAACCGAGTTGACCAGTCGTGTGGTGCCTTGATTCCGTGTGCCTTCAATCCATTGTCTCTAATGGGCGAGTTGGCGTCACCAGTTCTGGCTCTTCCTGTTCCTTTTTGAGGATGCAACTTTCTGTTGGAGAACCATTTGTCTCCCTTGGTAGGTACGTATCCAGACCCAACACGGGCCTTGTCGGCCTCGTAAACCACGGCGCTCCACAAGAGATCTCTTCTCATGGGACGGTCCAAAAAGGCTGTGGGGTATGGAGCGAGCGTATGCGGCTCCAACGAGGGGAAACTTCTCAACGAAGCCAATGTGTACTTTGGTGGCACACCCACGGAGAGTTTTGCTTCCGTGGCGAGCGTTCTGATGTATTGTTTGAACATGGCCCTGACTTGCAGATGTGAGTTGGAAATTTTGTAAGTGAGAAAAGAAGCACGTGACCTGAAAATAACCAGAGTCTGAACAATTATTCTGTAACGTATTACTGAAACGTTCGACGTTTAAACTCCACGATCCCGTAGCATCATTTGTAAGACTAGTAAGAATATCCCTTTTTATTCACATGGCCCTTTCGAGTTTCATCGTTAATGCCTCACACTCTCTCATCGTCACTGCTAATAATAAAATCTTCTTCAGAACGTGATGTGTCTGCCATTTCAATGTCCTCATATGTCGAAGTGGGCGCATACGCTCCACGCTCATCGCTTCTCTTGAGCTTGTTCAACGCTTTTGCGAAAATGCCTTCGCTCTTCACTCCGGGAGCCTCATCCTCCTCCAACTGATCGGCCCATTGCACATTCTTCTTCCGCCCAGAAGACTTCGTTTTGATAATAGAAGTGGGTTTCGATCTGTACGTCGAATAAAGCGCACAAATGCCCCAGATGAGGATTGCGATCACTGCAAACTGGATGAGACGAACGGCCCGGCTGGTCTGGTGCAGCTCCTCCTCACTCGGCAATTTCAGCGTGGAATTTCCGGGAACATCGATAACTCCAGATTCCAACGACCCCGATTCCACAGATCCCGACTCCAAAGATCCCGATTCCAGAGATCCCGAAAGACCATCAGTAGACTGGTCTGGCAGTTGGAAGACATATCCAACAGGATGTGTGGTGATTGAGGGTTTGCCGTCCTGTGGCTCGTCGACGTCAAATCTGGAGTAAAGAACATCCACAAGTGCTCTGGAAATTTCTGGCTTGTCGAATGGAACCATATGGGAAGCGTCAAAAACATTGATGAAGGTCAAGTTCCGCTCGTTTTTGATGTACCCGGCCACAGCGTTGTCGTGGACCCAGTCGTATGTAATAACATCTTCAGAATAGCCCTTGTGGCCGTTCCAGGAGAGCTTGCTGACCAAGTCTTCTCCACCAATGTAGTTGCAGATGATGTCTCTATTCCCGTGGAACAAGACAATTACCATCTGCTCTAAAAGTCCAGGAAGCAAACGAATGGAAGGCTCGAAGTTATCAGAAAGGTGACCCCGCACGCCGTTCCCACATTCACGCCATTGTCTGTGGTTAACCAAATTCAAATCGGACATGACATCCTCCTGGCGCAAAAACGGAGTCACATACTCCAAATCCGGCGGCCAGTTCATCCCACAAGAAGGATACGAGTCCTTCAAAGTGTAGTCGTACATGTTGAAGCACTGCTCGTACTTGGAGGCGCCGTTATCCCTAGTGTACAGCAAAAGCTTGTTGAGAATCCTGTCGCAAACATCCGTAATTGCTCCGGCCATGGATGGGTCGTTTTGACCAGCGGCCACTTT
Organism: Danielia reshetovae; assembly: GCA_030558395.1. Classification (NCBI taxonomy): domain Eukaryota; kingdom Fungi; phylum Ascomycota; class Pichiomycetes; order Serinales; family Metschnikowiaceae; genus Danielia; species Danielia reshetovae. Next base: position 267,080 of record JAJMSL010000004.1, on the reverse strand, counting down.
ATTCTGGCACTCCACATGCTGGTTTTGGAGATCTTTCCAGTTTGGGTGGTTGGTGGAAATCATGCCTGCCTTGACCGCAAAAGGCAAATACGACAAGCTTTGCTCGCCGGGGGAAATCCACCCGTTTCCGATCAAGAGACCCTTCAAGTTGATTTTCTGCTGTCCTTCCTTCAACCCGTTGTTGTAGTCAAGAATACCCTGCGCAATGTAGGGGATGTATTGCCCTGCGTAGCTTTCTCCGGCAAAGATGATTTCGTTGGCGGCGTCTTCGGGAAACAACTCGAAGTACTTTTGTAAAAACCGTACGAAATGCCACGACACGTCATTCAAGTCCAGAGCAAAGCCGTCACTGTAACTGAAGCCCGTGTTGGCCGGTTGGTCCACGAAAACAATGTCTCCCTTCTTGTGCCATGACCCGTCGTTGTAGACCACATTTTTGTCCTTGTTCACTCTTAAAGGGCCAGCCTCCATCAACGCTCCGTCCATAGAGGAGCAGCCGGGACCTCCGTTCAACCAGAAAATGGTTTTGTTCTCCGCCTCGGGCAATTTGTGCTGATCCACAAATTTCCAGAAGAAGTAGTGGGTTTTGTTCTCCTTGTAGAGTTCCAACTGCCCCGCAAACATCAACGGAATGTCGGCGTCGGCAATGTCAAACAAGCCGGGCAATTTCGTCACGAGATAGTCCTTCTGCGTCGTTCCGCTGTTCTGTGAAAGCTCGTTTCTTGCGGCTTTAAGTGGGTTACTTGCCACAAGGGCAGCCCAGAGAAGTAGGGCAACGAGCCAGAAATGCATTTTGTCTTTGCTGGACGGCGCTCGTCCTGAAGTTTTCGGAGTGTAAATACCGCTTCCCAGGATTACGTGGTAGAAATGAGCCCCAACTTATCTCGCTTACTGATACTGGTAGTGCATATAAACAGTCAGTTGACTCTTGCCAATGTTATTAGCCTAGAAAATACGATGTGCGTCAAAAAAGGCTGCCGTCAAATCAGAGCATTTCCTGTTTCTTTTATAGTACATGGGGGTGCAGTTGGGGTGATTTGATGCATCTCCCTTTTTCAATTCGGCTGCAATTTCTCATTTCCGTTCTGGGTGTCATTTCTCATTTTTCACTCTTTTTTGGAAGGACAAGGGGAGCAAAGACCCTTGTTTTGGATTTTCTAATACCGATATCAAATAGATCTTGACCAATATATCTGTTGCTTTCGTTCTGAATCTTTACATTTCTCTATCTTGATCCAGTTAGAACGGTCACTGAATCAATTTAACGCTCTCACTTCCCCCAGTCCCAGTCTTAGAAACTGAAAATGTTCACCGAATCCTACTTTTGTTTTCTTTCACTTTATTCTAACAAAAATATCTACTAGTTGGTTGGCTCGACATTCCAGATGTTCTCGGCATATTCGTCAATACATCTGTCGGAAGAGAAGAATCCCATATTGGCCACAGACAAGACCGATTTACGCACCCAGTTGTGCAAGTGGTCCGAGTCCTTGGAATCACCACCGTGGTGGCCGTAAAACTTCTCCAAACGTTCCAGGCACTCCAAAAACAAGTCAAAATCGTCCGTCACAAGGTAGTAATCACCGTGCTTGGTGATGGAGTCGACCAAAGACTTGTACTGTCCTGGGTCTCCAAACTGGCCAGACTCAATGGCCTTGAACACCTTTTGCAACTTGTCGGGAACATTGACTCCCTCGAAACGGTGCTTGTATCTAATCTCCTCCACGGACTCGGCCAAGTTTCCGAACAAGAAAATGTTCTCCTCACCGATTTCTCTGGTGATTTCCACGTTGGCACCGTCCACAGTTCCTATGATCAAACCTCCATTCAAGGCGAACTTCATGTTGGAGGTACCCGAGGCCTCGGTGCCCGCAGTGGAAATGTGGTTGGACAAGTCAGAAGCCGGGCAGATGATCTCGGCCTTGGACACGTTGTAGTCTGGGATAAACACGACCTTGAGCAAGTTGTCAATGTCGTGGTCGTTGTTGATCACGTCGGCAACCTCGTTTACCAAGTGGATAATGGTCTTGGCCATGTAGTAACCCGGAGCAGCCTTGCCTCCAATGATACTGGCTTTGGGGATGTAGTGCTTCAACTTGATGTCCTCAATGGACACGCCCTGAGCCTGCAACTCCTTGATGTGCAAGTATCGGTAGATCACCGCGAAGATGTTGAGCTGCTGTCTTTTGTACTCGTGGATTCTCTTGACCTGGACGTCGAACATCACAGTGGGGTCGACTACAATGCCGGTTTCGTCCTTGATCAACGTGGCCAACTTTCTCTTGTTGCTGAACTTGACGGCGTCCCACCTCTTCAAGAACTTGTCGTCGTCGAGGAAGTTTTCCAACTTCTTCAAGTTGCCCAAGTTGGTCAAGTAGTCGTACTCTGGGTCCTTCAAAACCTCGCTGATCAAAGCTGCCAAGTCGGGGTTGGCCTGCTTCAACCATCTTCTGGGGGTGATTCCGTTGGTGACGTTGGTGAACTTGTCGGGGCCGAACACCTTGACAAAGTCCTTGAAGATGGTGGTCTTGATCAACTCCGAGTGCAACTCGGCCACACCGTTGACCTTGTGCGAACCAACGATGGCCAAGAAAGCCATTCTCACCGACTTGGGCCCGCCCTCCTCGATGATGGAAACACTGGCCAACAACTCACGGTCGTTGGGGAACTTGTGCTCCACGCTCTTCAAGAAGAAGTAGTTGATTTCGTAGATGATCTCCAAGTGTCTGGGCAACAAGTTGCCCACCAACTGGACCGGCCACTTCTCCAAAGCCTCGGCCATCACCGTGTGGTTGGTGTAAGCGAAGGTGTTGGTGACAATGTCCCAGGCCTTGTCCCACGACAAGCCCTCCAAATCCACCAAGATTCTCTGCAACTCCACCACGGCCAACGTGGGATGCGTGTCGTTCAACTGGATGGCCACCTTGTCGGTGAACTTGGACCAGTCGTTCTTGTGGTTCTTCTTGTACCTGCGCACAATGTCGTGCAACGAGGCAGCGACCCAGAAGTACTGCTGCTTCAAACGCAACTCCTTGCCGTCGTAGAAGTTGTCGTTGGGGTACAACACCGCGGTGATGGACTCGGCACGCTGCTGTGCGGCCACCGAGTTGGAGTAGTCTCCGGAATTGAACTTGTTGAAGTCGAATTCGTTGGTGGGCTTGGCGTTCCACAAACGCAAGTTGTTGGTGTTGGTGGTGTTGAATCCGGGAATGGGGAAATCGGCCGCAACGGCCAAAACCCGCTCTCCGCCAACCCAGCCCTTCTTGACCTCTCCAGATTGCGGGTCGTACTGGTCTTCCACGTGACCGTAGAAGTCCACGGGAATTTGGATCTCGTGACGGTCGATTTCCCACGGGTTGGAGAACTTGAGCCAGTAGTCGGGCGTTTCAACCTGGTACCCGTCGATGATTCGCTGCTTGAAAATACCGTACTGGTAGTTCAAGCCGTAGCCCCAACCGGAGTAGTTTTTCGACGACAACGAGTCGACAAAACAGGCTGCCAAGCGGCCAAGGCCACCGTTACCCAAACCTGCATCTGGCTCCTGTTCCAAGACGTCCTCCAAGTTGAAACCAAGGTCGCCCATGGCACTGGACACCACGTCACGTGACTTCAAGTTGATCAAGGCATTGTCCATGGCACGGCCCATCAAAAACTCGAGCGACAAGTAGTAAACTCTCTTTCCGTCGTGGATGGTCTGCTTCTGCTGGGTGTTGGCCCAATCGAGCAAAACCGCGTCACGGATGGATTCGGAAGCCGCGTGGTACGCAGCCAAATTGTCGCAGTTGTACATGTTTCTGGCCAAGGAAAATTCCACGTGGTTGACGAAATTCAGCTCGAATTCGTCCTTGTCAATGGCTGCCTCCTTTTCGGCGTGTACGTTTGGTTTTTCCAAGGACGACAATTTGGAGTATTTGCTCCAGATGGCCTTGGCGGACTCGGGGATCTGGGCGTCGTACGCGATAATCTGGTTTGGCGTAAAACCGGTGTTGGTTCTTTTCAACTTGGGTGAAGGCATTTCTGCCGGAGTGAGGTAATCGCCCATGGTTTGAAGATTGAATTAAAAATGTATTCAAAGTGGTCAAGGTGTGAGGGCGCCAGCAATTGAATTATTCTAGAAGCAGAATAAGTGGGGTTGACAATTGCGGTGGGGAGAAAACTGGGGGGACTTCCCCGGCTTTTATACTGCGCCAGACGCATTCACCCCTAGCGTGCATGGAAGAAGCCGGAAGAAAGTCGGAAAAACCGGGGCTTTTTCGAGATTTGGCAGCGGCCTCTCGATCAGAAACGGCACTTTCGGCGCCAATTTTGCTTGGGGTTCCGGGGGCAAATTAGCTGGCGGGAACTGGCGGGGTGGTTTGGCTAATTCCAGGGTGGAGTGCACGCGGGGAAAATTACGAGGTGTGGAAAGTGCGAAATGGAGCCACCAGCAAATTGATTTCGGGATTTCTACTATTTGTGGAAACTGAAGAGCTTCATTTTGGCTGATCAAGGGTGGATTGACCCGACGGAGGAGAGGTTGGGATTTGTTCGAATTATCAATAAGATCCTGCCGCAGATGCAATTCTGGGGCAATTGCAGGAAGTGTCTCCTTAAACAGACCACGGAACAATTGGAATTGCGTTGTTGGGCTGATAGGCCTCAGATGATGGCCTGGCTCGTGACCGAGGATCACACCGTTTCTGTCACGTGCGCCAATAACCATCATCACCATAGAGCATCCTATCACGTGATCAACAATCAATGATCTTCGCATCATGTGACCCACCTCATCTCCATGTTTCTGGCATTGGCCGTGGTGGGAGCGTCGTTTGTGGTCGCAGGCGGCTCAGACTCGCGTTTACTGCTTTTAAGAGTGCTGGAAGAGAGTGCTCCCGATTTGGACGAAGAACACCACCCATCTGGTTCCCGAATTGGAACATCTCCAAATCCACACTCCATCGTCAGAGTCTCTTCGGGAACTCTCCTCGGAAAATGCTCTAGAGCTCCTGTCACTTGTATAGAACACAGCACGTCCCTTCTAGCCGCTGCAGGCTCGTCATTGTCTGTGTGGGACGTTGTTTCTCGCCAGAGAACCCGAATCTGGTCCGTTTCAGCTTCAGACTCGGCCAACACCTGCGGCCATCTCACTCAGACCACTGCAGTTTGCGCAGGAAACGGGTGCAAGTTGCACGTGTTCGACACTCGAAGCCCGACTCCTGCTATGTCGTTGAAAATTGCCTCGGACAATTTATACGGGTTGACTGTGCACAATGACCTTTCTGTTTCGGTCGGAGGAGCTGACGGGTGCGTCTACCGAATTGATCTCCGAAACCAGGGGAAGGAGACGGCGAAACTTGCGGAAAAATGCAGTGTTCTTGACTTGCAACTGTGTGATTTGGGTACCTTGGTTACGCTCGAACTGGGAAAAGTGTGCTTGGTGCCACACTTCGGAAAGAGCTACGAATTTTCGAAGAAGGTTTCTTCAGGATTTGGCCACCGAATATCCTCTGACATTGTGGGGAATTCCAGCCATGGAATCTATAATATTGTTCTGGGTAGCGAGAATGGGGTTGTGAGTCTCTGGGAATACGAAGGGGGAAAGTGTACGGATTTGAAAAGAGTTGAGGTGGGTGAGGGCGTTATTTCTGCCGTGAAATGGGGTCCTCAGGGAATTTACGTTTGCTATGGGGCTGAAGTTGTTGTATTGGGATGGTGAACAGCGAGTTGTCAGGCGTAGGGTTAAGGTGGAGGGTATTAGACTTCTGGAATTGTTAATTTTAGCTTTTGGAGTATAGAGAAATTTGGACAGAATACTTGATAGTGAAGTTGAATTGGTTCTACACCCCTCTTATCAGGACTAATACCTCGGTTAAATTGATCAGTTTTGAAATTGAGGAAACAGAAATAGTTTCATTGGGATCATCGGATAATCCCGAGTCTGTTCAAACCAAGAAGATCTATAAATATGAGTGGAACGTGAGATGATATCCGGTTAAGAGAGACTCGCAGAGGTTGCACCCAATGAGTGAAATCGAAGGAATTTCCAAACCACCAGACTCTTTCCAAGATATCAAAAATCGACTTTTGAGCCCTATTTTATCCGCCTGCAGAACCAAACTCCAAGCGATAAAAAGAAGAAAAGAACCCCTCCAAGATACACTTTGCCAATCCAATGCACTCCAACCCCATGGTGAGTCTTTTCTAATCCCACTGACAAGTAATATCACGTGCCACACCCTTTACAACTTTCTTCATCTAGCCTCTTTCAACAGCTGTATACTTTCTTCTCAAGATACCCACACTCAATATCCCGAGTTGTCAACAGAAGATTTCCTCTAGTCTTCTGGTCAGAATGTCCTGCACATAATACTTCACCAATATCAGAACGCGGTGAAATTCAACACTACAAGATACCCGACTTTCAAATGACGGTTTCGGGCAATGCAGGCCGGTCCAGAAGCACCAGAGCGGAGCCAGCACCCAAAAAAGAAGATTCCACCGAAAAAACGGATGAAAACGGCGAAAACTCAAGCCAACCTCAAAAATCAACTACTCCGCCTGACGACCCACTAGAACTCCAGGAGTTCTTGGGACTCACGCCTACTACCATTGTTCTTGCAAAGGTCAAGGGCTACCGGGCATGGCCAGCGATGGTTCTTGCCGAAAATATCTTGCCAGAGAACATTCAGCAGATGAAACCCAAATCAGTGAAACTGACCAAACGAAGACCGTTGATTGCGGTGCCTGTGCGGTTTTTCAGCGACGACACGTACATCTGGATCAAAAGCTCCGACTTGAAAAAGTTGCCCATGTCGGAAATCAAGACGTTTTTGGACAAACACACTCTGGCTAGTAAACGCAAAGTCGATCCGATTGTGGAAGCATACCAATTGGCAGAAAGTCCGCCAGACATGGAGATTTTCAATTTGTGGGGGTCCAAGGGGTCTCCAAATGTTCCAGACACCACGGATGATTTGTACGAAGACGAAGACGGGCCTCCTGTGAAGAAACTCAGACTTACGATATCCGTGAAGAAGAAACCGGCAAAAGCAAAGAAGGAGGAGGAAGAGGTCGGGTACGCCGACTACGCCAAGTTCGAACAAGAGATGGACGAGTTGGAATCTGAAGAAGAGGAGGATTCTGACTCCGACTGGGGCCTCAACGAAAAAGACTACAATTTCGAGTCGGGAGACTATATTTTCGAAAACAAAGAGGGCCAGGAACTGTTTTCCGCGGAGTTTCCCTCGGCCAAGGAGTTGGCCAAAACCTTGACTTTTTACACCCGTCAGCTAGCGGGCATCCACAAGCGTGTGGGCCCGTCGTTATTGGGTGAAATGCAGAGCGAAAAGGAGGTAATCAAGGAATTGCGTGGCGTGGAGAAGTTGGTGAGTCTGGGAGAAATGCCCATCGTTGCATTTTCCCGATCGTCGCTCTATCGGGCTCTTTTGGTGACAGCACACAAACCGAAGGAGAAATTTCCGTACCGAGCGGTTCGAGGTGCAGTTGAGCGGGTTTTAAGCAAGGTTCCGTTGCGACCTTGTTTGCTTACGATGGAGGATTTAATTATTCAGACTCCAGACGAGACTCCTATGCCCGATTCCGAGAACGAGGGACACACCAATGGAGCTAAGGAGGAGGTCATTGAAGGGGAGGAGAAGAAGGAGGAGGAGGAGAAGAAGGAGGAGAAGGAGGAGGAGGAGAAGGAGGAGGAGGAGGAGAGGGAAGAGAAGGAGAATGTGGAGGAAGACAACGTGGAGGAAGACAACGTGGAGGAAGAGAAGGTTGAAATGAAGAAAGCCGAGCAAGAGGCTTAAGAGGAAGTTGGAGGCAGAGAAGATTGAAGAGGAAGAAAGAAAACTGATGTTCAAGAAGAGTCGACCGACGCCCAAAGTCGGACACTTGTTTCAGGAAATCGACAATCAGAAATATCGAAATGGGAAAGTTGATTGAGCACAGAATTCCAATTCGAAAAATCCGCCAACCTCACAGACAATCAGCAACAAATCAAACCAGCGTCGGACCGAGTCTTCGATGTAAATCACCGCAACGATGCCCTGTTCAAATTGACTTGAAATCTCCACATTGTAAAATAGTCTATCGACTGCGCATTTGGCCCTTTTGGGAACACAGCAGTCAAGTGCACTGACTCACACAGCTGCAATGCTCCACCACGCGAAAACAAAATCCACAAAATCCAACAGACTCTTGCAATCTCCTGGACCCGCTGGCTCTTCAGGCGTAGATGTGCGCACGGGCCAGCGTTCACCTGAGCACGCGTCGTGCACGCACCATTCCTCCAAAAGAGGGTAAATTCTCATTCCCCAACCTGTTTTGATTGTATTCAGAACTAAGCACTCGTGTCAAAGTATGTACATGCATCCGGGGATTGTGAAACTTGGCGTGTTTTCGGCCGTGCTTCCAGCAATCCCACGCCTCCAAAAATTCCCTTGGATTTCCCACCATTTCCCCAGTTTTTGTCGATGTTTTCCTCAGAGGCGCCTTACCCAATCGGGTTCGCCAACCTTCCTAATAGGGATGGATGCATCGGACTCCACAAAAAACCACAAGGAGAAACACCACCCGTGCTGGGCAACGCCAACACAGAAAAACACCGTTGTTGCCACCGTGGTGGCGGCTAATGGCGGCGATCTTTTTTGTTTTCAAAACTAACATTTTAGGATGTCTGAGGTCAGCAACCCAGCCAAGATGGAAGGCAAAGAAGAGGTGCTCGGCGCCCCCGAGACCCACCTCAACCGAGGATCCGTTTCCGGGGTCGGAGGCGACGACGACGACGACGACGAACCCTCGGGAGGAAAACAACAGAAGGAAAGAAGAAAAATCGAAATCAAGTTCATCCAGGACAAGTCCAGAAGACACATCACCTTCTCCAAGAGAAAGGCGGGGATCATGAAGAAGGCGTACGAGTTGTCGGTGTTGACCGGCACACAGGTGTTGTTGTTGGTGGTGAGTGAAACCGGTCTTGTGTACACCTTCACCACACCCAAGTTGCAGCCTCTTGTGACGAAATCCGAGGGCAAAAACTTGATCCAGGCGTGCTTGAACGCTCCCGAGGAGGGCTTGGACGACGACCAGGGCGACCAGAGCGACGGAAATTCGCAGGATCTGCCCGACCAGAGCCCCGCCCCACCGCAGCAGCAGGTGCAACATGCCCAGCAGGTCCAGGCTCAGCAGCACCAGGCAGCAGCCCACCAGCAACAGTTACCTCCTGCACATTTGCCCCACGGCATGCCTTACCAGGGCCAACATCCGCAGGGAGGATTGCCCATGCCACAGGGTGCTGGGTACAACGACCCGTACCAGTTTTTCGGCAACATGCCCAATGGGAACATGCCCAACCAGCAGCAGTACCAGTGAGTGGTTGATTAGTTCAGTTCATCGTATAATTATAGGTACAATCTTCTATGGATTAGAGGTGAGTGGGGAATCTGGGGAGCCGGAGTCTGGAGTCTGGAGTCTGGTAGTGGAGTCGTAGACGTAAGCCGAGGTTTGGAGATACAATTAATTTCTAAAAAATAGCTGAAGGTGGGATGGAGAAGTGGAATATAGAAGATGGGATGGAGAACTGGGGGATGGAAGTTTAGAGATTGAATGGAGCTGGCCAGACACCGGGATGTCGTATATTCAGTCGTATTCTTCCGTAGAGCAACTCGGCCACATTGGGCCACAAATGCCATTTTCTGGCAAACCCAGGTCCCCCGGCATTCTAGAATGCAACGGTTTGCAATGTTGGTTTGCATATAAGACAAAGGTTAATCAATGCAGGGCAGAAGTGGCCGACAAAACATGCAGTTGTGCAGAAGCCGTAAGCTTTGCAAGTCCGAAAATGAGACGTATTCTCTCATGGAAGCGCAATAAACTTTCCAGAAGCGCAATAAACTTCGCAAAGCCAAATGGCCAGGCCACGCCGCGGCAACCAGTGCTCGATACAAGCTCTAAGCTCCTTTTCAAGCTCCTTTTCAAGCTTCTGAGTTCCCTTTCAAGCTTCTAAGTTCCTTTCAAGCTTCCTTCAATCTTGCACTCCCTTCAATCCTCCCAAGTTCCTTCAATCCTCCTAAGTTCCCTTAAATCTTCTGTCTAAATTCCCATCTTCTGACTCCCAAATCCATGCAGGTGGTGCGACAAACCAACGTCATCTTCAATACCGAAAACCGAAACCTTAACCTCCCTGTCTACCGTCGTTCCCCTCTTCCTCCTATTTGAGTTGTTTCCACTCACGGGCAATAAACCCGTACACCACGTCAAAATGCGCATAGGAAAAAAGACCCTGCAGAAGATGACGCAGTGCCCGATGTAACATCGCAGGCGTGCCCCAGCAGTCCCTGCAACTGCTGCTAAATGGCACAATTGCCCTGCCGCCGGTGTGGGCAACTGGCGAAAAACCCGTACCTCCGCCTGTCACGGCGCAGATTGCCCCACAATCTGCGTGAATGCCGTCTTGCCCTGTGCAGGAGAGGAGTGTAAGGTCACCACATTTTGCATTGTTCCATATATATACGGCGCTTCTTCCTGTGGGCTCTTCAATCTCGTGTGAAGTTTCAACCACGCCTGAAAAAAATCAATCTACCCGGCGTTCTACTCTCTGCTATTGATCGACCCAGCGCTTATCAACCGGCGCTTATCAACAAGGACTAGCCTCGAATACCCTTTCAGAATACCCATACCCTTTCCTTTTTGCGATGTTTGGCCTGACTCCCCCCAAACCGCAGTACGACAATTACACGGCCGCCCAGCCCAGAAGAGGCTCGCTCTACGAGTCCAGTATCTGGGCTCCGGCTCACACACAGGAACATCATTTTTCCTTGGACCTCGGCCCCATTTTGCCCCACCAGCAAACCGCCATGACTCCGCCGCAGGGAATGGCGCAAATGGCCGCGGGATCCACCCCCCTGGCCCAACAAATGCCCCCTATGGGCCAGCATTTCAATTTGTGGGACTCTCCGCCTTCGTGGAGACTGTCCTTCAGCGGAAACTCGCCCCCCGAAACGCACGAGGAGCTGTTCGACCCGTACCGCCGGCACTCGTACGGCGACGTGTACGGCTACAAGAACCAGGCTAACCCGAGCTTGGCCCAGGCCAGTCCGGCAAATTTAGCCTTGCCCAAAAATTTCCAACAAGACTTGGACGACCCCCGTACAAATGCAGCAGTGCACGAGTACTTCACAGCCGATCCCCACGAGCGCGTGAAGGTGACGGCCGAGTACTTGGCACAGCGTTTTTTCGACGAGGAAAAGTACTTGGGCGACTCGTACCAGCTCCCCAAGTTCCCCGTAGAGAGCCTGTTGCGCAACTACCAGTTGGTGCTTTTGGGGTTCAAGGCCGGGCGTGTCGACGTTTTCTACTTGCCTGCCAACGTGACCGAATTGAATTCGGTGCGTGTCGGCGACTTGGTGATCGTCGAGGCAGATCGCGGACGCGATCTAGGCCGCGTGGTGAAGATGAACATCTCGATCGACGAGGCGCGGCTCTTGAAGCTCTTGCAGTTTTTGGAGCAGCAGGCTGCGCTCAGCGAGGTGTCGTCCATGAACGATTTGCTGGTGAAACTGCTCCAGCACCCCCACCACGGCCACCACGGCTCGACCACCGCACCCCCCACTTTGCATTTTCCCAAGGCGATTGTGGCGCCGGCCCAGGCCAGCGAGATTGTGCTGATTTTGAACAAACGCCAGGACGAGGAGAAGGCGTGCCGGTTGTGTTTGGCCAAGATCGCCAGCACCGCGTCCATGCTCGGGTCCAGCGACAGCTCCAGCGGCTCGTTGACGTCGTCCGACTTGATGCAGATGAAGTTGATCGATGCCGAGTACCAGTTTGACCGCAAGAAGCTCATTTTCTACTACTCCACATCGAAGCGGATCGACTTCAGGGACTTGGTGCGTGAGCTTTTCCGCATCTACAAGACCCGGATCTGGATGTGTGCGGTGAACGGGATCCCGTACGTGCCGCAGAAGAAGGCACTGCCCCAGGCGCTGCCCCAGGGATTGAATGGGCCAAGCGGGGCGAAAATCGCCTTTTCTCCTTCGCAGGCGTTTCAGCCTTTTGCGAAAACCTCTGACGCCACGGCTGGTCCCGAGCGTCGGTTTTCGTTCCATTCGGGGTTTCCCCAGCCTCGGGCGGAGACGCCCCGGAAGTTTCTGTTCCACGGGCCCCCCAGCTCTACAATCAAGGAAGAGGATCACAGCAACCGCGACAGCGGCGAGTCACTTGTATTGAAATCGTTGGTGGACACGTTGAACCACTGAAGTTTAGATGAACTAGAGATGTTAGAGAAAAATGGTTACTGAAAAGGCTCTATGCTAGACGGAACAGAAAAAGGTTGGGATTCGCTCCGGAAGCGAGTCGTGGTTTTTATTTTTAATCGGGAACTGGTTTATTGTTTTAGGAACCTGGACTATTGTTCGAAGTAGACATTGTTGATTTGGGCCGCGACATACGACATTATCGCAATGTTTGAAATCAAAATGCGAAAATCACTTTCAGATTGGGTCGTTTTCGCGGAGTTATCCGCCGGATGTACGGGTGTATTGCCCCAACGTGGGAAAAAAACCCCAGAACAGACAGCCAAATTTCCAAGATTTGGCGCAAAATCCCGTTTCCCGAACGTTACCTCAGCAGGTGGACTCAATTTAAAATACTCCAAATGCCGACTTGGGCGAAATTCCGTCGGCTGGAGATTCCGCTGACTAATTGTGGCGCACCCGCGCTCCTAAAACGGAAGTGTCCGGTATCGGAACGAAGAATTTTCTTGAGGGTTTGACTCTTAAAGCAACTTTTTTCCTTTCGATTGAAACCGCAAAATGAACTTCCAGCCCACCGACTATTTGGCTAATTTGAATCTTGATTTCGACAACGTGTCGCCAATCGAGGGCGCCGCCAGTAACGACTTGGACTTGTTTTCTCAGTCTGAATTTTTCGATTTGGACGTCTTTTCCAATGATTTGGCCGCTCCCTCAAAACAGCAGCAATTGAAACAACTTCAGGCCAAGCAAATCAAGGAGGAGGACTTGGATGCCAATTTACTCGCTGAATTGGACTCCCCTTACTCCATGAACTTGGAGGAAGTCAGACCTGTAGAGTTGAACGAAGTCAAGAGAAAAAGAAACACAGCCGCCAGCGCGAGATTCAGAATCAAGAAAAAGTTGAAGGAGAAGCAGATGGAAGAGCAGGCGAAGGAGTTGCAGGACAGATTGAACACTCTCGAGAAGAGATTGAAGACTTTAGAGATGGAGAACAAATGCTTGAAGCAGTTGATTTTGGAGAAAAACGAAAAGAAAAACGACGACTTGTTGGAGAGCATCAAGAAGAGATCGCTTGCGGACACCGAGGCTTTCACCTTCACCAACTAACTTTCACCTTCACCAACATACCGCACAAAAAAAAAACCATTAGCATCGATTAAAATCCAACTTTTAACGAACTTTTACGACGATGGTCCTAATAGATCCAACTCTATTAGGCATGGACTAATGATGACCAGACGCCCGGCGAGGTGTTTGATTCAATTCTTCAACAGAGGTTGCACGGCGCAGCCTAATGTCGTTTCCAACAAACGACACAGTGTTTAGTGATTTCACTATTGTAAAATAATTCAGGACAGCGCGGACCAGCACGCTTGACAAGTATACTGTACTCTAGGAAGGTGTAGAACGATAGTTTTCTATCGGTGAGCCTCAAGCATTAAATTAAGTACTGAGGTGGAGTAGAAAGAAGGTCAGAGCCAGGACAGGAACGAAGATTCTCAACGACAATGAAGTTCAGACGTGTGGTCTTCTCTTCCAAATCAATATGGCTCATAAACTCACGAAATGGAATTCGATTAGGCGCCGTGCCCATGAGCTTGTTGAGCATTTCAAGAGAGAGAGATCCAGGACTCAAGTCATGAACAGTGCGTTCTGTAAATGCCAATGCAATAGCAATCAGTAATGGCAGATTTGCCTCTGCCATTGTCTGTGAGTTCCATAAGAAAAAGCCAAAAACACTCGCAATTTTCACCTCAAGCGAGATATTCTCCAGAAAGGTATCGCAAACTCAACTCGGCGAATTAATAGTTATGCAACCGGTGTACCAGCCAATCCACCCTCAAGAATCTCTACAAGAACCCTGACAACAAGAAGAAACCACTAGTCCATATTCAGCCGCACCAAAACTGACCGAACCAAGGTATTGGTCCAGATAAGAGGGGTGCTGCAGAAAACATGTCCAATCATCTGACGTGAGTACTCTATTCCGTCTGGGTTTAAGCAATCAAGGATCGTATTGAGTTCTCCTCCTCTTCGCTCACGCTTCTGGGTGATGCAGATCATGCACAAGGACGGGGAATATGCACGCGAGAGAGCATAAGAAGGCATACAAAAGTAGAGGAGCGTGAAAGTTGCAGAAGGAGAGTGTGGGGTGCATGTGGATACATCCGGTGACAGAGTCTGAAGGAGAGTCAATCCGCGAACGAAAGGTACCTACGGATGCTAATGACAACAGCATGAAATGTCAATATTTTGGCAACGTCACGCAGGAATTCGAAGCCTGATGATTAAGTTTATCGATGACTAGTGGGAATTGACCTCAGAATGATCTAGCGATGTTTAGTTGTGTTAGTTGCAACTTTTCAATTTTTTCATCTCACACTCTTCCTAGTAAATTTTTGGTTAGATTGAACATATGAACATGAAGTTCACGTGACTTCAGCTTTCAATTTTCTTATTATTTCTCATATGTAGAGAAAGTCTTCACGGTCACTCAGATATCGTGTCGAAATGAATATCATATCATACTTAAAATTCCGCACTACCAGAAGTACCAGAAGACTAGACCAGTCAGAAACGCACCGCTAACACTTCCTACCCAACCACCAATACAATTCATCCGCAACAATACTTGTCAAACCGGTATCCCGTTTCTTCTCGTAAATAACCGCTTTTGCGCATAGGCTATCAACCGGCACCCAGATATTTCTCTACCAACTTCCGTTGTCTTGCGAAAAGACTTTTTTTCCTGACTTTGTGCGTTCTCCTCAGTCTCTCCTTTTTGTTATCTACTGAATTCTGCAGGAGAATATGCACGAGACAGACAAGACAGAGGCAAGACAAAACAGACATGACAAGACAAGAAGATCGACGAGCCTTCGAAAATGCAAGACAAGAAATTAGACAATTGAACAATTGAAATGACAATTGGCACCTCTTCACTACTTTCACCCCCACATTTCCCATTCTCCTTCATGCATTCGTCTCATGCGTCCAACCTGGATTGAATATAAACGAGGTTGTCGCTTTCAAACCTGAGCGTAATTCGTCATCTGGTAGTAACCCGGCATTTGTATTCAATTCTACGTAGTCACTCATGTCACGAATCAATGCATCTGGTATCTCTTCAACATCCTTCATATCCCTTCACCATAATTAATATCCCTTCAACATAATTCATATCCCTTCCACATAATTCATATCCGTCAAACACCTTCGTATCGTCCACACCTTCATCTCCCTTCAACACCTCATATCCCTCAGCAATCCTTCATGCTCCCCAAATAATTCGCATCTATTGCCTACATTGTGCGGAGAAACTCAAATATCAACCACTCAGTTTCGCACCTTTTCTACTCCACCTTTCAATCGTTCCTTCTCCGGAACAGCCACGAAACACACACAACACCTTCTTTCTTTCCCTTTTCTCCCGTTCACAATGGAAGACGCCCATCTCTTCCACGATCCCCAATTCAACGTGGCAGAGGCGCACATTCGCGAGCTAGAAAGATCCGTATCGCCATTTGAAATCCCCAATTTGCTCCCGTCCAAGCCGGCGGGAATCACCGAAATTGTCAAGGAGCAGGTCGACCTCCGCCTAGCGTCCGACAATCCCACCGTCGTTATGGAATTGGACTTGGACGGGAACATCCGTTATGTCAGCAAGAATTGGGAGGTGTTGGTGGGCACCTCCATCAAAAAAATCTTGAATAAGCCCATTTCCAACCTCTTGATTGGCAGCACCGACGCAGACTTGCACGTGTTCAACAATGCCGTGGCCCAGATGATCCGTGACGACGCCCTGTACAAGGTCAAGTTCGTGACGGCCACCAACGACGTCAACACGGCCGCGGGAGTGGCTGCCATGTCTCCGCTGGCCGCATTGGGCGAAGGATCACTGTATTTCGACTACAGGGGTGAAAAAACGGGCGAAAAAGCTCCCGAAAAAGACGCCGACGACAAGAAAGACCTCGACAAGAGCGACACGGAGTCCACCGGCTCCGCAGTGTCCAACAACGGCGACATCATCGAGCTAGAGGCGCAGGGGATCCTCATCCACGACCCGGCGAATAAACTACCGACGCATTCGATCTGGACAATCAAGCCTTTCGTCCGAATCGACCTCGAATTGTCCATTCCCGAGGCCTTGGTGGACTTGCTCGGCTTCGGGTCGGAGATCTTCGAGGGGTACCTTCTAAATCTCAAGGAGGCCGGCATCATCGAGGAGGACTCGGTGCCCGAGCCGAAATCCATCTTGTGCCGCATCTGCGAGACCAACATTCCCGCGTGGTTCATTGAAAAACACTCGGATTTGTGTTTGGTGGAGCACCGCGAAGACGAGGAGCTCCAGTTCTGCCACGACACGATCGCAGACCAGCGAGACTTGGTGTTGAAAATCTCCGAAAGTTTGTGGCACCAGCAGTTTGAAAGCCCCAGCGGCCCCTCCACCCCGAGTTCCACCGTGAGCTCGCTTTCTTCGTCTTCCAACTCGTCGTCTTCGTTGAATTTCATCTACGAGTACAAGGGCCTCCCGTTGCCTTCGATGGCAGAGGTTTCTTCGCCACGAGCTCAGCCTCGACCAATCTCGTCGTTTCAGACCATTCGCTACTCCAAAAAATTCCCCTTTGGCATTCTCGAGCGGCTCGTGGAGTATTGCGACGAGGCGTTGATGATAAACCCGGCCGAGAAGCAGGACACGGGAGAATTGCAGTTTTCACCGAACACAGAACGTGCCATCAGCACGGTCATGCACTGGAAGGCTCTCGAAACCTCGGACCCGGCAATACGAGCCTTGGTTGCCGACACCCAGAAAGCCGTCACCGACAAGGTGGACAATTTGACCAGATTGATCTCCATCATCCAGTACAGCGACAAGATCAAGCAGGAGGTGGACGAATTGGTGTTGCAGTCTGTAAAAGACACTGTTTCCCGAATCAGAGAAAAGACTCACCAGAAGGACAACCCCGAGCAGAAACTGCGCACTCTCCTGTCCAAGGCCAGCTTCTACCGAGGCTCGGAGTCTTCCTTGGACTTCCAGCGTTCCAGAGCCAGTAGCAATGCGAAAATCGTGGACGCTCTTGAAGCCACAGCGCACCTCGTTCCGGTTCGCTCCATGTCTCCCAATCTGCCTCAGCCTCATGCTTCCAATTTGCATTCGCCCCAGCCTTCTCGAGTCCGAAGCCCCACATCCAGAATTCTTGGCGAAGTGTTCTTCAAAAATGACTCCAGAACGTCCATCCATTCGGTTTCACCAAGAGACCTATTGCGAGAACGGCCCCAGGAGATTTCACGCCCCAGCTCTAGAGGCGCGTCCACGGCGTCCTCTGCATCGTCTCTTTCCCGTCATTCAAAAAAGGATATTGCGGACTCGTTGAACGATTTGGACTTGTCCAAGAAACCTCTGGAGATTTTGTCCAACAGCTCGTCTTTTTCTTCTCCAAGAAGGCACTTGTCGCCCGTTCCGTACGTGGAAAAGCAAAGCATGTCCTCCTTCCAGAAGAACACCAGTGCAAGATTTGATTCGCCTGTTCTCAGTCCTCACACTGATTTAGATGACGCCATTCCTCCCGTTGCTGCCACTCCACCGTCAGAAAAAAGAAGCAGTTCCGGAAGCCTCACAATTCCCGTAAACACCCCGAACCACTCGTTTTTCCCCCCAACGGGCCATGCCAGGAGCTCGTTAACGTCTTCCGCAAAACCCCCACTTTCCCCGTTGCTTGTTTCTCAAACTCCTGCGTCGAAGCCAACTTCTGGTGGAATCAAAGATTACGAGATCATCAAGGCGATCAGCAAGGGAGCCTTTGGTTCTGTGTTTTTGGCCAAACGGAGATTGACAGGAGACTACGTGGCTATCAAGTGCTTGAAGAAAAGAGACATGATAGCCAAGAATCAGGTTCTCAATGTGAAGTCTGAGCGAGCAGTTATGATGAAGCAAACGGACTCCCCTTACGTTGCTCAGCTATACAGCAGTTTCCAGAGCAAGGACTACCTTTATTTGGTCATGGAATACTTGAATGGAGGCGACGTTGCCACGCTATTGAAGATGTTGGGAACTTTAGGGGACAAGTGGGGTAAGAGATACATTGCCGAAGTCATTGTGGGAGTCAATGATTTGCACAAACGCGGAATCATCCACAGAGACTTGAAACCAGATAATCTCTTGATCGACAGTTCGGGGCACTTGAAGTTGACTGACTTTGGGTTGTCCAGCATGGGTGTGGTTGGCCGTCATACCATCCAACACAGAAAGAGTAGCACGTCCGAACATGCCATTGAGGTTTTCAGAAAGAACTTACAAAACAACTCTTTGGGCCAGAGTCCCTTGATCACTGGGTACGGACCCGGCGACTCGCCTGATTTGTTTCCCAACATCAACCACAAGAGAACTCTGTCCGTGACTCCGTTTTCCTTGTCTCCAACCATGGAGCATCTCAAATTGAATACTGGTGCGACCCACGGAACTGCGTTCCCATCTGGCAGCTCACCCTCGGACTCTTCTCCTCTGTCGATGCCACTAGGTTCCAAGAAAAGATCTGGTTCGCTTTTGAGAGGTTCGAGCGGTACCAGATCAGGCTCCAACAGCAGTGGCATGGACTCTCCAGCTCTTAAACCTGCCTTACCAAGTTCTCCTTCGGAATCCTCATTTGCAATAGTTGACGACGAGTTCCAAATGAGTCCTCTGCAGAGCGAAAATGCTATCAATTCCTATGCCTTGTACGATCCAAATCAAGACGACAACGGAGTGAAGAAGTTCGTGGGAACTCCTGACTATTTGGCACCAGAAACGATCACTGGAGTGAACCAAGGATACTACTCCGATTGGTGGTCGATTGGATGTATTTTGTTCGAGTTCTTGTTTGGATACCCTCCTTTCCACGCGGACACACCGGACAAGGTGTTCAAAAACATTCTCAGCGGCGAAATCGACTGGCCCCCTTTGAGCGAAGAAGAGGAAAAAGAAATATGTCCTCCAGATGCAAAGGATTTGATAAGAAAGTTGATTCTGTTGGACTTCGAAAAAAGACTAGGATACAACGGAGCTGAGGAAATCATGCTGCATCCGTACTTCCAAGAAATCAATTGGGACACTTTGTACCTGGATGTCCCTGATTCGTTCATTCCCGTCGTGGACGATCCCGAATCGACAGACTATTTCGATTCCAGAGGAGCTGACATCTCTCATTTCCCACAGGATGAATCCGACGAAGAGTTGGAAAGAGCCCCAGTTTCTGCCAAAGAATTGGGATCTCCTCAGAATTTCTTCACAGCAGGGCTTCAAGTTCTGAATTTGTCGTTGCCATCATCCCCAATGGTGGGGAAACGCGAGAGAAGAGGCAGTAAATTGGCAGACCCAAGCGAATTTGGATCGTTTCATTTCCGTAACTTAAACGTTTTGGAGAAGGCCAACAAAGATGTGATCAACCGGTTGAAGACGGAGCATTTGGAACATCGGAATAGTTTCTCGTCGTCTTCGTCCGATTCGTCTCCTTTGGGATTTCCAAAGCCTTCTCGTGGGCTGTCGGTCTCAGCTACAGTGGTAAATTCTGGAAGTCCATTCAAAAGACCAGTTTCTCCCGTTGCCCACCGGCCCACTTCTCCCAACAAAGAAAGAACCCAGTCCATCGGGAAACGTGATAGCATCGGCTCGGAAGAGAGAGAGTTACGCCCTCGTCTCCTGGCGACTTCTTTGTCAAAGCAATTGTTCCTGAGAAATGTGAATGACCTAATTCACTCACCTTCTGGCTCCGATACAGAAGAGTCCAACTCGGCATTGATGCGTGTTCGCCAAAGAAGAGAAAGCATCCGCCGAAATGGAAGCACCGGAAGTGGAGGAGGGTCTGCTTTTTCGACATCCTACAATCATGGTGGCAGAAGCGAAGAAATACAGACGGAATTGGATGTGTTGTACTGTGAGCCCATTCCGATCGTTCGTCACACAGTTGCCAGGATGATGGAGAAGAACGGGTGCATTGTGTTGTCTGTTCCGGACGGGGACGACTTGATCCGCCGTGCCACGAGTCAGGTAAAATTCGACTTGATCTTTACAGCTTTGCGTTTGCCCAAAGTGGATGCTATTGATGCAGTTAAGCTAATTAAGTATACCAGTGGGGTGAACAGCAACACGCCCGTTGTTGCAATTACAGGGTTCGCCAGAGAGGCGAGTGATCTGGGACTATTTGACGAGGTTTTGGAGAAGCCTGTTGATGGGGCTATGTTGAGGAGTGCCATTTTGAAGTTCCAGAGGCCAGATGTTGCTGTGGAGTCGGATGAGGACTGACTGGTCAGTCTAACCCGAAGTATCGGTTTAGAGCCCTAGTCCGCACGGGTATTCTCAATTGGATTTAGACTCGGTGGTGAAAACCACCGAATCGCCGACGATTACGACCTCTGGTTCTCCTGTAGCCTCATCTGCTCCTTCTCCCGATTCTTTCTTGGCTTCCTCCGATTCTTTCTTTGATTCCTCCGATTCTTTCTTTGGTTCTTCCTTGGAGACTTCCGCAGCTGTGACCTCTTCAGTCACCACGGCAGCTTGCGTTACGGTCTCCTCATTCCTGACCTTCGTCATTTGCTCCAAAATCCTGTCCTGCTCAGGTCCTCTCAAGTAGTTATCGCGGTACCATTTCAACTGCTGAATGCTCTCAATGATGTCAGATCTGGCGGTGTGATTTCCCTGCTTCTTGGGATATCGGCGCATGAGGTCCGGGTTGTGACGGTAACCCACCTCCATGATGGACGAAACGTCCACCAAACGGTAGTGCAAGTGCTCAATGACTTTGGGAAATTCTCTCATCATGAAGAACTTGTCCATGTGGATGGAGTTGCCCGCCATAAGCGAAGTTCTGGCCTCGGGGATGTACAGCTGGATGTACTCGAGCAATTCGACCTGGACTTTTTCCAAAGTCTGCTGTGGGTTGGCAAGAACCTTGGCCGTGAGGCCCGATTTTCCATGTTGGTTTACGCACCATGGGTTCATCAGATTCAACACCTGCTTGGAGACATAAACGGTGCTTTCGTACCCTTTTTCGTCAATAATGTTCAAATGGCCGTCGGTGATGATGCAACAGATTTCAATGATGTTGTCTTTTTGCACATCAAGGCCGGTCATCTCACAGTCGATCCAGACTAGCGGTTTGAAGATGGCATTGAGTTTTTGTTTTTTTGCAGGGGTCTCCGACAACAGCCGTTCGGCGATTTGAGGGGCTCTTCTCTTGAGCACGTTGGCAAGAAACTGAAGCATGACTGAGATCGGCGAGTGAATTAGTCTGAGAATATTTGGGTGATGCCTGCGCTGTGTGCAGGCGCGATGAAATCACCAAGCGTCATCATCAACAGATTTGGAGGAAGGTTTGATTGCGAAAATCCCACCGACATTCCTTATCGCTGCAATCTAACTTTGTTCCTTTTTGGGGAAGAATGACGTTTATGCACTGGCCACTAAATTTCGTGCGAAAAGGTGCGACTTAGCGAGCAAGTCATGCATCAAGAACCCACGAAAAGGGAAGGTACCGCAGGAACAAATATTGCTACAGGCTGTTCCTGCTCCCGCGGCCCGCGGCAACTCGCTGTGGACTACAGTTAGCGGTCAAAGCCATGATGATTCATCGCCGATAGTTTCGGTTAGCAGATGTAACCGACTTTGTGCAGGTCGGTGACCTCAGTTTTCTTATCCATCCTTTGGTGATATGTGCCGTCAATACCCATGCTTTGCCGTGTGTATCGGGTATGGGTTGCAGTATAAAGACGGCGTTTTCCTGATTCCTCCCTTCAACTCTTCAATTGATCTCTCTCCACTTCAATTGATCTCTCCCCTCTTCAATTAATCTCTACATTTTCTCTCTTTCTATTCTCTATCTTATCTGGTCAACCACTAGATAATACCACCTGATTCCACACTTGGGATCACAGCGAGACCATTTCTCACGCAACTTCCATTGGCTGGTCCTGGTTTCGAAGCTGCCTTCTGCGACGCTCCTCATGCAACCACCGGAGTTTGTGCGCATTCGTGCGCACAAAGCCTCGACCCTGCTTTTTGCACCCAAATCTCCAATTCCCCAGCTCCACGAGGTGGTGGCGCTTTTGAAGATATGGAGAGCCATGTCGGTGCTCCGGAGAAGAATCTGCCCCGACCCTGCCATGTGGCCTGCGTTCGTGACCAACGCTTTCCGGCGGTTTCTTGTTTTTGCGACCTCGGTCCAATTGCACTTGAGAAACAACGACCAATTGTACCACGTGTTGCCTCCGCTCGACGTGTGTTGGGTCTGGCACTCGCTCTTGATGGCGCCGGCCGCGTGCTACTTGTCGTTTGCCAAGGCTGGCTTTTCCAGGTTTTTGTACATGCCATTTCCTTTGAACGAGGTGGCTGATGCGATTGACAGCAGCCTGTTCCACTACTTGCCCGACAGCATGGGTCAGTACAACTTCAACGCCGTGACCGGGTGCTACGGCTTCAGCTTGGAGTACGAATTTAAGACGTTCGACCCAAATGCCATTTTCTATACCGTCTACTGCCCCGCAACCAAAAAGAAGTTGGGCAACATTCTGTTGGCACAGTTCGTGTCTCCTGCCATGCTGTGGCGGAGCACCGAAGGCTGGATCACCCATCAGAGCCTCTGGAGGCGACAGATGGATGCAGATTTGGCTGAAAAGTTTGAACGGAAGAAAAGCCCGGACCTCGACGAGCTACCAAAGTTCCTGGGCGGTTCTATGTTGAAGCTCGGCAAGTTCTCGCCTCTTGTGCACCTCACTGTGCGCCCGGACTGTCTCCGACTCTGCAATTGGGTACCTCATTTGGTGCACAGCCATGTGCCTTCCGTTGTGGAAAATTTGGACTGGTTGTACCTGCCACGGTTGACCGAACGCCTTCAGGACGCAATTGATCGCTACAGGCAGTACTGGCGGCTTGTTTCCAGAGACCATCCGGGTTCCATTGTACCGACGTTGGATATTCGAGTCGTTTGGAGTGCTCACTTGAGCAATTTTGCCCACTACGCCGACTACTCCATATCCCACACTGGATCGGTGGTTGTTCCAGCAGATGCAGGCACCCAGACAACTGCCAGTCTCCACAAAACGGCCCGAAACTTTCGCCAATTGTTTGGATGCCATTATTGCGAGTGCAAGTGCTGGTTTTGTGCTCGGTACAACAGCAGAGAAGGGCAGCGATTCGAGCGGATCTACTCCAACTCGAGTCGTTACAGTGTTTCCGGTTCCACGGTGTATCTGATGATGTCCGAATATGGAGGATCGTTTTCATGTGCTCGGCACATTTTCGAGCTTCTCTTGCCCACCATAGACGAGACAGAAGAGGTGGAGGAAGTCGAGGTTTACACTGAGCCACAGAAGGGAACTGGAGAAAGCACGGAGTCGTTCGTGGTATTGTATTCCCCTGCCAGCCAGTTGTGATACAGGACTTGGGCAATGGTGACTGACGGAAGTGGTATTTATTCTGGAGAATCTGTGACGTTTGGTGACATGTGGTGACCTTGCTAGATCTGTCCATGATTTCGGGAGTCAAGTTATGGTTTTATCTGTTTTATGTGTTTGAGTGGCTACGATGGTATTCGTGTGCCCTGTTTGAATGGGTTTCTGCTGGACAGCGACCAATAAAAAATAAATAAACTGATTTCGTAGATTAAGTTGCTATCATATGTGCTGCACCTGCCTCGTAACGGAGTGCGTAAATGGCACCGATAGCAACGCTCCTAACCTTGAGTCATCCATTGACATAGGGGCAACTCTGGCCGGTGACTCGATGGTTTTCACGTGACCAGGGAAGATGGGAACCGGATCAGAGGAGGTGTGGATCGTAAAAGTTCGAAATTGGAATGACAACAGTGACGCCGAGGAAGCGATGGAGGAACGGGATTGTAATCTTCCAATCACAAAGCCTCCGTAAATCCTCCAATCGAAATACTTCGCCGGTTTTTTTCTTCGCTTACTCCTTCCATCGCCAATTCCTTCCCAATACTTCCCAATGATTTCCATACCTCCCATTCTTCCACCATTGTTACTCCAGCGTCATCAACCTCTATTTTTTCACTGGTGCATCTTTCATTCAAAAGATTCACCAAAATGAGAAACCAGTGACTAAATCCGTACACCGGAATTCATTCTTACTACAACGATGAACAAAAGAGACACCTTCTACTTCTGGTACTTTATTCTCCATATTCCCATCACTCTCCTTGTGGACTCCACCATCGTGATTCCCCAGGAGTACCAACTCTCGCTTCAAAAGGCCTTTTTGGGGTTCCATTTGGCCCAGAATAAGGACTTTCTCTTGGAGGAGCTTCCGCTCTGGCTCCGTGTTTCCGGGGCGTTCGAGGTATTTGTTCAATTGCCGATTTTCTTTGCAGCTGCGTGGAGTTTGCGCAGAGGCTGCTCCAAAATTTACGTGGTGATGACAGTGTATGGATTCAATGCCTTTTTCACCACACTCTTGTGCTTGTGTTATGTTTACTCCGAGGCAGAAGGTCACGGATTGAGCTCGGGCGAGATGTACCAGTTGCTTGCGTTGTATGTTCCGTATTTTGCAATTCCCCTTTTCATGATGGTGGATTGTGGAAAGAGAGTGATGGAAATAGTGGGGAAGCAAGAGAGGGTAAAGAAAGATTAGGAGCGGGGAAGTACTGAATGCTGACATGAGTGGTCAAGTGGGTAGTCAAGTGGATGGCCTTGGGAGTCTGTCTTAGTGGGATTTGGTCAATAATTCACCGCTACAAGGACCGAGCAGACTATTCTTTTCTCTAGCAATAGATTTCAATCACTTTCGGCGTGGTTACTTCAAAACTGAGTTGGTTACACCTGAAGTATTTTTGCAGTCTTTACGTCGAGAATAGTGGAGACAAGTCGAACTCAATTCATATAGGACACTTGAAAGCTCGAAGTTGATATTCAAAGAGCATTGTAATGTTGATTTTGGGTCAAGTCATGTATGACTTGAGTAACCATAGTTAACAGGTGAACTGAACTGATTGTGAGCCATCGGGAGGATGTATCTAAAGCAGTCTTCTTTGAGTCTCTGGTTCCTCATTTTGGTTTTCCATTTATCGCATTCTCATTTTGCACCCAAGGGTGAAGTCAACAAAAGTTGTCGAATTCTCAACTATGGACATCAGGCTTCATTTCGAGTACCAGATTGGCAAAACTTGTAAGGGGAGCCGTGTGGTATTCTTCATGGGAAGGTGGGACAATGCGATCTGTATCAATGATGGTACTCTTGTGAAAATTAATAATGGTCTAAACAATAGAAGTTTGGTCCTCCTTGTGGTCCTAATCAAGTTTGGTTCCCACATGTAGGGTCATCCTCCGACCCCGGTTCCTATTGCAATTAATGAAAGGCATTTTGTTTAAGTCTTCCGAATAAACTTCATTTTTGTTTTTCTGTGGTGTTGGATTTTTGGTGCTGGTATTCTCATTTTGCACCCAACACTCGATGGAACAGGGAAATTTGAGGGTGTTTTCGAACTGTTTCTGGTTGACACTGGACTTTGGATCGTTTTTGAACAAAGGCTTCAAAAATGACTCGAGCTCTTCAAGAAATGCACATGCACAGTCCCAAGTCCATTGGGTTCTACGAAAATTCAAAATGATGTTGAAACACGCAAGTTAGGCACCTCAGCAACCTTTGTCTTCGCAGATTAGACACAGAGACGACTTCGACTAGGCCAATTGCCATAATCAGATTCATCATCAGTTCCATGAACATCTCACTTCTTCCTCAACGCCCTTGTCTGTCGTTCTACAGCTTTAATCACATTGCGTATTTTACTATACTCTCTAGTTATACTTTTCAATCAACTCGGTGGCCAACTGGATGTACTCCTGTTCAGCATCCTCCTGGGAGGTACCCTTCAAGTCTTCCCAAGATTGCCACTTGTACTTGCCCTTCAAGTCAAACATTCCTGGCTTTGCGGTAGTGTTGTCACCAACGGTGGCTTGTTTGTAAAGTCCATACAATTTCAACAATTCGTCGTCGGAAGGACGCTTGGTGAGGTTGGAGACGGTGTCGGCCTGGAGTTAGCAATTGAGGAATTAAACTTGAAATGTCCGTGTCCAACTGACGTCAAAAGAGTCGAATCAAAGTCGATCCGGAATGCTCTCAACTCTTCACTTCAATTCTCTAAAGTCCAATGGACCTTATACATACCTTTTCGGTGAATTCAGTAGAAACCATGATGAAGGAAAGAGATGAAAGTGGTGTTTCCCAACAAAAAATCCGGGGTGCGGTAGAAGGCAACGTCACGTGCTCAAATAACAACACAACAAAGGCACAATTGGCCCATTTTCCGAGACCTTTCTGAGTCTGCACCCAGCAAATTGTCTAAAAAGGGGCAGTTGTTGTTTCTAAGTCGTATCTTATGCCTGTATGCCTTTAACTGGCCGTTGTTCAAACCAACAAAAACATAAAAACACTGACACAAATACACACAACACTAAAAACGCAAGACACAAGATAAAGACTCACAAGAACCCTTGTACAATAAGCTCAATCAGGTCAATGGAGACGCGTATGTACTGAAATGTCCTGAAATATCGACCATGTACTGTCATGAGATGCAATGTACTGATGTGTTGGGGTAGTCACGTGAGCGGAGCAAGATGCTATAAAGGGTTGTTGTGTGAACGCGATGTGAAATTCACCAAGGCGGAGGAAGAAAGGTAGCGCATACAAGGGGTTATTGTTGCCAAATGTAAATTCCCTAAGCTCTCTCGCAGAATTCTCTAGAATTCTCTTTTTTGGGTTCTTTCCCCTCAAGGTTAGATAACCCCTTTTGCAAAGATAACAAATGCTGCTGGAACGTGGCAACAAATGGCAGAGAAATACGAAAGCGGAATTGAAAACTATTAATACAGAAAACGACACCAAGAGTTCTTGGCACTTGAATGCCGCAGATCACATTATCCATGACCCTTCGTAAAAGGACCCAAGCATAGCCAAGCCTCATTTTAGGTTGTTGCCCCTGTCATCCCAAACGGGACCAATTGACTTTGGTGCGGCAAAAACCAAACGGCCGTGACCACGCTTACGAATCGGTGGTATGTGCCCTGGTACTCCTCACATTGTCTAAACTTTTACGACTGCGGTGATCAAGCGTTCTGCTGATGTAAGCGCTCCGCCGATGAATAAGCCCCGCTGATGTAAGCCCCGCTGATGTAAGCGTTGGGTTATGTATGCACCCCGCTGATGTAAGCGCCCAGTGCCGACATCCGTACATCTGGAGTGAACGGGGAATTTAAGAAAATGGGGACATTGCTGGACGGGGTAATTTCTGAAGCTTCCTTGGGCTTGGGGCTACCCTGCCATCGCTGAGATATCCACTTTGTTGTCTTCTCCAGTCCCAAGACCTTTCCGTCATCCCCGTTGGTTACGGAATTTCGCGAATCGGATGCGCCACAACCGAGATCGGTCGGCTCCGCCATATCTCCGAATGCGGGGCTCGCAACCATTACGAGCGCACGGGGCATTTAGTAAGCGCGCCGGATGTGGCTATTTCCGTACGGAGAAATGCAGCTGTACATGCATTTTTGATATAAAGCTGTGGCCATTTCCCAATTCACTGGCCAACTATGTGGGAAACAAAATTCGACTCTAGCCTAAACCAGGTCTACTATGTAGACTCCGACGACGGTTCGGTGCTGTTTGATCTTCCGTGCGAAGTTCACACTGGAAAGTCCAAGCCTAAGTGCCACACGAAGGCGAAGTTGATATCAAAAATCACATCGGCTTTGTCCTTGCGAAAGCTGAAGTCCGCAGAATCTAAGAACGAAAGTTGTCTGTCGGTCTCCTCTGGTTCCGAGTTCGCGGACTCTTACTACACGCCACCATTGGTCAATCCCCAAATGCATTTGACGCTGGAAGACTCGTACATGCTTGAAACGCCGCTTAATTTATACAACTCGGATGTGTCGAGTGTTTCGTCCGATGAGTCTGTCCAGTCATTTTTCTCCAACATCGAATCCAACGATATTTACTTCGACCACGAGCATTCTATCTACTACGACAGCAAGTCCCTTCAGTACATTGAAAACGACTTTGACAAGGAAAGAGAGAGGCACGAGCTCAGGCTTCAGATCTTCAAGGAATTATACTGAGACGGCATTATTTATTGGGTTGTACATAGAATGGAAGGAAAGCATTTAAAACGTGTAGAACTGTTACAAGCGAGCATTCGCATTTACTAGAACGCATTGCCCGTTTTCGGTTGAGTGTTGTGCGATTGTAACATTTGCAATTCGCTCGATCGAGCACACCAACACGTGCGAGTGTTATATGAACAATCGAGTCCACCAGCACTGCCACATGAACTCGACAGCCAGCTTTGAGATCCCCTTTTCAACCTTTCGCTAAGCCTTAACAATTTAACTGCGCCCTTTCACATCAGACTAACTGAGCCCTAAAAACCGAACAAACCAACTCTTTTCAACAATTCAGTTCTAATGCGTCCGACCTCTGTCCGTATCCTCTAAACAACAGGAACAAAGTCTAGCTCCACCTCGCCAATGAGACGGTCGAAGTTGCCCAACACACGGTACGTGGAGGACGCTATCTTGGCCTCGTTCTCGTTTTTCTGTGCAATCATCATGTCATAGTTGGCCTTTGCATCCTGAATGGCCTTTTGGTTCTCTTCATTGACCAAGACCTCGTAGAACATCCGCGTGGTGGTCTTGAAACGCAGGAACGGATCGCCGTCCGACAACTCCGTCGTTTTCTTGAGGTGCGACGACTTCAACTCGGCCTTCCGCACGTTGGTCTGGTTTAACTTTCTGTTTCGTTCGTTCACTTTCAGCATGCCAGCCTGCGAGCTGTCGGAATTGCGCTCGTTGTCCTTGTGGAGAATGTCCTCCAACTTGCGCAACGCCGCAGACAACTCCTTCACGCGACCAACGTCGCCTTCTTGTCGGGCCACCTTCAACTGGTCTAGAACCTTGGATTTCTGGTAAACCGCATCGTATGACGCCATTCCGCCCAGCAACTTCTTTTTCCGCGTGATCATTTCGTCGATGTCCTGGGACGAGAGCCCCACGTTCATCAATTTGTGGAGCTGTTCGGCCTTTTCCAGGATGTCGTCGGCATAAGGAACTTCCTCGTTTGTTTTCGCCAATTCCTGGACATACCGGTCGAACTCGTCGGCCAAGATGTCCGCGTCGCTGAACACGTTGACCGGAAACTCCTTTTTTTGTGTTTTGTTCTGGCTCACCACGAGGTAGACGTCGGTCTTTCCGTCACCAAGCTTGTACTGTTTCTGGGGGTGGTTGACCATTTCCTCGATCTGCACTACGCGGTACATCGGGCGTCTTGTTCTGCGGTCCACGCCCACGTTGATTTTGCCAAACGTCTTGCTGATGGTTTCGGGAAAATTCCGGTAGTAGAGAAATTTCTGCAAGAAACTGCGGCCCACGCGGACTCGGTTGATGTCGGCCGCCGTGGCCCTTTCAAAGGATCTAGGCTTGAACCGCGACTTGCCGCTTCCCCAAACGACCTCGTTGTCGTCTTCGTCAAATTCCTCCTCGTCTTCTTCTTCTTCTTCTTCCTCGTCTTCGTCGTAATCTTCCGGCGCCAGCTTTCTTCTGCTCTTCTGCTCACGCTGCTTACGTAACTCAGACAATTTGTCCAGCTTCTGCGTGTTTCCGGTTCCTGCCATTCTGCTGGAGGATCTTGTTTTCTTCTCCACGCCAAGTTTCTGCTGCTTCATTCTCTGGCTCAAGTACTGCTTTTCCTTGAACCGGTCCATCTCCTGCGAACGCTCGAAAATGACCTGTTCTCTTTCGATTTCGTCCATATCAAGCAACAATTCCCGGTCTGCTTCGTCCTTGTATTTTCCTTCCAACGGGTACGGGTTGATTAAATCTTCCTTTTCGTCTTCATAGTCTTCGGCTGCTTCGTCCTCTTCGGCCGGCTCATCCTCTTCTTCGGCGTCGTCGGCGCCAAAATCTTCGTCGTCTTCGCTTTCAGATTTCATTCTCTTGCGGCTTCCCTCATCGGTTCTGGCTCTTTTCAACGGAACATCCAGCGTCTCGTTGTCGGAGTCGCCTCCAGCAAGCGCCAACAAATCGTCTTCTAAGTCGGACATCTTTTGGTTTGAGTAGTTAACGATTTTAAGTAGTTGATAATTTGAGATGAATTTCGCTGACCGTGTTGTGTGCAGGACTTTGTTGATTTGGAGGTGGGCTTGGTGTTGGTTATTGGGTTGGTTTCGGTGTGGCGATGTTCCTTGAGGGTGGTTTGAGGGTGCTGTTTTGTTTGTTTTTTGTGTTTTTGTGTTTTCACATTTTGCAGCCTACTTGAATTGTGAGATTCTGTCCGATGTGAGAAAGATTGCGAATGCAATTGAGAATTTATGTTTCGGATAGGTTGTCAAAATTATGGGCTGAAAAAGAGAAGTCATCGAGTAAGGTGTCATTCATTCAGTGGATATAAAACCAAGTTTAGGAAGAAAGAAAGATATTCATTTTCTGATGCGGCCCAGATTTCTCCCCTCGTTTGGTCAAACTGCTGTATCAGTTTTCTGTTACAATTTGTTTCAAGTGACAGACCCGTAGGATGAGTTTCTTTGTGATTAATGTTGGATAAGAATGGATGTACCAGATGTGAACACTAGAGCTGACGAAAATTGACAAATTATTTTGTTGTCTGAGTAGGCAAAGGGAATATATAAATTAGAGCGAAGAAAAAGACTATATGAAATTGAAAGACCTGGGTTCAAGTGAAGGTAATTTCTCACCTACCAGTACATTGCAATAAACATCACTCCACCGTTGAGGATTTCTGCGAACAGTTTGTCAGTTAAAGTTCTGATGTAATGTCACACTTGACGGTGATATACCTCAAAACGACAGGATCATAGTAAGCCCACAGGTCATGGTCCACATATGGCATTAAAATAGTCTACGCAAGGTGGAATTGAGAGTGGCATTGAGAGTGGCATAGAGAGGCATAGAGAGTGACATAGACAGTGGCCTAGACCCGGTGATGTGTTCGGAAGTTTGTTGATACTAAATTTTCTGTTTTATTCAGAGAGCATTCATTGTTATTTTACAATTTAATCTACTTTGTTTGAATAACGAATCAATCAATTCAATGAAGGTAAAATAAAGAATTTCTTTCTGGAGTCAATCGAGTGCAATCGGAATACAGCAGGCGGATCACAGACCTTGTACATATTTATACTTTTAAAAGCCAATACATATAATGGATTGTATTTCTCAAAGTCAATCTTCGAGAAATACAATTAAGGTCACACAATAGTTTCTCCAGTTTCTGACCAGATACTCTTCCCAGTGATGAACCATACAAGGATTAAGGAGAATTTACCTAAACGTTAGCGCATATCACTATTCGATAGCCACATGTTGAAGTACCCAATCTACATTTCGACCATCTAACTCGCTAGCCTGCATTTTCTTCTTTATGTTATTATCTATTTCAGCCATCCCACATCCGGAGACTGCCTGTATGCATTATCATCTACTTCTTGGCCTTCTCCTTGGCCACCTGGTCCTTCAACACTCTCTTGACAATCTTCTGCTCTTCAATCAAAAATGCACGCACAATTCTCTCCTTCACACAGTTGGCACATCTGGATCCACCGTAAGCTCTCTGCACAGTCTTGTGAGTTCTGGAAACCTGGGCGTATTCTCTAGGTCTCAAGGTGGAAATTCCCTGAAGAGCCAGGCCACAGTCTCCACACTTCACAGGAGAAGCTTGCTTCTTGACATGCTGAGCGACCAATTTTCCACCAGGGGTCTTGACGACCTTGATCTTGTTGGATCTGGTGTTGTAAGGGGTCTTTCTTCTGTAGGTGACACGCTGAGCCATTTTGGTTTGGAGTATGGAGAAGTGGAAAATGAAATTTTCCTGAGGTGGAATGCACACCCGTGCACCATGCCCTAGATGCGGGTCACGTGACGCATCTTGACTGCTTTTTCAACAAGCTGGTCTACATGGCTTTGGAGTCTACATGGCCTAGCATTTGGTAGGCTACATCTCGTACACAGAGTTTGAATTATGACGTATAATAAAACCGAAGAACCAGTATTATGACCGAAGTTGGATGATGATGATTAACGCAATCTTCTGGCTTCACGCTCAGACTCCATCAAGCACAAGATGTCGTTCTCTCTGACTGGGCCCTTGACGTTTCTGACAATGGTTCTGGAAGAGTCTTCCAAGAATTCGACTCTGACCTGGGTGACACCACCTCTGGATCCGGTTCTACCCAAAACCTTAATAACCTTAGCAAGAGTAACTGGAGTTTTAGTGTCCTGGAAGTTAGTATTGGAAGGGGTTTGAGTGTTGAAACATAGGACTTGTCGTTCATTTGTGATTTGGGGTGGGAAAGTCCGGAAAAAAGGAATCGATTCAGTGACGTGGGGTGATTTCAACAGTGCCCATGTAACGGGCAGACTTCGTACATACCATTTTTGATGTTTGATATGATGGAGTAAAAGATTGATGAAGAAAAAATTTTGAAAATTCGGTGAGGCAGGACTGCTCGTTTTGGCCGGGGCACGACGGTACAGGAACAGAGACAAAGATTTCATCGCGTGACCCAAGAGAACGTGACCATAGTTAAGTGCAGGGTTTGGATCCTGGTGTCATCGCGGAGGTAAAACATGTGACGGGAAATCTAGGACATCTCCGTGAAACTCCGTTTTTCCGTTTCTTCTTTCGGGATCGCGGAGCTTAACCTCGCCTGGTTGGTACGACAACGTATATCCGCGTCACGTGTGACGCCACTATCTGATCTTGACATATACACAATCGCAATCGCAATCCCAATCGCTTCTCTTTTTCTTGTTACTTCGCCATGTCGTCCGACACTTTGGATGAATCGGTGGAGATTCCTGTGAAAGATCAAAAAGTCAACGAGTTCAACGATGGCCGCAAAAGACCCACGTATTTGTGGAAACATTCCTTTTCTGACTGGTGGAAGCATAGTTGGAGCGGAGAATACTCGGATGAGAAGGTGGAATCGCGTCTTCTTTCGGCGCTTCCATTTTGGCCTGCCTCTGACGGAAAAAGGAAGGCGGAGATGATCAATACGGATATTGGAAATGGCAATTTCATCCATGAGTTTTTCGTGGAAAACGTCGAGAAACCGGCAGCTTCCGACGACTCCGTGAAAGACGTGGTGCTTGTGCACGGGTATGCTGCCTCTTTGGGGCTTTTCATTGACAATTTCGACTCGTTGACGTCGATTCCTGGAATCAGACTCCATTCCATCGATTTGCTCGGATTCGGGCTCTCGTCGCGCCCGGCGTTCCCAAAATTCCCCGCGCTGACGAAGCAGGAGATCTACAAGGTGGAGGACTGGTTTATCGACTCGTTGGAAGAGTGGAGAAAAAAACGTGGAATCGAGCGTTTTGTTCTTGTAGGCCACTCGTTCGGCGGCTACTTGAGTTGTGCTTACGTAATGAAGTACAACAAGAACCTTATAGACGCTGCCACGGGCCGCAACCAGCGCTTGGTCGACAAGTTGGTGCTTGTGAGCCCTGTGGGGGTTGAAAGAAGCAAATTTTCGCTTTTGAAGGACACCGAGCCTCCCAGCGGGCAAGTTTCGACCGGCGAGAGATCCAGAGCCAACCTGTCTGCGCCCGCCGTTCATCTTTCGCAGGAAGTCAACGCTGACCAGGAAACCATAATTCAAGGTCACGAGGTCAAGCCAGAAGAAGAAGCCGAAGAGCCCAAAACAAGAAGAAGGCGGTTCATCGATTACCTCTGGAGACAGAACGTGTCGCCTTTTTCCGTTGTTCGGAAGATGGGTCCCGTCAGATCGAAGATGATCTCACTGTGGACGACGCACAGATTTGCCCATGTGTACTTCACGAACCCGGAACAGTTCCAAAACCTCCACGATTATTTCTATCGGGTGTTCAATGCGGTCGGAAGCGGCGAATATGCCATTACGCGGGTGTTGGACGTTGGAGCGTTGGCCAAGTTGCCCTTGCTCGACCGGTGTCCTGAAAAGTTTGTCAGAATGGGACTTCCGACATTGTGGATATACGGAGACAAGGACTGGATGAACGAGCAGGCGGGGCTTGAAATGACCAAGGAGATCAACAAGCTCTCAACTACGGGAGATTTGGCCAGCTTCAGCATTCTCAAAAACGCAGGCCACCACTTGTATTTGGACAATCCTCCGGACTTTGCCAAGGTGATATTCAAGTTTTTGAATTTCAGAAGGTGAGCGTGGGGTTATCGGGAATAGGGGAAGGAATTGAGTAGCATTGTAAATAGCAAGAACAGAATAGAACATGGAAACTACGTTAAGGTAGACAAATCCGTTAGGATATCAAAACGATACCAGCTGAAAATTGTTCGTGTGTCAATTTACTCCAGTTTCGGGTAAGCTTACCCCATTTCTGTCCCCATTTCTTCCCCATTTCTTCCCCAGTCCAACATTTCGTTGCGACGTGCGTATGTCTTATGTGAGACAGACGCGTCGAACAAATTGTACACACACTCAGTAAACATTGCTGTTGCGGGACGCTGTACACACGTATACGTAAGCGGATTCCAGCATATACGATTTGCGTTCCTGTTCCCCTCATGCGGTGCATATGCAGATGTTTCTGAAATGGAAGGCGAAGTGTTGCATTCTGATGCAGTGACATTGACCAGAAACGAGCGAGTTCGGGCAAAACGAGGCGAAATGTGGCCTGCATCACAGCGGGGTGAAAGTTAGATTACAGGAACGGCGAATACGGCGGAGGTAGGGTTCAATTCCGGGGGACGAAACTTCGGCACTGTTTCCCGTCGTTACCCTCGTTTGTGAACCGGTTCCGGTTGACAGATGAGTCAGGCGTGCGCGGCCCAATATCAAGAACCAAAAATTTACCGTCTTGCACACTAACCCCCAACTATGTCTGCTGAAGAAGAACTCGTAGCCCTTTTCCGCAACGTTGGGTTGACGGAGAAGAAGGCCGCCGACATTGCCAGAAACAAAAAAGTATCCGATAGTTTTGTCGTGATTTTGAAGGAAGGGAACATTTCCGACTCGTCTGCTACTGACGACAAGAAATTGACGTTGTTGCAGAGCTTGGCCGTGGAAAGCAAGAATGCAGGTGAGGAGCCAATCGCCAAACGTGACCTCGTGACTGCTGCTATTTTGGATGGCCGCTTGAAGACAAATTTGCAGGTGAGCGAAGCATTCCACTACATTTTAGCCAACGGAGAAAATGCCACAGTGGCCGCTATGAACAGTGCCGGAGGCGTGGGCGTGGACTTGTCTCGTGACGACATCAAGGGCGAGATTTTGGCGTATGTGGAGGCACATAAGGACGCCGTTTTGGCCAAAAGGTACGCCGGAGTTCCTGCCTTATTGGGAGAGACCAAGAAGCTCCCCGGGTTGAAGTGGGCCGCTCCGGGGATGTTCAAGCCCATCATTGACGAGATTGCGTTGGAGATTTTCGGCGCCAAGGACGAGAGAGACGTGGTGAAGAAGGAAAAGAAGAAAAAGGAGCCCAGGGCCGGAAACACCCCCGCCAAATCGGCGCCGTCTGCCCCTGCACCGGAGAGATCCATGTTCACCGAAGGGTTCTTGGGCGATTTGCACAAGGCCGGCGAGAACCCGCAGGCTTTTCCCGAATTGATGAAGGAGCACTTGAATTTCACCAAAGGCAAGGTCTTCACCCGGTTTCCGCCCGAGCCCAACGGGTTCTTGCACATTGGCCACTCCAAGGCCATCATGGTCAATTTCGGCTACGCCAAGCACAACGACGGCGTCTGCTACTTGAGATTCGACGACACCAATCCGGAGGCAGAGGAGGAGGTGTATTTCAACAGCATCAAGTCCATGGTGGCGTGGTTGGGGTTCGAGCCCTGGAAAATCACCTACTCGTCCGACTACTTCGACGAGTTGTACGCCTTGGCCGAGAAATTGATCCAGGTTGGAAAGGCCTTTGTCTGCCACTGCACCCCTGAGGAAGTCAAGGCGCAAAGAGGCTTGAAGGCCGACGGAACCTTGGGCGGGGAGCGGTACCCCTCACCTTACCGGTCCCGAAGCGTCGAGCAAAATCTCACGGAATTCAGAAAAATGAGAGACGGTTTCTACAAGCCGGGTGAGGCGGTGTTGAGAATGAAACAGGACATCCAGTCGCCCTCTCCCCAGATGTGGGACTTGGTGGCGTACCGGGTGTTGGACGCCGAGCACCACCGCACCGGCGCCAAGTGGAAAATCTACCCGACGTACGATTTCACGCACTGCTTGGTCGATTCCTTCGAAAACATCAGCCACTCGTTGTGCACCACCGAGTTCCGCTTGTCGCGCGAGAGCTACGAGTGGTTGTGCGACGCCTTGCACGTGTACAGACCGGCGCAGCGGGAGTACGGCCGGTTGAATATCACCGGGACGATTTTGTCCAAGCGGAAAATCGCCAAGTTGGTCACCGACGGCCACGTGCGCGGCTGGGACGACCCGAGGTTGTACACGTTGGAGGCCATCAAGCGCCGTGGAGTTCCGCCCGGTGCCATTTTGTCCTTTATCAACACGTTGGGTGTGACGACGTCGACCACCAATATCCAGGTGGTGAGATTCGAAAGCGCCGTGCGGGCGTACTTGGACGCCACCACGCCGCGGTTGATGGTCGTGTTGGAGCCGTTGTTGTGCGAGGTCGAAAACGTCGGTGACGATTTTCTGGAAATTGTGGACATGGCGTACAAGCCCGGCGACGAAAAGTTTGGTGCGAGAAAGTTGACCTTCACCAAGCGCTTCTACATCGACCGCAGCGACTTCCGGGAGGACGCGGACAAGGAGTACTTCCGGTTGGCGCCCGGGCAGCCCGTTGGGTTGATGAAAGTGCCGTTCACAGTCAGCGTGAAAGAGGTGATTCGTGAAAACGGTAAGGTCGTCAAGCTCGTGGTCAACTACGACCAGCACGTGAGCAAGAAGCCCAAGACGTACATCCAGTGGGTCGGGGAAACCAACGCCAAGACGGTGAAGGAGGTTCGCATGTACAACCAGCTCTTCAAAAGCGAAAACCCGGCTGCGCACCCCGACGGCTTCTTAAAGGACATCGACAGCGAGTCGGAGGAGATTTACGAGAGGGCGTTGGTGGAGGCTGCAGGATTCGACGATATCGAGAGACGTTCTCCGTTGAACATCGGCGTGGCCGGGTCGGAGTTCAATATCCGGGAGGCCCCGGGCCCGCAGACTGTTCGTTTCCAGGCGTTGCGGATCGGGTACTTTTGTGTGGACTCGGACTCCGGAAGCGATGTGATTTTGAACCGGATTGTGACGTTGAAGGAGGATTCGGCGAAGGCGTGAGGGATTCGATTTGAGGAATACGAAGACTGGCTGATAATAGATTGTCATGTGCTGCGTTTGAGCAGCCACTACTAGATTGCAGGACTGACCAGATTGCGTTACGGCGACGGCTTTGCTGGTATGTAAAGGGGGTTTTGCTGTACTATAGATTACTTATGCAGTTAATGATTTCTTTCGCAGTCAATTCTTTCTTGTTTGAAGCTCGATTTGATCCAATAGCATAAACATCTTTAGAAATCACCGACAGGCAGTGATAACGATCATTGAATAAGTAGGAAAACGTATTAATATAGAAAAATTAGCCAAAATATCACAAGTGATATATCTGCGGGATCTCACGCCTCGTTACTCTTGTCCCTAAAATGGTAACCATTCCGATGAAAGATGGTTAAGGTGACTCTAATGCGGCAAGAAAATGCTATGAATATTCTTCTTCCGCATCCATTTAGATTTCAAAATTATCGTAAGTTGTTTCGGAATCAACTGTTTCGTTCATCTCCAACTCAAGAACAGATTGAACTGGCCACTGTGCACTATTATGGCCGCTTTTACGAGGACGCAGAAAGTGATTTGTTGCATCTTGGGTTACCTGCTACTCAAAATCAAAGAGACTGGGTGCAAAATTGCGTTCTCAAGATGAAAGAAAAATCATTCCTTGTAACCTTTGTAACATAACTGTTTCCTAAAGATGAACGGAGTTCTGATGCGTCATTGTGAAGAGTTCTTGAACCTTTTCAAGCCACGATATTTATCAACAAACTCTGATGCCGGTCTTGTGGCCGAGTCTCGCCCCACCATCTAGCTGCAGCAAGATAACAAGCGATAAGGGCCGGGAAAACCCGGAAGACGAAGAATATATTTCAAAGCGCCTTCACCCGTTTTCCCGTCTCCGCTTGAATCCCCCTGCCGAGTGTACATCTCCTGATTCAAAGACATTGTCAGACCATGAAAGCTTGTATGCAAATAGATAATATTACAATGGTTACAATGGACAATGCAGTGCTGCTGATAAGCCCGAAAATGATCAAAGCACCTTGACTCAAGATTGATTCTTTAACTTCTCTTCTCTTCGCTTTCCTCTTTGCTTGACTTTCTATTGAGGAACCCGTGTGCGATTCTCAGTGGTAAATATAAAACAGAGACACTACTGAAAATCAAAAGGTTTCTTGACACTCCATAATTAGAATGTGGAGAAAATAGAAACAATAGTAATACTAGTCAGAATCCCCACATAAACTTGCAGAAAGTGACTCGCTGATCAACGCCCGCGGATTACTAAATCAGCTGACGCATCACACTTTTTATACGGTGAATTAACGTTTGAGCCACATCCGGACTTGTATTACCGAGGTGACCTACTGGCCAGGCACCGGTCGGAAGTTGACAGCTATCTGAACCGGTGAGCGGGTGGCCGACTAGGCCTATTTGGCAGGTATTGGCCTGAAATTCCATATCCGGAACCCCGCACGTTCTCCAACCGGGCAATTTTGCCAGATTCTTGGACGTTTTGAATACGAACAAATACAGGAAGATCAACAAATACAGGAAGGATCTCGCGCGGCGGGGCAGATCCACGTGACCAACCGAAAATTCTCCCTCCACATGCATGGAAGCGGGGTCCCCATGGGGGCCCAGCACCAGGAAATACCAGTCTAGCCACCGCCACCCCCGCCAATCACGACACAATGAACGAAAACGCCAGACTAAAAGATACAAATTAGTCTCCAATTGGGCACAGTGCAGATCGCTCAAGACAACCCCAAAAAATAGTCCCAATCTGGCGCTACCCATTGCTGCAGCCCCCGAACCAGCCAATTTTGCTTGCAGAGAGCGAAAAATAGCAGATCGCCCGATTGACGCGCTCTATGCAACGGAGAAAAATGCTTCCCGCATCCGTGCCGCGAACCGCCCCGAACCGGAAAAGCGAAACCGGACACACCGGAGGTCGGAGTTCGCGTTTCAGGAGCACCTTGTCCCCTCGAAATAGGCAAAAATAACCCACGCTGCACACGCAGCACGTACTACGAGCACCCTGTATACCCAGATAGTGATACCCTCAACTGGCACCCTCGAGGGCTGGCCACACGTACCCCACATGCATGCGTCTCCTACCCTCGACACGCAATTGCCAGGAGGCGGTGGTCAATTGGTGCCTGCACAGGCCGCTGTTGCAGAAAGTTAATTGTTCCTTGACCTGGGTTGCTCCTGTATCCGCCGCGCCAATGCACCCTCCCTTCCACAAGCCATGGAACACCGTCTTCCATTTGACTCCAGAATTCAAGCTTCCACCAATACCCGCCAGGAGCGAAACACACACGAAACACACAAAACACGCATATTCCTCCGCATTCTGCATTCCCGTGACACCCAAGCACACCACTTCGGCCCGCCACATCCCTAATCAGCAACGTGCAGGGGCGCAGGTCTCCGCATGGAGAAAATTTTAATCTTTTCTTTTCTGCTCAACAAATATAGTATCATATAAATGAAGGCGCGCCCTGACTTTTCGTATTTTTTGTTGCGCAACTCTCCATAAAATGTCCACCTTGGCTCTTCCGGTGGAAAACTACTTCAAGCAGGAGCTAGTTCAGCCGGCTGCCGCCAACAAAACACCCGTGCCTCCTCGGCTGGCCCCCTTATCTTCCGTTTCCGTGACGGATTTTTCCGCCTATCAGTTTTCGAAAAGCACCCCAGAACTTGTCGTCACAAAACGGCCCGACATGCCTGCGCTGGCCAAGGACGACACCGTGACGCGGAACTTCGTCCGCCCCTTTTCCGTGGCTTTGCCGCAATTCCAGGTGAAATCGCCTGACATTAAAACACAAGTGGCAAAAATAGCACAAGAGCCAGAGGAAGTTGACGCTTTTGCCGAGGGCAGGCCTCTCCGCAAGCTCAAGTCGCTGCTCAAGCTCCCCAAGCTCCAAAAATCGTTTCTGACGTCGCAGCTTTCGCCCAAATCCGTCAGATTTGCATCCAGACTCGAAAACGTCAAGATGTTCGACGGCAGAGACTCGCCGTCGGCCGTCTCCACGAACAACACCCCGCTGGGCTCGCCCCTCTTCGAGTTGGACCTCGACGACTATTTCGGGACGTGCAACTTCACCGATTTGGGCCTCAGTTACGACTCCGACACAGACTCGTCCGATTCGGACACTTTTTACGAGTACACCAAGGACAAGCAGTACCAAATCAGCACCTCCAACTTCACGCCTCCCCGGAACATCTACGACAAGCTGCAAAGTCCCGTGTACCTTCAGCACGTGTCCATCGGCCCAGGAAAACAGCTGTTGGTGCTCTTGGTGATGTGCCAGAACTTGGCGTTCGAAAAAAACCTCTCGGTCAAGCTCACGTTTAACAACTGGCAGAGTAACTTGACCATCAACAACTTTTCGCATGTCAAATCGTTCCTGCTGGTGAACTTCGACCAGTTCAAGTTCATCATTCCCTTGTCTCGTCTTCCCAGTGCCATCAACGCCCAGTTCTGCATCCAGTACTCGGTCAACGGCCAGGACTACTGGGACAACAACGGCAACAAAAACTACAACATAACGCTTTCCTCGCACACTCCACCGCCCAAGGCTAGCCCCTTGTTTAAGCCCAGTGTATCCAAGTCCAGCGCGCCCTCGTTCGTTCCAAAGTCCAGCGTGCCCTCGTTCAGTCCAAAGTTCAGCGCGCCCTCTTTCACTCCCCAGACCCAGCCTGCCAGTAATGCATTTGCACCTTCTTCTGCTCACAAGCCAACGAGCACTGTACCGTACAATTACAACGAATTGATCAGCAAGTTGATGTCGGTCAAGGCCACCGAGGACGAGGAGCCTCCGCAATTGCATCACCTGGCGTCGTTGCCCTCGTTGAGACCTCGGTTTTCGCAGTCGTATAAGGCCAAGACAGCTGGAGATTCGAACACAAAGTCTGGAGGCGCTTCTAATACAAAGGCTGGAGGCGCTTCAAACACAAAGGGAGATTCTTCAAGATTGAAGCCGGCTGGAGCCGAGTCTTCTCCCTTGAGAAACAGTGT
Source organism: Danielia reshetovae (assembly GCA_030558395.1). Lineage (NCBI taxonomy): Eukaryota > Fungi > Ascomycota > Pichiomycetes > Serinales > Metschnikowiaceae > Danielia > Danielia reshetovae. Next base: position 225,561 of record JAJMSL010000004.1, on the reverse strand, counting down.
CACCAAAAACTACACATTGCAACCGGAGACCGGACGCAGTTTCCTGGACTCGAAGGAGAGCTTCCAGGACGCCAAGTTCAACTCCACCTCGTATGCAGCCTTATTGCAAACGTATTGTTTCAATTCTGGCCCTGCATCATCCACCACATCGCCAGTTCCTATGTCGCTCTCCAACCTGCTCTCCAACTCGTCCACATCTATCAACACGTTGGATTTCATGACCCCGGCGCTGGCGTTTCACTCGTTGAGCGACTCCATTCACATCTAGAGGTCGGACCTTTAGTTTCAATTCTTCGGCATTTTTCGTATAGATAATAATACAATAATCGTTAAGTTGTGCATTGGGATTATCAAGATTAGCTCCACTGTAATTACGCCCTGCATACAGTACAGATACATCAATGCTTGTACATGATATGCAAGAAGCTTCCAAATCATGGTCCGTGCATGAATCATGGCTGTGCAAAGCACACCCCAGACAATTCAATGCAGGAAGGTTTGGGAAGATGGGTGGAAGCAATTCCCCGAACTGTGGATTCGATGTCTCATTCGCAATATATCTATCCAAATCCTAATACTTGTCGGAACTAGTACCGTCGTGCGCAACCCAAAACTTTCCGGTCCAAAATTAGAACTCAATCTAAATTCTGTCACCATGTCTTTTGGATCTAGAGCTGCCGAACGTTTGGCCAATAAAATTGTTCTCATCACCGGAGCTTCATCCGGAATCGGAGCCGCCACCGCCCGCGAATTGGCCTCCGCAGCCAACGGAAACATCAAGTTGATCTTGACTGCCAGAAGAGAAAACAGATTGACCGATTTGGCCCTGGAGTTGACCAAGGCTTACGGGCCAATCAGAATCCACACTGCCAAGTTGGACGTGAGTGATTCTGCCGCAATCAAGCCATTCATCACTGGGTTGCCTACGGAATTCGCCAGCATTGATGTTTTGATCAATAATGCTGGCAAGGCTTTGGGAAAAGACAACGTGGGCAGCATGACAGCCGAGGACATCAACGGAATGATGCAAACCAACGTGTTGGGGCTCATCAACATGACGCAGGCTGTTTTGCCCATTTTCAAGGAGAAAAACGCCGGTGACGTAGTCAACATTGGATCCATTGCTGGCAAGGAACCGTACCCTGGAGGAAGTGTGTACTGTGCTTCCAAGGCGGCCGTGAACTTCTTCACTCACTCGTTGAGGAAAGAATTGATCAGCACCAAAATCCGGGTTCTTGAGGTTGACCCGGGAGCGGTGGAAACGGAATTTAGCGTTGTGAGATTCCACGGCGACAAGGCTGCGGCTGACAAGGTGTACGAGGGTTGTGAGCCGTTGACGGCGGAGGACATTGCGGAGGTGATTGTGTTTGGGCTTTCCCGGAAGCAGAACACTGTGATTGCCGAGACGTTGGTGTTCCCCAGCCACCAGGCTGGAGCCAGCCATGTTTATAAGGCATGAAGAGAATAGGTGAGAACTGAAGATGTAAGTTTTCCAGCAATTTGGGAGAAGAAACCTTGGTAGACTCAATCAAGCATGTAATCCGAAGATGGCAGAAGCCAAACACAGAGTTCTCCAAAAGTCTCTCAAAGACTTTAGGGTTCTCCAACAGTCTATTGAGAGTGTTCCACCTTCTAGCACCACTTTCGGGAGCCACATTCGATAGTTCCGAACCTCCACCAGCTTCGTGGCAAGGATATTCTAGGTGTACTCAAAAGCTCAACGTCTCCAACGTCTTGCCCAACTTCGCTGCTCCATCCGCTTGACTCTCTACACCCACCTTCGCCCGGTTCATCTCCAACCCTGCCAACAAAACACAAGCCTTGCATATCTTGTTGGAGGTGATGTACCCGCACTTGTCGCAGGTGTTTCCGTCTCTCTTAGTGTCTCTGATCTTCACACTGCCGTCAGCATTGATCTCCTGCTCCGCTTGCCCCGTCCCCTTCCCGTTCTTGTACGAAACGGTCTTCTTCTTCCGCTTCGCCAACGCCAAGTGCTCCCCGCTGTAGATGATGTCCATGATACAGGACGGTCTGATGGCCTCCAACGACTTGAGCAATTCTCGCGCCGTTCCTCGGAACGCCTCTGGTGCGTACGTGCACTCGGTCAGAAAGTAGTCGAGCTTCTTATAGTGCGCGTACAACACAATCTCCTTCTGGTAAGAGTACTTGAACGGCTTGGACCGCTTGATGGGCGAGCCGCTCAGCTGGGTCAAAATCGTGCACGAGTTCTCGAGCCGCGCCGTGTCGCCACGCAACAAGTTCATGAGCACCGTTTCCGCCATGTCGTCCGCGTTGTGGCCCGTGACCACGTGGTGGATCTGCAATTTGGCGGCTCCGCGGTCGAGCGCCTGTCGCCTCAACACTCCACAGTAGGTGCAGCTGCTTCGGATGCCCGCACAAGCCACGATCTCGTCCATCAGCCAGTTGTACAAGTCTTTGTACAGGACGATTTCCAAGTCCATCTCGTACTGCTGCTGGTTGCGTTTCACCGTTGCCAACAGGTCGTCTCTGTAGCCCTGGATGCCTTCGTCGATGGAGAGAAGCACCAACTCGAGCCCGTATGCGTGCCGTTCGTTCAAAGTCTTGAGAACCGACGCCAAAACGGTCAGATCCTTGCCTCCCGAAGCTCCAATCGCCACTCGCTCGCCGGGGTGGAAAAGCAGCGCCGAGGTTATGGTGTTGTGGATCTCGGTCTCAAACACGAGAAAAAAGCACTCCTTGCACAATTTCTGAAGGTTTTTCGGTCTCTTCATCACCGCCTTGCGCCCGTGGCACAGCTGGCAGAGCGCCGACACCTTGAGTTTCTTCTTTTCAGCCATGGTGAGGGAGCAGAGAGATGAGAAGGGTGCAGGATTTTGAGATGACAGTTTCCAGCAGTTTTTAGAGGGCGCGCCCCAGATTGTTCTGCAGCATGGAAGACTCAGAATATTTGCCCCTAGTAGAAAACGCGTCCACTTTTGCATTTTTGCAGCATACAAACTGAGAAGTCGAGGCGTTCCATCTTTAATTAATTTGCAGCTACTCAATTTCTTATCCAAGTGCAAGTGTCGCCTCTTAGAATCACTGAGCTTCCATTTACCCGCTGGGTTCTATTCTCACCTCTGCTTAAATGGAAAGAATTCAGATAAAAAAAAAAAAAAACGAGACCATTGATGCGGCCAGTTCATTTCATCCGCCAGGTTTACTCCGTAATGTGGTTCAAAAAAACGTCATATAGTGCTATCGTGAAGAAGATGTTGCTGCGAATTCTAAAAATCGCACTTCAGACCCTTGATGCGAAAGATGCGAAATCCTATTTTTGAGTATGGGAGTAATCTGCAAACCTCAGATTGAAAAAATGCATCATATTCCGAAAGTTCACCTAATTGGACGAGATATGACTTCCTAACAACGAAGCAATCCGGTTACAAATTCGCCTACCGAACTCTTCTCCCCAAGAATTCACTTGAATCTCTCAAGGGACCTAAAGTATTTCAAGAATTCGAATGAGTTTGATAATGTGCAAAAATGACCCCAATTTAAAAGTGAGCTGGTTTAAGATGGTACGAAATTGACAACACAAAACCGTCTGTTATCGTGTTGTCAAGAAAATGCAAAATTGGCCACCATGAAATTTGGTTTCTTTAGTGAGAAATTTGGCTGGGATCATCCGCAAACTCTTGAGACCCCAGAATCCTAATGCTGCTACTGAATGCTGCTTCTGAATACTGCTATTATGCTATGAGCTGATCTTCCGACGAGCATCTACTGAAAAGGTGACCTTTTCACTCCTGTCTATGTTACATCAAGCAGTCACCTGGAACTCGTCGTTGTTAGTGTTAACGTTGGCGTAGCGGAACCTGCTGTTCTCCTCCTGCATGCTTTCCTTCTGCTCCTTCTGCTCCTTCTGTTGCTGTTGTTGCTGCTGTATGGTTTGCTTTCTGCCGTGGCCATTGGAAGACGTCTTCTCGTTCTTCTCGTTCAACAACCCGACCTTCTCATTCATGATGATGGCCAACTCCTGCAACTTGCTTCTCTGAGGCTCGTCCGTGGTGAAGTTGATGAACAACTTGGCCTCGTCAATCAGGCCCTGGATCTCGCCGCCAGAGAGCATCTTCTCAACAATGGAAATCACAGTCTCCTTGTCAAGCTGGAACACGCTCGACAACTTCTCAATGGACAACTTGGTGAAAATGGTCTTGTAGGTGAACATGTACGTTCTCAAGCCCTCCACCTGCAACTGCTTCTTCAACATCGCCAACAACAGGTCGTTGTCGGGGAACAACTTCCAGATCTTGATGGACGACAACAACTCGAAAGCCTTGGCCCAGTCTCCCTTCTGCAAGTACTTGGATGCGTAGATCAAGTGGTCCTTGATGCTCTCAGGAGGACCGTTGAAGTACTGTTTGTCGTGGAACTCCAACTTGCCCTTGAAGGACTTGTTGCTTGGTTTGCGCTTGGAGTCCTTGGTGCTGGAGGAAGCAGCCAACGCTGGAATCTCAATCAACAAAGACGATGTGGTGAACACACACTCCAACAACTCCAAGTTGATATGCATGTGGAACGGCAACAACTTCAGCTTCTCGGCCGTGGTGATCTGGCTCGGGTACTTGGAGTTGAACCCTTGGCCCAACAACTCTTTGAGTCTCTGGGAGTTTGCGATTTCGTTCAAGATCTGGTGCGATTCGTCGATCTCACCGGCTCTGAACGCACTCAATCCCAATTTGACCAATGCCCTGTTGTACAACACCTGCAACGTGGAGTCGGCGTGCGCAATCTGGTTATATATCTGAGACGCAAGGAACAATTCTCTGGCGTTGGCATAGTGGTTGTTCACGGCAAAGTAGTACGTGTACGACAACATGGCGTGCTTTCCGTACACCTTGTTCTCCTGCTGGGACAAGAAGTTGCTCATGGCACCGATGACCTCGGCTGGGGTCTTCTTGCGCGTGATCAACGAGGAGTTTTCAAGACCGAGTCCGGCCCACGAGTTTTCCCACGCGGCGGCCTCGTTCGTCTTGATCAACTGGTCGGGCTTGTAGTAGACGTGGTCCAATCTTCTGAGGATGATTCTGGCCAAGTGTTCGCTGGTGCCCGTGGTGGACTCGACGTAAACCTGAGCACGCACAATCAACTTGTAGAGGGCAGGCTCGTCCTTCAATCTCTCGATGTACTCAATGGAGTGTGGGTCGGTGTACTGCAAGTATCTGGAGAACTCGTCGTCCAATCTTTCGATCGTGGCCGAGATGGAGCCGAGAATCACCTTGATTCCCTTTTCGTTGGCCAAAGGCTCGATGTCAAGATCGTCGGTGGCAGCACCAAGCTCAGAAACCCAGTACTCCGACGAGTGTTTCTCCAAAACCGACAAGAATCCAGCAAGGTCCTTTTCGCTCAGTTTCCACAAATCAATGGGCATGTATGACTGGTAGGAGGCGGCGTCGAAACGCACAGAGAGCAACATCTGGTAAACGGAGATGATTTCGAACGTGTTGCCGGCCTCCACGGCGTCGTGCAACAACTTCTCCAAAATGCTCACCTGTTCGAACTTGTCGATATTCTTTTTTCCTCTGGTTTCGGCAATCTGCTTCAAAGCGACAAACACAGGACTGACGTTTCTGGAAGCAATTCCGGACACGCTGCCCACCACGGCCTCGGATCTGCCGTCCAAACCTGGGATTTCCAAAGGCTCCTCGGAGTCGAACGCCTCGGGGTTTTCCTTGTAGTACTCCATGTAAATAAGGAACTCCTTGCCCTGTTTCTTGATTCTCTGCTTCATCGTGTTGAGTGCTCTGTTCTGGTCGGCAGGCAACTTCTTCTTCTCCTTGTCGGCGGTGGTTTCCACGATGGACTCCTCCAATTGGCCCAACATCTTATAGTAGAAGTTGGGGATGCCAATGCTTTGCTGGTTGGCCTTGATCAACGTTCTACTAAGTCTGTCGAACTCCGTGAGCACGCTGATCCAGTTGTCCACGTTCTTCTGATTGTAGATCAGGTCCACGGATTCTCTGACATCGTCCAAAAGCTTGTCTTTGGCGGATTTGACCACCTTTCTGCCCTCGTTATCGGAATCGGAATCGGAATCGTCTTTACCGCTCTTCAAGAAGTCCTTCTTCAAGAAATAGGAGGCGCCTTTCACGACGTAGTCAGAATCGTCGTCGTCGGACGAATCTGCCAAATCTTCAAATTCACTGTCGGTGGAAAAGTCTTCGGAGGAAGAGATCAACTCTTCCTCGGAGGTACTCAACAACTCCTCTTCTTCAGACGACGAGTCGGAAGTATAGCCGGACGCAAAAAATCGGGACATGGCGGCTTGGTTAGTGTTCAAGATTTTTTTTGGCAAAATTTTCAGGCATTGAGGAGTGTGTGTACCGGACGGACGTTTACGCCGCGGTCCTGTCTTTACGCGCAGTGCAAGACAAGAGAGACACGTAGAACAGGATCGAACGAGGTGAATGATTCCGAATGATGCCGAATGATGCTGAGTGATGTAGCGGGATGAGGCGTTCGCTTTGGACGCGTGCTGAGTATTTTTGTGTTTCTCAGGCCGAGGAATGATTCTCACTCTATTTTGCGCACTGGTGAAGTGGGTGCAAATGGAATGATGGAACTTGAAGTTTTGGAAACAGCGTGATGCAGACTCCCCTGAAGCGTCTTTGATTTTCAAGCTTCGATTGCGTATGGTCGACAGCAAGGACTCTGTTAGTTCGAAGACAAAGCTTCGAATCTTGTAGTCAGTCTCTCTGGACCAATGCCAGGCAAGTGTCGGTTTAGAGTGTTCATGGTGGATTGATTTTCTTCGTCTCTTCGGATTGCTCCAAGATTTTGTGATTTGTTTAATCAGATCTGGAATTGTGCAAAATGGCTGGGCATCTAGAAAGATGTTCTCCAAGTTCTTTGAACTCATGCAAATTCACCTGCCAATCTCCCGAGGCAATCTTGAATTGACGCAGAGATGGTTATCTTGAATAGGAAGACACCAGATCATCGTCAGCTCACTGGCATTGTCATCGGTCACGCTTCCACAATCTTCTCGCACTCTTTTGCTTCAAGACCAACTCTGAAACACTGGATTGATTTTTGGAAAAGAACAAAGATATGACGGCCGGGGGAGTGGGTGTCGGCAATCAAACACCAGGAGTTTGTGATTATTCTTCCATGGGTCACATTTAGGAATTTTGAAGCGTCTGAATGGGGTAGAAATCTGGTGGAACCAGTGAGAAACACGGTCTCAATCAGCAGCACCAGTAGCGTGGCTCTCCAGTAACACCCAGAAACCGCAAAAGCACTGAGGGAACCAATAGAGTCTGTGGATCACTTTGAGAGTACCAGTTTGAGCGTGCTTTCCTGGGACACCACCTAAATCTCCTTAGTCAAGGGTGGTCGGTTTGTGCGTAAGACAACTCCTCTTATGTTCCGATTTCAAGGGAAGGGGGTTTTCCATATACTTCTCAAAGGCTTAAGGTTGTACTTGATACTCTCTTCTCAGGTCCCGAGATAGATTTCTTCGTCAATGGTGAGTTTGCCAGACATTAAGATATCTCACTCAGTTCTTCATGTTCTACAAGGAGCCAATCTGTTTGAGGAAGAGAGATTCGCCAAGACTCAGAACTCGCCAATGGGCTCCAACAGAAACACCCCTGAAGGCATCGAGATCTGGCCCGCGAAATGTGCTCATAATTTTTTGAAACTGACTTCCATCTTCTCGCCTTATGGGTGGTTCCGACCTTCTTGACTTTTCTTTGTAGAGTTCAAATGCTACGAGAACACACCTTCCATTAGAACAGCCAGCATCCTGTTCAGAACAACGGGAAGTTGGTTTTTCCATCTCCATCCTGCAATCTGATTCAAATCCAATAGCCAATCAAAGACAGAAGAAGGGACCCAGAAGCAGCATTAACAGACGACTCAATCAGTGTCCATTGTTCTTCCATGACCCAGATTAGTGGCCTGGTCCTCAATTGGTAAGGTCGTAGCTCCTCACTCTCAGAAACTTGAACGCCGTTTCGTTTTTCAACGCAAAATCCACCACCTCGCCCTCTCGGTCATCATCGTCCGACATCCGCTTTCTGACGGCATAGTAGCTCATCCAAGCCAATTTGCTGTGGTGCGCGTTTCCGAGCGACCTCACCAGAAACCGGTAGTGGAAGCTGTAGTAGGGAACAGAGCCCTCGTTGACTTCAATGTGCACGTGTGCCTCTGTGGAGATTGTCCATTTTCCATGGAAGATTCTGTGCGGTTCCTTGGCCGCGTTGTCTGTGGTTGTGTTTTCCGGAAGAATGCAGCGATTTGTGTTTTTTCTCAGAAGCTGGGAAACCACCTTGGCTGGCTCCAACGTCGTAAGCGCCATGACACAAGTCCCATCCGGATATAACCGGAGGTACCGGTAATACGTGACTGTCCTGACCGGATTTGTCCAGCTGAGCGAAAATTCCTCTCTCGCACCCTCAGAGTAGTAATTGACCACACTAATGTAGCACCCGAGGAATTTGGCAAAGGGCCGTGTTTGGAGCATATTTTTCCACGACAGGTACAGGGGGAGCACCTCGAGGGGATCGGAGGGCACGACCTGGCCATTCAGACTCAATCCATTTCCATTTCCGTTTCCATTTCCAACTAGCTGGTTTTCTTCGTACACCTGTCTTGGATAAATCTTGTAGCACAACGCCCGCCACATCTCCGTTCCAAAGGCCAAGTACGCGTTCCTCTTGCAGGTGATTCCAAAGCGAAACCACGCCTCTGGCTGTGTCGTGAGTAAAATATCGAGAATTCTGTGCCAAACCTCGCTGGGCAAGTGCACCAACGGGGAAACGGAAGGAACGGAGATCGGGTGGTCGGCGAATCCCAAATTGGCAAACTTTATGGCCATGTGCGACTCGTCGTAGTGGTCCGGGTTGGTGGGATCTGGCGATTTTGCTTCTTCATTTTCAAACGACAATAGGAGTCGATCCACGTTGATATGACGGAGTTTTTCCTCATCGAGACGTGTGCTGACGTTTTTGCCGTGCTCCTGTTTGAGCTTCTGCAACGCCTTGGGCACCTTTTGCTGGCGGTAGAGAAGATCGATTTGATCGTTGATTTTGAACGCAGCTCGATAGAGGCGGACGGCGTCGGACATGAGCCCGTGCAGCTCCTTCTCGGTGGCTTTTTCGAAAAGCTCCATGGCTCTGGCATCGTCGACCTGAGTCATTTTTTGGTTTTGGAAGATTGTGGAGTTGAAGAATGAGATTAGTGTGGAGTTGAAGAATGAGATAAGTGATTGTGCAGTTCCTTTTTGCACCCAAAATGAGACCGACGAGAAGAGCACACAATTAGCTGAAATTTGAGTCCACTTCGTTGGACTTAAGATTATTTTAATTGAACTTGAGAATATCCCAACTGAAGTTCGTTTCAAATTATTTGGAGAAAGGAAGGAAAAGAAAAGGACCCGAAGGGTTTGAACAAAGACACTGGCTAAGCGAATCCCACTCTCCCCAACCTTCCAACCTGTGCAGTTCTTACATGGTTGTCTTAAAAAGCATAGGCAAAGTGAATGTGAGCCATTTCTCTTGGGGTCTGAGGACATAACCATTCACTCATGAATTATTAAAGAGCACTTAGAAGGACAGAGCATGGGTTGGATAGGGCTCAGTTGAAAAATAATCCGAATCGGCCATCTCCTCTTTTGTCGTCGACAGGTGGACACAATGCTTAGAGTTGGAAGTACTGAGAGCAATGCGGAAAGGAAATATTTCTGTGGGGATGTCTCCAGAGATCAATTAACATAAATTAGGAATACATGGCCCGCCAAAGTGAAGGAATTAGGTCCATCCGACAATTCAGATCACCGATTCCGGCCCATGGCCCAGAAGCTCTTAGCAGTTCTTGTTCGGTTTGCTCTGAGCAGAAGTTAGCCATGTTGGTGTTCAGTCTCGAAGCGTTCCCCTTTCCTTCAACCCTTTCCAGGAGATCTCACCTCAGCCTCATTAAACACTGCATCTCAGCCTCTGCAACCTCATCCACTTCACCTCAGCTGATCTCCAGAACACTCCAGCGAAAACATGCCCTTATTTCCAAAAAACATGCCTTTCTAAACCATCCCACCTCAGAAAAGCACCACGCCAATGCCACTGCCCTTGTCGTCGCTCACCTGCTTCGTGGCCGGGTCAATGCCCCCGTAAATGTGCCGCGTGCGGTAGTTGAAAAGGTAATAGTTGAGAAACCCATCGCCACTGCCAAACTTGGCCAGCTTGATGAATAACGGGTTGTCCTGGCATGTCAACGCATTGAACACGTCCACGTCAAAAGTCTTGGCCGTGATGAGCGCATCGGTGATAAGCGCATTCAACCGCGCCTTGTACCCGTCCGACTCCAGGCTGTCCGAGGCGTAGTAGAACAAGTACGCAATGCCCAACTCCGAGTGCGTGGCGTTGTTCAACACCGAAAACGGAAGGAGGTAGTACGAGAAGAAGTCCGTGATCGTCCCCTCGTTCTCCACTACGTACGTTTTGATCACCCCGCACTTGTCGCCGTTGGAGTTGCCCAACAACCAATGGGCCAATTCCTGTTTGGTGAACACCTGCACCATGTCAAACCGGGCCTGGAACCGGTGCAAGAGCGCGTGCACCGCGTCCAAGTCGCCGTGCTCCATTGCACGGAGCCCCTGAGTCTGCGGCTTGTTGGGGAGCGCGTAGTGGGCCACCATGGCGGCTTTTGTCTTGTTTTCGGGCAAATGCGAAAATCCCACGTCGTGGAGCTTGGACCAATTGAGGGGGCGGTGCGTGTAGCGGCACGAGGCTACGGGTGACGGCAAAACAACGCCTGCAGTATACAACGCCTGCCAGATGTCCTGTTTGTTGACTCTTCGGGTGATTTCCTTGATGAGCACCGGCGCCAACCGCTTGCTGCGGAGCTTTTTGTGGATGCACAAGAAGTTGATTTCTACGCTGGCGATGGTTTGGTCCGGTCTGTTGAGCTTCAACGTCACGGGAACGGCGGCAATAAACGCCACCAATTTTTTTGTGGCCCGGACTCTCACGCCCACGTGCCAGTCCCGTCTCCAGCCGGGGGGCTTCAACGACCACCGGAAGAATTCGTGCGAGTACTTGAACCGGAAGGTGGCGTCCTGGTCCTCGACGTAATGTTCGTACAAAAGCGTGTAAACTTCGTCCAATTGTTCGGTGGATTCCACGTCGATGGTGGACCATTCGAATTCGGCCAAAAGCGGCAACGGCGCGTCTGGAACGTCTGCGGGGGTCTTTTTGTTGTCGATGGGGCCGTCGGCGTCCACTACCTCGTCGAAACTGGGCACCGGTTGGGTTTTCCAGAACTTGTAGTCGTTCATCTGTTTCTGTTGTGTTTCGTTGAGCGCCTCTCCCATGGAGATGAGCTTGAGAAGCTCCTCGATCAGTTTCTTGGACATGGAAGAGAGGTGTAGGTGAAGAATGAGAATTGGTGAATTTGGATTGAGAATGGTCGACTGATACTGGCGTGTGCAGGAAAGAATGAGTGGAACAGGCCAGAGGTTTTGTTTGAATTGAATTGGTGGTTGGTGGATTGGCTGGTGGATCTGTTGGTGGATCTGTTGGTGGATCTGTTGGTGGATCTGTTGGTGGATCTGTTGGTGGGTTGTTGTAAGCGGCTAGAGAAATCGGGAAAAGTTGGAACTTGGGAATTTGGGAAAGTTGGAATTTGGGAACTTGGGAAAGATCGGAATTTTGGGAGGGCCCCAGGAACAGGAGCAGAGTATTCCGATCGGTGCAGAGTGCCCTGTTAGTGTTTGAAGTTGTGATTTGATTTTGTTTTAAATCAGACATTTGGTTCTTCACCTCTCGTTTTGAAGATGCGCATTTGGGTGCAAAATGCGATATCCTGTTGGTTGGCTTCACGCAAGTGGACTCCATTCCTGAGCTTGGGAGAGTCCAGGTAGCCTTCCTCAGGTCGGAGTGATATTTTATTCCCTCTTGGCTTCAAGTTGTAAACCACTGTCGATTTCATCTTCCAGTTGCTGCTTCAAGAGCAGGAATTACACGCTGCTCTTCATCTTGGAGTTCTCCTATTTGTTTTCTCCCTACAGCAGTAGTCAGCTTTCCTTTATATGACTTCCACATTTCTGCTCTGAACTACCCAGTGATTTGCTGTTCAAGCGCATCTTTTTTTTGGACTTGGTTTTGCAATTGCACATTCGAACATGGCGATCAGAAAACCGGATTATCAGTTTCCAGTTATTCTGCTTTTCTCCAACTTATCGAGACCTATACCAATCTGAACTTAATTGCTCTTGGTTAATTTTTGGCTCTCTTCTCCGCTTGGCTTTCAAAGTTTGTTGTTGATTCTTAAAGCGTCATGTTCTCTCCATTCAGGAAGAAACCTTCCTCAGAATATTAAAATGGGAAAGTAATCTCTATTACACTGAACAACACAATACTTGGACCAAACGACATCAACTGCCACGCACGAAGTCTCCAATCCACTGAAAGCTCTGTGAAGAAATCGAAGATAGACCTGTTAAAAGAGGCGCTAGAGAGAGTATGGCCATCTTCCAATATCAATCAAATCAAAGTTTCTCAAGGAGAAGCATCTGCCTTTAGGTGTGACAGGCACTCAAAACTACTGCCTTTGAGATTTCGTGTTGTACCTCTCTCTTTGCGTTTCTAGTACTTCAAATGTACTCAGAAGGCAGTGCTTTGGCGGTAAACTCACTGCCGAAATGCTTGAAATCCTGTTGTGGCAGGAAAATGACTGAGGGCAGCAAAGTTGAGGGCAGCAAAGTAGGGCCGAAATCGCACTGGCGAGATTTGTGGCAGTAAAGTTAGGGCCAATTCTTGGCCCCAACGGCCGGAAACAAAAGTGGAACAGCGACACAGGGAAAATGTCAGAAAAAAGGGAGGACAACAAATGCCCTCATCGGCGCTCGCTCGCAGAGTCCGCTCATTCACTTTCCTGTTCGTTTCTTGATTTCCACAATTTCTCAATTCGCACCCAAATCTCACCTCAACTATATGGTTCTCCACAAATCCAAATGGGACCGCAAGGCCAAGATCCAATACTTGAAAAAGCATGGCATCCAGAAACCCGCTGAGCCCACGGTGGTCAGACCAAAATGGTCCGGAAAGAAGACCGAAGATCCGAAGAGGACGCTTGTTTTGGACGATTCAGATTCCGACTGGGACTCCGACGACGAGGCGTTGGTCAACCACATTTACCCGCAAATTGGCGAGCAGCAGTTGACGGTGGAGCAGAAAATGAAGATCAAAAAGCAGATCATAGCAGGCATCGTGGAGAACGAAGCGAAAGAGAAGGAAGAGAAGGAAGAACTTGAGAATGAACATCTCGAAGAAGACGAAATGGGTGGTATATACTTGGGAAATCCGGAAGATGAGCCGTTGCTTGAGTCCCTAGCTTTGCCCGAACTTGAAGCCAGGCTCAGTGAGTTTGTGGTTTCTGGAAAAAGCAGAAAAATGTTGAAGAACAAAGTCTCCGACAATCTCTTGGACGAATACGGAATTGCCAGCTACGCCAGCACGGTTAAGAAAACCGACTACAGCCATGCCCAAGAGTTGAAGATCGAAAAACTCACCGCACAAGATTTGCACGGGTTCCGGATTGGCGAAGCGTTACAGCCAAAAACGGACAATATCAGGACATTGACCGCGGAAGAGCGCCAGGAGCATTCCGACAGGGCACAGAAAGTGGAACGTGCTAGGCTCTACAGCCAGATGAAAAGTGCATTTGGCGAAAAGGCAAAACTGAAAGTTCTCGAGATCAACAACTTCAACAGCGCAGACCAGCGGCTGATGGACACACTCAACCTGAAGCTCGTGCGGGAGGCACCGAAGAAGGTGAATGTTGGGGATTTGGACGAATTGTTGGGGATTTCGGGAGGAGAAGTGGAGACGGAGGTGGATCTTGACGAGTTGTTGAAAATGGCGGGGGGTCGAGAAGAAGAGAGGGTGGAGAGGGAGTGTGTGGTGATGGAGCGGAAGGACGAGAGCTTTTTGGACGATCTTCTTGGGTGAGTTCTGCAGGAGTCTTGAGTTTGAACCAAGGAATGGAGTGTCCTGGAGTAGTTCGTGCTCCTGGCTTGGAGTAGTTCGTGATATTGGCTTGGAGCAGTTCGTGATATTGGGCTTTTTGGAGAATTCCACCAGAGGAAATCCCGCTATCTTTGATCTCGAAGGAGAGAGCCACCTTTTGAAATCGGCCTAAACATTGTTATTTCCGGCAAATAGGACTGGTTTCGAGTGGACAACCAGAGAAAACCGGTGAGCCAAGATAAATGACATGCGCCATCCAGCGAAGCCAGCATTCAGGCTTTGGATTCAAGTCCACTAATTTTGAAGGTGGCCTTTGAAGAAAACTTCCAAATCTACGAAACCTTGAGTTCTTCAGTGGTGACCAGCACTTGCTTTACCCAGCTGGTTAATATCTTGGTCAATTTTGACTTGAAATGGAAAAATGAGAGTTCATTGAGAGCCTTGTCACTTAAACCGAAGAAGCAGAACACTTGCAACTTGTTAATTTGTGCAGTAGCTCGATTCTTTCAACATCGTGAGCCAGAGGAAACTAGGCGTTGGATCACTGGGTTCTGATTGGAAGTTGCCACAACATGATGCACATATATTTCGAAGTCTGGAGAGTCTTCCAAAACCCATGAGGCAGAAGCGGAGACTTCTCAGACCAAGACTCCGATGTTAGAAATTGATGAAAACAACTCTACATGTCATTCAGCTCTCAGGCGCCAATTCTGAAAAACATTGAAATTCCACCAAATTGAAGGCCAATCGAGAAGTGGTACGACCGCGTGAAAGGGAGTGGCAGCTCGAGAAGTGAATTACCGCGTCCAGCTCCCCTTTTCCCGTCTCCCCTGAAGTTGTCTTGGGTGCAAATCCTGCACACCCAGCTACCAGCCAGAAAAGATTTCTCATCGCGATGAGTACAGGAACTATCCATCACCATGATTTCCTCCAGTTGCTGGGTTCCCAGAGGGTTCGCCTCGGAGTTTCCCGAGAAGTACGAACTAGATGATGCTGAAATGGACAGAATCAACAAAATGGCCCAGCTCGAGTTGGAGGAGGCCAAGCAGGATTTGCACGACGCCCAGAACGACCACAACCAATTGCAGACCCAGGCGGAAATCGACGACGACTTGAAGGAGTACAACTTGGAGTCCTACGACGACGACCCTGAAACGTCCGGCGAGGCCGTCACCATGTTTCCAGGACTAGCTGCCACCGATGCTACCTACCTGGAATCCGACGGAGATGCGTACCTTTCGTTGCCCAACGAGACGGAGGTGCAGCAGGAGAAACAGGAAATGCAGGTTTACCCGAGCGACAACCTTGTTTTGGCCACCAGAACAGAGGACGATGTTTCATACCTCGACATCTACGTCTACGACGACGGAGCCGGAGCCCCCGAGGGGAGCACCGAGGAAGCTGGCGACAAGCTCGACGCCGACGTGGCCAACGGCATGACCAGAGAGTCCAATTTGTACGTGCACCACGACTTGATGTTGCCAGCCTTTCCCCTCTGTGTGGAGTGGATCAACTACCGTCCTGGAAACACCGGCAACGACGTCGGCAACTTCGCCGCCATCGGCACGTTCGACCCGCTGATCGAGGTCTGGAACTTGGACTGTGTGGACAAGGCATTCCCTGACATGATTTTGGGCGAGCCCCAGCAGAACTCGTTTGCGTCGTTGAAGAAGAAGAAGAAAAGCAAATCCAAGTCCAAGCACGTCACCACGCACCACACCGACGCCGTGTTGTCGTTGGCACACAACAGAACGCACCGTACCGTTCTCGCATCCACATCGGCCGACCGGACCGTGAAATTGTGGGATTTGGCGCAGGGAACCGCGGTGAGATCACTTCACAGCGTCCACGGCGGCAAGACCGTCTCGTCTTCGCAATGGCACTCGTCGGAAGCCTCTGTTTTGTTGACGGGTGGCTACGACGGAGCCTGTGCCATCACTGACGTTAGAATTTCCGACGACTCCCAAATGAGCAAGCTGTACGCTGTGGGCTCGGGCCAGGAAATCGAGAGCGTGAGGTGGGGAGCGGAGCCCGAGATCTTCTACGCCGGAACCGACAACGGAAACGTCTACTGTTTTGACGTCAGAACGCAGGACAAGCCGTTGTGGACGTTGCATGCGCACGACGCAGGCATCTCGTCGTTGGACGTCAACCCCAACGTGCCCGGCATGTTGATTACCTCGGCCATGAACGAAAAAGTCGTGAAGTTGTGGAAATGTGCCAGCTCGCAGAACCCATCGATGGTGTTGTCGCGTGACTTTGGTGTGGGCAACGTGTTGACGACCTCATTTGCCGGCGACGTGGAGGTGGCTGGAAACTTGACCGTGGGTGGTGTTGCTGGAGCGTTGAAATTGTGGGACTGTTTCTCCAACCGCGCCGTGAGAAACTCTTTCCGCGACGAGTTGAAGGGATTGCAAAAGAGAGCAAGAGAGGAGGCCACGGGACACGGGAGAGCATCCAGAATCGCCAGAAAGTACCAGGGTGCTGGTGGCGAGACGTTGATGACGGTGGAGGCTGGCAGCTTGGACCCGGAGTCGGACAGCGACATGGAGGATGAGTAGGGGTGTACAATATTGCATAAGTTAAAGTCAGGAGCAAGGTAGACAGGGTGGAGGAGACTTCACTGCAGGTGGGATAGGCAAAGCTGGACTCAACTTCTTGAATGGACAGTTGAGCTTTCCTGTGGTACCACGGAAGAGTGAACAAAGGAAGTGAAGAAAGGAAGAGAAGAAAGGAAGAGTGAAGAAAGGAAGAGTGAAGAAAGCAAGAGTGAAGAAAGCGAGACCGCTAGAAGAATAATGCCTGCCTCAAACAATTCAAATTCACGTTTTCATTCAAGTTAGAAACAAGTCCACCAGTGCAAACTCGCACACCAAGAACGCCAAAATTGCAATTCGAAAGACTGGACCGAAATCAGATATCCGCGAGCCACCCACACTTCCTTGTCTTCCATTTTACCAAATTAATTGACCATCCGATTTCGCAGCCACTCACCAGGTTTAGCCTTCAGTCAACAACAGTAGCTCAAAAACGCAAGAACCAAACACAGTTCTCAAACCAATGCTCCTTCCAATGATCCGTCTCGATTACAGATTTTTCACAAATTTTGGACCTTTCGAAAATAGCGCATCAAGTCAGCTTCGCAGTCCGTCCATTTCTCGCAAGTAAACCTGAGAAAAAGTCGTAAACCATTTCTATTGCCAAGTCCATGTTGAAGCAGCCTCCGAATGGAGAAATCGTATCAACATCGATCTCAAACAGATGTAATCTCCAAAACACAATTTCGCATTTAGTCTCTGATTGTCTGCAATGTGAATAATTCGCAGCAACATCTTTCTTTTACCGCCCATAAAAGCGGTTGCAAGAACGAAAGGGCAGCATTGGAAATTTCCAGCGAGTAAGTGTATTACAGTCGGTGGGCGAGGAGCACAACTAAATGGTTGAATTTGCTTCCAATAAAAAGTTTCCGAGTGCAATTGGCGAAAATTCTGGGTTGCGTGGACTACAATGGCGTCCAAAATGATAAGGAATTCTCGCGAAATCCTGGCCAGATGGGGCGACTAACAAAAGTTCTAAATTGTGCCAGGTACGCACCATACTGTCCGTGGATGCAAGAATCAATTCTAGAAGACTCCTGAAAGAGACCATGACACCAAGCAGGCGCCTCTCCTTCTCTTATCGATTTTTTTCTGGGCCTCAGGACTGCGACAGCCGCCACTTGCTGGTGTACGGGTGTCACTGCCTATCTGTTCTCAAGCGAAATCAACCTCCACCACAAAGTCTCAAACAATGCCCCGTTTAGAAGAGTGGGAAATCAAGAAGTACTGGGAGATTTTCCAGGGCTTGAAGCCCGTGCAGAGCAAACTTACCGGCGACAAGGTCTCGCCTGTTTTGAAAAACTCCCGTTTGAAAGACTCGCAGTTGTCGCAGATCTGGGACCTCTCCGACATCGACGCCGACGGCAAGTTGGACTTTGAGGAGTTCTGCATCACCATGCGGTTGATCTTCGACTTGGTCAACGGAAATCTCCCCGCAATCCCGGCGGAATTGCCCAACTGGTTGGTGCCGTCGTCCAAAGCACACTTGATTCAGGCCAATCGCGCCGTGGCGACGGGGACAAACACCAACAACAACGACGACGACGACGACGACTTGTTGTCCGACGATTTTGACTGGTACATCTCGCCCACAGACAAGTTGACCTACGAGACCATCTACAATTCCAACACCGACTCGTACGGACGAGTTCGGTTCGACTCGTTGGACGGGTTGTACGGCACGCTCGGCAAGGTGCCGCGGTCCGAGATCTCGTCCGCGTGGAACTTGGTCAACCCGAAGTCGTTCGAGACCATCGACAAGGACCAGGTGTTGGTGTTTTTGCACATTTTAAACCAGCGAGAGAACGGCAAGCGGATCCCGCGCGGGGTTCCTGCGTCGTTGCGGGCCACGTTCTCCAAGGAAGTGCCCACGTACGACTTGAGTGCGCCCAAGGCCGTGGCGGAGCCCAGTGCCAACAACAAGAAGACGTTTGGCACCAACTACTTGAACAAGATCGGCCAGGCCAACCAGCCGGACAGAGGAACGGATTTTTCGGCCACCGAGGGCACGGACTGGGAGGAGGTGCGTTTGAGACGCGAGTTGGCCAACTTGGAGAGCTTGTTGGAGAAGGCACAGGGCGAGAGCAGAGCCACCGGCGCCAGCGAGCTGCAAATGCTAAAACACGAGTTCGAGCAGTTGTTGAAGTACAAGCAGGAGAAGTTGCAGTCGGCGCAGAGCGTGCCGGACAAGGACTTGACGGATGTGCGCAATGACGTGGAGTTGATTGGGACGCAGGTGCAGACGTTGGAGGGGTTTTTGGCCGGGAAGGAGCGCGAGTTGGAGGCGTTGAAGCAGGAGTTGAGCGACAGCCGCAGGACCGTGGGATAATCTTGTGCGGTTGGACATGGTGACAGGTCTAACGACCTAACAGAAAACACCCACAGTCTCGAGAGTTGGAGAAACTTTGGATACGAATACAGTTATGACTGACTGCTTGTAGGGAACCGTTAGGGTGTGAAGCAGCATTTGATTGTTGGAGTAGCAATCAAAGGGAATGCGTATCGACCCATGTTCTGAGATTTGTGGTTTGCACCATTGACTTGGTCCGTGTGTGCTGACTTAGGAGACCCAGAGAGCATGTCAGTGTTGCATGCCAGTGTAATGTCGTTGGACTGTGCATTGAAGATGTCCTTCAACTGTGTAGCAATTGCTCCTCTGGCCACCAAAAATTGTCAGAATATCAGTGGAAGGACATTACAAAGAGACAAAAAGAAAGTTAAAAATTAGCCACCATACTATCGATCCAGAAACGACTCCACTTCCGTTCAGAAGCGAAACTTTTGAATTCAAGACAGTTATTGCTAAAGGTTATATGCGCAATTTTAGTGGATGCATTAATTTAAGGGAAGAAACCAATTGAGAAATACTATCTACTCCAGGTCCGAATTAACCATTGCTTGACCACCTGTAGTACCTTTTGACTTCACTCGAGAAGAGATTCTTCCACACATTTTTTCGCAACGAGCTTCATCATCCATGAGAAATTGCAGCTCCAACGAGAGGAAATGTAAATATATTCTCAATGTGTTTATTCCACTCGAGACATCGGCTATCTAACTTCCTTAAATACGGTTTCTGGCAGAAGATGTTAATTGTGTACAGGTGAATTAGATGACACTCAAGGAGAGCAATGTCGAAAATCACAATGGAGGACCTAAATGACAGGATTAGAAAGTTCAAAAAGGCACACGATATCAATTTTACACTTCCCAGAAAAAACGATATATGAAGAGTTCCCTTAGAGAAATTATGATTTGAAATTAAAGAAACCACTTTGTAAGTATTGACTGAAATTAAAGGAAACATTTAGTATTGGACTGAGGTAGTCTCATCTCCCAAATCTGTCCAGATCGCGAAGAACTCAAACCATTTCCAAGTTCAGCTTGAAAAACCTCCAGACCCTGCGTTTTAGCCTTCTGACGAAACTTGATATTCATGTTCAGAACCCGACTTTTCGTATCAACCTTGTGAACCCTGTTGGATTCTCCATTCACTGCACAACTCCTCACTACACCATCCAATGTCTAGTATACATTCGTATAAATGCAATTCACGATCTCCAGACGGTCTCATGAACATCTTGGGCTAACGTCTAAGATCCTTCGGATATCCTCGAATCCTACTTCTTCTCCTCCTTCTCTGGCTCCGGCTCCGGAACAGGCAACTTGAACGACTCGGGCGTAAAGTCCTTTCCGTCTCCCACCTGCTCCCACACCGAAGATCCGACTGTGAAATTTCTCCATGCCTGTGTCAACTCCAAAGGCTCGTAGACCACACGCTTCTTTTCTTCGTCGTATCTGACTTCCGTGTAGCCGGTGGTGGGGAAGTCTTTTCTCAACGGATGGCCCTCAAAACCGTAGTCGGTCAAGATTCTTCTTAAGTCCGGGTGGCCCTCGAAGAAAACTCCGAACAAATCGTACGTCTCTCTCTCGAACCAGTTGACACCCTGGAAAAGGGGCACAATCGAGGGCACCGACGACGTCTCGGAGGCATAGGTTTTCACTCTGATTCTGGAGTTGTGACGCACACTCAAAAGATTGTAAACCACATCGAAACGGTTTTTTCTGGAAGGGTAGTCCGCAGCGGTCACGTCCATGCAACTTTTGAACTGCGCAGCCGTGTGATTCTTCAAATAAATCATCACGGGACGAAGGGCAGAAGGAGCCACGTAAATTGTCAATTCGTCTTTCCACACGCTGAATTGCTGGATGTATTTGGGCATGCACGACATCACGTAGCGGCCGAACTTGTGCAATTCCTCCAGCGTCTCCTTGTACTTGTCTGCGGGGTTTGCGAGGGGCACTTCAAGCGGCATTTTGGATCTTCTGGGCATCAGATTCAAATCGGGCAAAGGTTCCTCATTTCTGGGAAAAGATACCGAAAATGGACGGCTGAGGAGCACGTGCGACGCTTTGACGGGCGCTCTGGCAAGCCTGGCAACGGGTCTGGCCAACATGGTGTTGAAAAAGAATGGTGAGTGCAGGTGTAATTGTGAGGTTTCCATTGGGCGGTGAAGACCCGGACATCTCACACACCCGTACACCCAGAGGGTCAAGAAGACATGCCTCAGATCTCAATGCACCCGTACATCTGAAGTGGAGCCTGAAGCAGGGTGGGAAAATACAGAAATGAAGATTTGGGATTTGACCTGATTTTGGGATTGGAACTGATTTCAGAATGAAGATGACATTTTAGTGCTCAGTCCAGAGTTCCTTAATGTGAAGCCGGAGTCACACAGAGAAGAAACGCCAAATCGCCATTAGGAAATGTCCCTCGAAAGTCTTTAATTTCGAGAGGAGCGCTAAGTCAAATTGCGCTTTTGAAAAACGGGAACACAAAAAGAACCGGAATAGTTCGCTTGCCGGGGAGTTGTCCCAACTTGGAAGAAAACAGAGCCGAAATTCTCGCTTAAACTCACAACGGTTGCTCCAAATTGTTCTCATCGATTTGTGGCTGCATGGAACTTTCGCAGTAATCAGCCGAGTAATGCACCCAGCTGCTTATGGTCAAGTCTACGCATGTAATTAATTCGTCGGTGGCGGTGTGGTCGTATTGAGTAGTGACTTTGATATTTGACTTCAATATTGTCCTTTTCTTGCTTCACTGAGTGAAATCAAAGTCAGCCTTCTACGAAACGTTGATTCTTGGGGAGACGAATTCGCGCCTTCTTCCTAAAGATATGTAACAGAAGAGGAGTTTTGAGCGATATTCGTTTTGGGTCATGTGGGCTTCTACTGCGTCCGAAATGCCGAAATCTCGGCAATGTCACAGGGCGACATTTCGCAGAAAAATGCTGTCCAGAACCCGACTGAAGTTTAAATTGCAAATTGAAACCTGCAAATTCGAAAGGCCACGGCTGCAAAGTTGAATCGATGGAAATTTGATACTCTCATCTCACTTTATTTTTGAATGATCTGACTAAGCCTGGTCACAGCCTTGTCACAGTTTGCAAGTTCTTGACAATGAAGACTCTTGGCGACTGACAGAAAGACGAGCTTGCTATCTTGGTTGGTGTTCTTGGCGTGGAAAAATCAGCCCAGGATGTCTATTCTGGGGAAGTCCAATTCCGTAGCGCAAAACGGATATCACGCAGAGGTTGCAGCCATTGTTTCTGCGCAGCGGAACATGGTTCGCGCATGCAGTTCACCTGGGGTTCTTCGGAATGTCTGCGAGATCTCCAGAATTGAACAAATGCCGGACCAGAATGCCGGTTGCAAGAATGCCGGATGCCTGTTACAAGAATGCTGGTCGCTGACCCCGAATCCCGAATCCCGCAAGGATTTTTCACTGGCAACGCAACAAGCCGCATGACCCCTGGTGACGTGGCAGGGTCCGTGACATTCACATAGAAGCTGTCAACAGATGTCCGGTGTCGATTGGCGAGAGACGAGTCGTTGTCATGCATGCTAAGGCGATCATATGCGGGCGTAAATCACTGTATATGCGCGGTCGCGTTGGCGGGAAAAAGTCTTTTTTGGACCTTGCAGTCGGGCCGAGCGCGCCCACCGCAACAATGGTGCACGCCTCAAGCTAAATTTTTGCCAAGTACCCATCAGCATCACCAAGTCACCCCTCAGCATCACCAAGTCTACATAAACATCACTAGTCACTAAGCAGCACTAGTCACAAGCATCACTAGTCACAAAGTATCACTAGTCACAAAGCATCACTTGTCACAAAGCATCACTGAGGCAGACAAGGAGACACAAGTTCCTCTTTCATTTGCAATGGCCATGCACAGTTAGCCAGTCTAACCCCACGCATGCCCTGTACGGATGAGAAAAGTTCCAGCCGTCCACCACTGTACGTGATGCAGGCCTCCGCCCATTTGGTCCAGTGGTCCACCCTGCATGACGTGACCTGCGTAGTGGCGATCAGCGATATGGGCAGAAATCTGTTAAAG
Organism: Danielia reshetovae; assembly: GCA_030558395.1. Classification (NCBI taxonomy): domain Eukaryota; kingdom Fungi; phylum Ascomycota; class Pichiomycetes; order Serinales; family Metschnikowiaceae; genus Danielia; species Danielia reshetovae. The sequence continues at coordinate 202,569 of JAJMSL010000004.1, read as the reverse complement.
TGACGTCAAATTCGTTCGCAGGGTCTTCCTACTTCACGCTTGCTTTGCCGATCTCCTGGATCTTCCTTTCATACTGGTACGTCCTTTCTGCTTATATTACTGCTGCGATGACGCTACGAGCCAGCCGCTCCAGAAGAACATACTCCTGCGGGCCATGCAAGGGCTTCAAGATGAAGTGCAACCTCCAAGTTCCGTGTGGCTCGTGCATCGTGGCCAATCGCATCGACAAGTGCATGTTGAGCCCACCCAACCCACCCACGGAAGAAGAAAAGGAGAAAATCGCCAAGCGACGCTCGCGAAACCGGAAGAGAAGAGAACTTGACCTGGTGCATGCGCTGAGCAACACACTGTCGCTGCAGCATAATAGCCCCAGCTCCGGGCCCCACGGCCTGCCTTGCCTGAGCTCGCTGAACGAGGCCGTGGCGAAAAATATCAGCTTGTTTCTTCCGCCGTGCCCCCAGGCGCTACCGCGAAATGTCGGCCACACAGGCACCAACATCCATGAGTATGGTTTTTTACAGCGGTACGCGCACGAGTGCAGATCCACGGCGGTGCACATACTGCCGGAATTTCTCTGGCGCTGCAGTCGAATGGTGCTGGCCGTAGACGTGGGGCAGATTCCAGGTTGGTTTCAGAGCCACACCACGTACGAGCACGAGGGATTGCTCGAGTGCTTAGACACGCCGGCGTACTATACCGTGGCGCACAACATGGTGAGGTATTTTGACGCAAATGTTCAGGGCGTCGGGAGGGCGGCCCAAAGTTTCCAGGGCCTTCACAGCGCGGTCGCAAATCATGACCTCCAAGAAATCGTGGGGTTCAACGTGACCCCAAATGCGCACATCCAGTATTTCCAGGGCCCTAATCCGCACCAAAATTTCCTGGGCCTTCACAGTACAGCCCAATATCAAAATGACCAATATCTCCATGCCCTTGCCCCAAACCTCCAAACCTGCGACAAGTTCACGCTTCAGAACATGGGGCTAGCCTTCCTTGTCTTCGCCGGCGGCCGCCTCCTGGAACCTAACGTCGACACCCAAGCCGTCAGTGAATGGCTCGCCCTTTCTGCCGAAGTCTGCGACATCTTGGGCCCACCTCATACCGTGGGCGACTGCATCTACCTCGCCACGCGCTTCCTGCTTCTGACGCACGTGTACGAGGCCATGGGCGCCCTGCGCGAGTACAAACGCCAGTTGGGTGCTCTCTTCGAGCTGTTTGCTGCATGCGCAGACTTCTTGCGCTACTTGCTGCGACCTTTTCCCGACGAGGAGTTCCAGGCCGTGGCGCGCGTGTGGGTGTTCTTGAAGCTCATGGAGACGCAGATCTCCGCGCTCCAGGGAGAAACGTCGCTCCAGTTCGGGCTGCCGCACCTCCAGAACACCATCCAGCCCGATGGGGCGCTCCTCCACCAGGTGTTCGGCCACGGCTTCGACCACGTGACCGAGTCCAGCCTGTACAACTTTGCGCTTTTGGCGTCGTCGTTGTTTTTCCGCCGTTTCGAGGACGTGACGTCGCCGCGCGAGATTACCTACCTCTACTTGACGCTCTACGGCAGCCTCTGCGAGGAGATGCGCCCTGTGTTCGACGCGGCGTGCGCAGCGGTGGTGGTCGACGCGCTGTCCGCGTGCAATTACACTTCGACGTTGGCGACGCTGCAGAAGCTCCTGTGGCTCTGCGTGCGGTGGCTTAGCATCGTGCGCGCAGACGGTCCACACTTCCCAAGTCTCCGCTTCGCTCACTACGTCACCACGTTGATGACGGCGTTCAACTTGTTCCACTACCTCGACGCGCACACCCCGGACTATATGACGCGCGTCAACATGCACGGTTCGCTGTTGCAGTTGGTGCTCGACATGTACTACACGTTGACGACCCAGGCGCTCTTTTTGGCGGTGATCCTGCGCTTCACAGCGAACGCGCATGTGTGCCTGTTGGATTTGGCGTATGTGTTCTGCGTGATGGAGCAAAAGGTGGCGGCGACCGCGGCCAAACTCCGTATGTTGCAGCCGTTCTGCAGCTTTCCCATCTTGCAGGGTTCCATCGCAGCCACCGATGCTTTGGTGGAAATTGCCCACTCACCGGCGACTTTCGCCAATTCCGCTGAGTTCTTGTTCCACCTCCAGGCGTGCTGCTCGCCGCCGACGTGGGATGCCGTCATCGTGTCGCTCTTTGGCACCGTGGAAAATGCGGGCAACTACGTCCACCAGCTCTGGCGCTTCGCGGAATTTGTTTCCCAGAACGGCATGAATCCGATCCGCGTCACCAAGTCGCTCGTTTTCGACACCGAATTCGTGAGACAACACGAGCACGCGTACCGCGGCTACTGGTATGGTCTTTCCGTGGTGGACGAGTACATGGCCACGGTGGTGGACCTGACAGAGGCGCATCAGGTGCCGTTGGTCACATGACATGGACGCACGTGCGTGGCGACACATGATGCGCATATTTGTAATCGGTCAGACTGATCTCAGTGATCCGCACAGCAACAACATGTCCGATTCCAGATACTGGCGGCTATATCGAGACAATTCAAATAATGGTTCAGAAAATACAAATGCGTCGGCTGAGAACACAGATCCCTTGGTAGCGCTGGAAGCAGAAACGACAGAAACAACATCACGAATAACAGAAACGACAGAAACAGAAATGACAGGAACAGGAACAGGAACTACACAAAGCCCGGAAACCACAACCACAACCACAACAAATTCCGCCAATCCTATTTCAGGTGAGTCGGCTGAATCCACAGATTCCACTGAACCCACTTCAACTTCACCCTCGGCGGCAAATCCGGAAATTCTGCAGGACTCCGCCTTCAGCTTTGTCGACAGGCTCTTGGACACCGCATTGGGACGCCGAGACCCCCGGCCAGAACCGGAAACAGACTCCTCCGGAGCAATCGTCATCACCGTCAACTACATGTTCATGGACGGCGACCACACCAACCCGGGCCGCACAGGCTCGCTCGTAGTCACGTTGCCCAATAACGCAACCAATAGAGAACCGCGGATTATTCAGCAGTTCATTTCGCTCGCCACCAGAATGGCGTATTCGGCGTTGGTGCAGGCGCCCAAGGCCAAGGGCATCACCGTGGAGAAGTTCAAGTCGTTCCAGATCAATCACGTGTTGGAGCCGGACTCGGCGTGTGCCATTTGCTTCGAGGAGTACGTGGAGCCCGACTTCAAACGTGCGTTGGACTCTGATGAGGCCACGACCAAACGGAGAAAGACCACCAGTGGGACCGCCACCCCCACGGAGCCCAGCGGAAACGCTTCTGCGGATGGAAACGCAGCGGGAAACGCAACCGCAAACGCAAGTGCAGACGCAAGTGTAAACGCAAGTGCAAATGTAAATGCAAACGCAACCGCAACCGCAACCGGAAACTTGTCGGAGTTTACCGGCGAGTTTCGGCATTTGCCAATCCAGATGCCTTGTGGCCACACGTTTGGCCAGTCATGCTTGTCGCACTGGTTGAAGGAGAACACGAGGTGTCCGTTGTGTCGGAAGTGTGTGGCCGAACCCGAAGCGAGCGAGCCCGGCGTCTCTCCAGTGACGTATTTCCGATTTGGAGGGCCGTTTCTGGACGAAAATTGGACCGAGGAGGAAACACCCGCGGCTGCAACGGCATCTGAAGGCCCTGCCCCTTCTGTAGCTCCCTCTGCGGCTCCTTCGGCGACTAGCATTCTTGGAGACGCCGGTGGGCTTCTTCGCCGGGCCACGCTGGTCATTTTCCATCCAAGACTGGCCAGGGAGGCGCCACCACCCCCGCTTCTGACATCCGCTGAACGCCGCAGCAGAAACCCTTCGGCTACTCCGGTGGTGGACGAGATTCTCACATATTTTGGCATCCAGAGACCACGACCAACTGAAGAAACGGATCCTCTCTTTGCATCTGGCGTGTCGAGCAGAAGAACTGCAAACGGCGTGGAAACGGTTTCCACAGATAGTTACGACGGGTTGACCTCCTTGACTGGTCACACGGGGGACACAGAAGAAACACAGGGCCCAGGCCACACAAATACCCACGGAGAGAACTCCATACCCCATGAAGCAGGCTCCACGAATTCCCATGGAACAGAGTCTGCGAATGCCCCTGGAGAGAACTCCACGAATACCAACGGAGCGGACTCCACTTGACATGACCCACTTGGTTTCTGACTCCATTCCTAGCATTTACTATTTTCATTCTGCCATCTGCATATATAGTTGAATCCAGATTATCATAAGTCATGCGGCTTCGGCCAGAACCTTGGCTCCGGCTAGAGCCTTGGCTTCAGCTAGAGCCTTGGCTTCAGCTAGAGCCTTGGCCTCGGCCTTCTTTCTCTTTTCTTGCTTCACACCTTCTCGTCTGTCCATTCCCTCGCGAATCTTCCTTTCTCTCCGCTCCTCCTTCGTTTCCCTCACCTCAACCACCATCGCCATCCCTTCGATGGCCTTATGCAAAACGTCCATTTTCCTGAAATTCTCTCTGAACCTTTCGTGAGACAATTTTGTAATGCATTCAAGATACTCTTCCAGCACAAACAGCACAAGGTCCCCGCCATCCAAACGTCCAATGGGCACGTCCAACTTGATCAGAATTCGGATCCCCACAATGTTATTGCTTCCGATTCCAGACTCTCGGAACCCACAACCCATGGCTGTCGAGTATAGTAGATTGGCAGTCTTGGAGTCTCTGCATTTGACATGGAGGATCAAAGGCTCAAACTTGTATAAAATGTATCTTGAATTTTCTCCAGAGACATCTGCTTTCTGGAACTTGAAGTCCACGGCCTTATACCACCCATCCAAAGAAGTGGGGTCGTGGGTGACGAACAACCATCTTCCCTCGTTGCCTTTCGCTCCGATCTGTGTGCCCAGTTTGTTTCCTTCTAGAAAAACTGAAACTCGCCCGGAGCAAGACGAGGTAGTGACCATATCTGGATGGGAGTTTATAAGGTCGATGATGGGGAGACAAAGCTCGTCTATGGTTCCTTTTGGAGAAGCATCCGGAGTGGATTGGGAGGTGGTGGTGATCTCCCGGAGAATGGAGGCTTTCTTCTGGTCGAAAGGAGAAGCCATCTTGGTGGATCGTGCTTTTTTGAAGATGCAAAATGTGATGCGACCAATTTATTATGCAGAATCACAGAACTACTTCAATGCACCCATCAACTTCTTTTCATCCTCGTCGTCCAACTGGAACAACATCTTCACCACCGGCAAAAGCTGCTCTCTTTGCTCTTTGTGCTCAAAAAACCCGACCAAGACGTTCTTCAAGTATGCAACATTCGTAGGTTTGGTTTCCTCGGCCTCAGCAAGAGAAGCCCTTCTGGATGACGGAGGTGACATCTTGCTGTTTTGGCTCTGCATCTGCCGGTACTGCTGTGTGATGTGCTTGTAGTTTTTCGACAATCTCTCGAATTTGAGACTGGACTCGTCGCTCAACTTCTTCAAGATCCGGTTTACATTCTCGTAGTCCTTCACCTTTTTGCTGGATGCTTGAAGAGAACTTCTCAATTCGTTGATTGTGTTTTCCAAATCTTCCAGGTTGCGCACTGCTTCTGGTGTGGTCTTGTTTTTCAAGAGGGGCTCGTATTTGGACTTCAACTCTTCGCAGCTCCTCTCCAAGTCCTGGATTTTCAACAAGTAGTTGTCAGTGATGGACTTGAGCTCGTCAATCTCACGCTGTCTCTTCTTGGCTGCACTTTGCAAAGTCGATTCAATCTCGACCTTTTCGTCATTCAAGCTTCTGATCTCAATCTTGAGGTCCGAGCACTTGATGCTGCACTCCTCCTCGGCATCGATCAACAATCTTCTGATCGTGGCTGACTCCCTGGTTCTCTCCTGTAACAAACCCTTGGTTTCGGAAAGCTCGTCTTCCAAATCGTCGATCTTCATTTGCGATTCCTTCGCTTTCATGCTGAGCTCATCGTACTGCTGCTTGAACGACTGGATTTCGCCGGACGAGTTGGCCTTGGTCTTTATCAATGCATCGTACTTCAACTTCAACGCATCGAGCTCCGTGAGAACCGTTTGTCTGCTCACCTGGAGCTTGCTGAGCTCGGTATTCAAGGAGTTGGTGCGTTCAAAGGACATTTCGTGTTTGTTGATCAAGTCAGATTTCTCGCTGATCAACGTCCTGTTGCTGCTGGAAAGTTCGCCATTGGTGGCCCTAAGTGTGGAGATGGTGTTGTTCAACTCGTCTCTTTCCCTGTTCTTTTTCTCGATCAAATCCTTGTACTCCTTGATGCGCTCGTCCTTGTGGGAAATGGACGTTTGCAACGAGGCGATTTCAAGCTTCAACGACGAGTCCATGCTCTTGAATTTGGTCAACTCGGCAACTCGTTGGTTCAACTTGTCTTTCTCAAGGGTAAAGTTCTCCAACTCTTTCTTCGACCCTGCCAACTCGCTTTTCAATTTGGAAAGCTGCACATTGAGTCCTCCTATCATTGTGTTGGATTGCACAGCCTCCTTGGTGAGCCTACCCAACTCTTCTCCCGTGGTAGCAAGTTTTTGTAGGAGTTCAGAGATCTCGTGCTGCTTGGACTCCACTTCTCTCTGCAAGCTTTGGTGGCCATCTTCGAGCTCTTGAAGTTTACTGTCTTTTGGTGCGTTTTTGGCGGCTTTGAACTGTTCCTTAGCCTCGAAAAGATCGTCTCCAATGTCTCTGAGCAGGTCTTTCAAGTTTTCGATATCCTCGGTCTTCAGCTCCAATTCTCTTCTGGCAGCGCTGAGATCAGTGGCAAGCTGGTCCCTTTCTACAAGAAGATCGTCGAACTTCTGGCTGAGAACACTGTACTCGGAAACCCCATTGCTTTCAGCTTTAATTTCAGCATTTACCTCAACTGGCGCAACTTTTCCGGCCTTTTTGTTCCTCTTCTTCTTGCTCTTCGACATGGGCTCGAGTTTCACCTCCTTCACTTGAAGCTTTTCCATTTCATCGTGCTTTTCCAGAATCTTCGCTTCCAATTCAGCGATTCTCGACGTTGAAGCGGTAATGACTCCCTTCAACGTAGCTGTCTCCGCAGCCAAGTCCTTGATTTTCAATTCAAGAGCTGCCTTTTCGGAACGGGACATTTCAAACTGCGATGTTTTGGAGCTCAACTCGTCCTTCAACGTGTCAAGCTGCTTTTGCAATTGCTCGGAGTCTCCTCCCGTTTTCGATCTCTCGAGATTTTCTCTGGCAGTCACCAATTCGTGGTCGCTTTCCTCCAATTTCTGCTCGCTCTCCCTCAATTTCTGCTCGCTCTCCTCCAATTTTACCTTGCATTGAGACACAGATTGTCGGCTTTCGTGCAACAATTTCTCAAGCACACCGGCCTTCTCCTCCAAAACCCTCGATTCTGATTTGGTAGCTTCTTCCAGTTGAGCGACTTTCCCGAGGTTCTCCTCCGCATATTTCAAGGTTTTTTCAATATCTCCAATCCGCTTCAAAAGCTCTGTCTTTTCCTTGGTCAATTGAGAGACTTCACCTACACTTTTGCGCAATTCTGAATCCAGCAATGTGGCCTTTTCTGACACACTTCTCAAGTATTCCACAAGAACTCCGGCGTCGGAAATCGACGAAATCGGCGTGCACTCACGCAACACTTTTTCAAACGCGGCAATGAGCTCGCCTTTCCGTTTCTCCATCTTGTAGGCATCCAAGAGAATCGGATACTTGTCTTCATATTTCGTGAATTTTTTTAACTTGGCCCGCACAAGCGGAGGCAACGCATCCAAGTCCACGTCTTTTAGTGGGCCACTCGTGGCTACGGGTGTCTTTTCGGTCATTTCCCTTTCGGAAGTTCCGTTTTCGGTCTTTTCTCCGTCCTTGTTGGCTCTATTTTCGGGCACCGGCGTTGAAATTTGGGATTCGAGCTCGTTTTCCGGCTGTGCCAACTCCTGTGTATCTGGAGTCTGTGTGTTGAGGATGGCTGCGCCGTTTTTTAATTGATTGATGCTTTCGGCGTTTTTTCGAATTGGGTCGCCTTGCTGGATTTCATTGATGCTCTTGGCCACGTCCTCAGAAAAAGTCTTGAGTCTATTGAACATTTGACCTGTGCAAGGGTTTTGCTAGTAGAGGTTTTGCTGATAAAGTTGGATCTAAGCGAACTGATCTGAGTCTGTAGTCTATATGCAGTCCAATTGGTTCAAGGCTTACTCTAATGTGCTGGCGACATCAGGTCTCGTTCTCAAGTTCAAATATTAGGCATGGATCGCTAGTTTGAATTTGTTTGCTATCAATATTGGTCGTTTGTTTAAGTGCTGCAGTGGATAGTGTCTGGCTGCAAAATGGTCATGTTCAAAAATGAAACGTATTCACGATTCAACAAACAACGATACAGGAAGTGTCAAATGTTGGATTACACACTTATTAGAAACGACGATGAGTATGGACAACAACAAAAACTATTAGAAAGAAATCAATAAACCAGAGTTTCCTGTGGTCGATATTTCTGGCATTTGAGAATCAAGCCAAAGTTGCAAACCATTTTGAAGTTCATGATTTGGTGAATTTTGTCACTATGATGAGCCGTGCGAGTTCTGATAGTCCAGGAACAATTCCAAAAATTCGAGACAGGGATGGTCCCGTCGTCTTTTAGACTACACTGGTATCTGTTGAGACATAAAAGAAACTCATATCATTCACTCCCTGTAGATCAGCCTTAATTTTCACATTCCAAATGGCTAAAGCTGCCGACCTCCCAAATCTGGAACAATTGGACCTTGATTATAGTTCCACTATACTTTCTCAGGAATGTTCCTCAATCCTCCACAGTCATTAAGAGATTGATTGGGCAGTATGGAGACATCGCAACTTTTGCAAAATCACAAAATACACTATTGAGCACCCAACGATATCAATGACAACTTGAACAAGAAGAAGTAGTCAATTCCTAGCCTCAATAGGGCAAACTGCTCCAGTTCTATGCTCTGATCCAATTCCGTGTTCTTAGTGAAGGACTTCAGCAAATTCGACTTTCAGGAACTAGAGTTGGAATATCCAATCTTCAGCAATCAATACTTCACTCGATCTGAAATATCATGCACAATGTTAGAGCAGACTCTGGGTTTTTGGGACAGCCAACTCGGATGACATCCTTCCTATGAACCTGACCTTGATGAGACCTGGAAAAATGAAACTTCGTATACCAGATACAGTTAGCGAATTCCCAAAACATTCATCGGTTGTCTGTTTTTGAGTGCTTGAGCAGGATTGGAGACTGACTGGGAAGGAAGTTGAGATTTAGACAGTTTGCGGTCAGTTTGATCTCTTGGCTCGAGATTCAACGACAATTGGTACTGCTCTTCAATTGTTGGACACTTATCAAACCAGAGGTCAAGGTACGTCTGGATCTCATTAACAATTTGGAAATTGTATCCAACCTTCTTGAAGCGGTCAATACCCATAACAATATCCACTGTCTTTGCACGCTTAGCAAAGTTGATCATCCTGGTACGATTCAATAGGAAGTCAGGGTTCCCATGAAAAATAAATGTCAAGTCACTTAAGTAGACTCCGAAGAATGGAACACACGGCTCGGATCCAATGAACTTGAGCATGTCTCTGTACTCGTTGAAATTTCTTGTTGAGTTCATGAGCTTGTTCATTCCCTGCAATTGAGTCATGGTGTCACGAGACACATATGCCCAGGTCCTTTTCAATCTGTGAATTGGAGACGAATATAACGCTGAAATGATGGCCGTCATAGATGAGAAGTTGTTATACTGACGACACTTCTCGGCCACCTGAACAAAGTATCTGATGACTTGCACTCTCTTTCTGGGTTCGTCTTTTCTCAAAATCATGTAGGCGACAAAGGTGGTTAACTGGTTTGAAGATTTGATGAAATTGGTAATGTTGTCAATGTTTTCGCCCAAACCAGACTTCTTACCCCACACCTTGTGGATGCAAGAAAGTTTGGTAATTTTGCAGTACAACGAGAATTCACGTACTGTAAGTTGACGGGCAAGCTCCATGTAGTCAATGTCTTGAAGTTTCATCCTCTTCAAAGTGAAACTCTTGAGAATTGGAGCCGGTGCTTTTCCAGCCGCAATGACCAGTTCGGGCTCCAAATTGAGTACCTCTCCGCTTGAAATTTTCACAATATCTGCGCCGATAACATTGCTGATAGCATAAGTTCTCACGGCCGAAAGATTCACAAAAGAAAGCCATCTGTCCAAGAATGAAGGATTGTAATACGAGTTGCACCAGTGATTCTCAAGAATGAGCTTCATCACATTAAGCACCTTGATTCTGATTTTGCTCTGTTTGAGCTCTTTCCAAGTCATGTACTCTTCATAACTCAACCCCTCCGGTGCTTCCAAATTGAATCTGTTAATCAAAAGCTGAATAAACTCTCCGATGGGCATGATAGTAGCAAACGTGGTCAAGAACGACGAATTGAATATGCTGTCAAGTGTTTCATGATGTGTCAAGTGAGCAACGAGTGCTTCCTTGGTTCCACCCTTGATATTACTCTTGATATCAAGCAACAAGTCGTGCTCTTCGTCACCTTCCATGTACCACGGAGTGTCGTCATTCTTGGACTTTCCAGTGTAGTAGTGACCACCGCTATCTTCCTTTTCACCAGCAGCAGTGTTGTTCCGTTCAATAACGAGTAATTCCACATTGAAATCATCGTGCATGACCCTAGTAGCGTAGTTCAATATGGTTTCTCTCTCATCTATCAATTGTTGGACAATTCCCAACACTGACTGACAGAATTCTATTCCGTCAAGCAAGAGTTCAGAAACTACCTGATCTTGGTTGATGGTTATTGAGTCGATACCCTTGCGCTTGTTCTGCTGAGTTAAAACGTTGCTCAAAAACATTGAGGTTTTCTCAAGAGGGTTCTTGAGTGCTTCACGGTCGTATAAAACGGAATCATCCTCCTTCATGGCGGTAAAAACATCAGGATCTTCCAATGTCAACGATTGTGTGTATATGACGATGTCAGCAATCAAGTCGTGAAAATGCTGCTTCTGTTGGAAAAATTCAAGTACAACCGGGTAATCAAAAGTGAGATTACTGGTAGATGCCTCAGGTTGCCGCCGCATCGTGTCAGAACCCTTCCTCTCGCCGTTACTGTCGACAGATGAGTACCTCTTGATGAGACAAAAGACGGTGAAGTCAAAAGATTCTAGAAGATCTATCATTGAACTTGCATGGTACAAGTACTTGTAGACGAGTCTCAAAATTTGCTCATTTCTCTCTGTTCGAAGTGTCTCGTTGTAGAACCGGCCCTGCCTGCCTGGGTCAAGGAAGACCAAAGTGTCCTTGCTGATTTTGGTGATGTCCTCAGCAAGCATCTTTGTTCTTTCAAAGGCAACATTATCGATGATCACCTTAAGATGATATTTGTTCTTCAAGTGGTCTCCGCTCAAGTTGAGAAAACTGTGCATGCTGGTGAAGAACGGATTGCACCAGTTGCCTCCGTTGAACTCATCAGCAATGAATCTAGGGTAGACTTGGGGCAAGATGTTATACCTATCCTCCGATTCGCCTTCAGAAGCGTCAGAACTGTCGTAGTCGCGTGGTGACACCTTCTTGCCCCGGGTCAACCGAAGAAAGATTTTGAGGAGACCGTTCATATTGGAACGCACAGCTTCCACCTCATACTCGATTTGCTGCAAGTACGACAAGATAGGATCCTCCGAAACAGCCAGTGCAGGTGGGTAATTATGACCTGTCGCTTCGTCTTTGGTCTTAAGCTGGTTGATTGTCGTGGTGGAGGTTCTGGATCCGGTGGAAGAAGCACTCTGGTGTGCGGTCGAAGTACTACTGGTCGATTTGTTGAGGTCGCGGATATCGAGACTGAAGAGTTCGGCACTGGACGTTGCCTGCGAGTAGTGCATCACGCTTAAGTGCAAGAGGCCGTTAATGTACATCTGCGCAAACGCCTCGGACACCCGTGTGAGTTTCCTTCGGATAGAGCGCTCGAACTTGGAGCCCACAAAGTCATCCTGGATCAATCTGGCCGCAGACATGACAATGGTCACCACCTTGGTGAGGCGAGAGAAATGTATGGAGAAGAGATGTTTGCTCGAGTCCTTCAAGGCCGCGTACGTCAAGTCCAAGAGGTAGTTGAACAGCTCCTGGAGCTCCGTCCAGTAAGTCAAGTCAGAAAAGTGTTTGTAGAACAAGCCGGGGGTGACGAAAAACGGCTGTTGGAAGTGGTGGTACGAGGATGAATTGCTTGCGTGCGACATTGAAGAAGCACTGGACTCTCTCTTGAGCGGATCAAACCCTTTCCCTATGCTTGAATTGGACCGAGAGTTGGGATCTGCGGAGTCCGCGTCGTCAAAATCGTGTGGATTCTGGCGAATTTGGGTCACCACAGTCGTATCTTCGATGGCTTCTTGCGAGGGGATGGCGATGTTTTCCCACGGAATGTCCACCAGCGGCACTAGTTGCACCAACGGCAAGCATTCACAGTACATGTTTAGCTGTTCTGAGTAGTAGGCCACGTTTCCCGCTGTCGTTGTTCGCGGGAGCCAGAGCACGTTTTTGCGGTGTGTTCTCTTGTACTCCTCAGCTGCGGTTTCGGCTACTTCCACTGAGGTGAAGAGGACACAGTCCTCCACGGCCTGGGAGAACGACTCCTCACGTGGAAGCAACGAGATCGTCGAAGCGATCGATTGCTGGTGAACTGTGGCGGCAGTGGACAAGCCCACCGGCGACGCTTCGGTCCACGCCAGTTTCTTGGAGTCCAGTGGGTTGGATGTTTCCAGCAGCGCAAAGCTGACTACGGAGTTTTTTCGGGTATTCGACGCCGGGCTGTTCTTCCCGGAGTCGGCCAAGCTGCGTTGTAGCAAGCTGGTGAAGCTGGGGATCAACACGTTGGCCGCGGTGTTGGCCGCGGTGATCAGGTCGATTTCCTTGTTGCTTTTGAGCTTGTTGAGCACCGGCTGAACGTAGTTGACCAGGCGCACGTAGTTGTGGGGGAACCAGCCGCGGCACATCTCGCCGTTGGTGTTAGCAACACCGTCCCACCAGCCTGAGTCGTTTTTGGCAAGCACGTAGACAGTGTCGCCCAAGTATAAGGGAAGATGTGAGGGCTGTGTGCCAGGAAAGTCATAGAGCGCGATGACGGTGTCAAGGAATTTGACGTTGTGGGCGAGCAGCAGCAAGACGTCGCCCGTGACAACGTCGGGGGGAATCTCTTCGTAGGATTTGAACATCTCCAACGAAAAAAAATTTGCCGCCCAGTCAGAGGTTTTGGGGAGCAAACAAATTTGCACGGGTTAGGATATAGCACGCCAACGCAACTGTCTAGTATTTTTTAGAGGCAACCTCTAAATCAAGACTGGAGTATCTGAGAAACTGGTGGGGATGTGCATGTGCAGGCAAACCGAAGTGGTCCGCTCTAGTGCGTGCCTAAAGCCGTTGCGGACGTTAGCCGCATGCGGAAAAGAGGGGCACAGCAGTTGTGCAAGGAAGTGGCAAATTGGGAGATAGAAGTCGAAATTCGAAGTAGTTCTCCATTTCTCTCCGACAAGCCACCGCCAACTATCGCGGAGATTTCCTGATCAATGTACTAATAAGGCAGTCAACGTGACTTGCATCCAATCTGAGATCTTTGAAAATACGTCGGAAGTTATGGAAGAAAACCAACGATTCGATTTTTAGGACCGATGGTCTCATACTAACCAGGAACGAGGTTTTTTCCTTTTTTGGCGATTTCTCAGTTGCTACTTAGAAAAAGAAGGATACGTGTTGAGACTATTCGACCGTATCTTCGGTTTTCGTAACTTTTTCAGAGAAGAACTTCAGAAGAATATCAACCAGAGAATCGCAGCCAGTTGATTTCTATTTCAGCATTGGGCTGTGTAAAATGCTTCTAAGTGTGTTGCAAAAGAGTGAAGTTGCGGCGAAATTCTACGAATTGCAGCCGCCAATCGAAGGAAATGCGAAATTCCGTTTCTGCAAAAGACGAATTCTACTTCTACCTGCGACGAGTACTTCTGATAGTTGTTCTCTTTTCGGGATACTGTCCTCGACTCTAAACTCAATTCGTAGAATGGCGGATGTCGTGAAAACTTACAAGAAATTGCCAAGGAACAGTTACGACTTTAAAGCGCAATTCGAATTTGTAGACAAGTCGCATGACGTGAAAACTCACAAGAAATTGACAAACAATTGCGACTTCTCCTTGGCGTGAATGACTCCAGCTAATTCCGGGGCTGACAATTTTGGAAATGCAGTGCCCCACGAGAAATTGGTAATTTTTAAAGTCTGGTGACAAAGCAGTAGAAGAATACAAAAGACATCGTGAAGTTACTACCGAAAGGGCACATGGAGTAAGTTAGCGAAGTTTCTTGATGGAAACGCAACCACTCCGCAAGGTACACAACCACGCATGGTGGTCTTAGAGCCTCAAGTTTGTGGGCTTCACCACAAGTCTGATTTTTGAAGTCCAATTATGGCCAACTATTCATGACCCGAAGTTTCTTGGGAGCAGATCCAATGGGTGATCTGCTCCTAAAACGAAGATGATATTTCAAATTCAGATCTTCCCTGACTTGGCTCTTCTTGACAGTCTTTGACTGGGCAATCGAAAGATTAATGTGATTACACCTCCTGAAAGCACCACAAGGACGAATCCAGAGTGCTTTCAATTTTCACACCAGAGGAATTTTGGAGTTGGTCAGTGCCGTACTACCAGTGAGGTTGAAAGAGACCTCTGGACTCAATACTTTCTGTTGAACAATGTATTTTTGAGATTCCACTTGGCCAGATTTTACTCATTTCCATCTTTTTGGATAACGATTACGGAATCTGATACGCTGTTTGCGCCAGAGGTGACAAGCAGATGATTCGGACTCAAAAGCTGCCAATGCGATCGTCTAAAGAAGAGATTCTTTATGATCGAGTTCTTCCAAGTTTCAGTCACACGACGAGCTGGCTAGCCCTGGTTGTCAGTGTTGGCGAACTTTAAGCTTGATTCTATCTCTTCGTGTCTTACTTTGAGCTCTTGATTGTCCTACGGGTCAATCAATAATTGCCATTTGCGGTTCTGTTGAGCCAATTAAAGTAATCCGTCTTCGGCAGCAAATACCGATTGGATAATGTACTGGTTTTGCCGAACCCTTCGATTTTGACTGGTGAGACCAATCCTCGAGCAGATATTCCCTTGTACTTACATTGTACTTGCAGGTTACTGGTTAGAGAATTGAAAAGCAGAGATAAATTGCCGGATTCACGCTCATTGTACTTGCAGGTTACTGGTTAGAGAAGATTGAAAAGCAAAGATACATTGCTGGGTTCACACGCACCACCTCCAACAAGAGTGCCAAGAACCACACTAAAAATTGCTCACTTGAAGTTCTCCAAGTTCATCAAAAACAACCGTGGTTTTGTACTGACTGCTCCTCTTGTTGGTGTTGAGCTGGGCACAATTTCAACTTGTCACGGTGCTAGCCTTTTATTGACCAAGGTCCAGTAACCGACATTGTTGAATCCGGGGGTATGAATCCGGTCGAATCCGGGGGCCGGAATTCGTTTAAGCGGACGTCACCGGATTCCTTCCTCACCCCATTCTCCTTTTTGGGCGATCCCTTAATACCGAATCTTTCCAAACACCGCGCAGGTTTTGCACCCAAGATTTCTTGAACGACCCCAAAAGGACAAACCTATCACAATTGACCCATCATTTCCTATCGCACTCCCCTGTCACATTCTTCCAATACCATCAATTGCCCTTCCCGAACTCGTGGACTCCGCACGTGCCCGGCAGATCCGGCCATTATGCGCATCAGTCCACCATGAGCCGCACAATCACCCTGCGTGGTCTGACGGGTGCAAAAGGCTATAAAAGCACACCGTGCCACTTGACTTTGCTCTCCACTCTAGTCAATTATCTTCTAGTCTACAAAGTTCAAAAATGGTCACTATCGGTATTAATGGTTTCGGCAGAATCGGTCGTCTCGTCTTGAGAATCGCTCTCGCCAGAGACGACATCAAGGTTGTCGCTGTCAACGACCCATTCATTTCTCCAGACTACGCTGCTTACATGTTCAAGTACGACTCCACCCACGGTCAGTACAAGGGAGAAGTTACTTCCGAGGGCAACGTGTTGATCATCGACGGAAAGAAGATCACCGTCTTCCAGGAAAGAGACCCAACTGCCATTCCATGGGGCACTGCCGGTGTGGATTTGGTTGTCGAGTCCACCGGTGTGTTCACCTCGCTCGAGGGTGCTCAGAAACACATTGACGCTGGTGCCAAGAAGGTGGTGATCACTGCTCCTTCTGGCGATGCTCCTATGTTCGTTGTCGGTGTTAACGAAGAAAAGTACGCTGGCCAGAACATCATCTCCAACGCCTCGTGCACCACCAACTGTTTGGCTCCTTTGGCCAAGGTTATCAACGACACTTTCGGAATCGAGGAAGGTTTGATGACCACCGTGCACTCCATCACTGCCACCCAGAAGACCGTTGACGGTCCTTCGCACAAGGACTGGAGAGGTGGTAGAACCGCTTCTGGAAACATCATTCCATCTTCCACCGGTGCTGCCAAGGCCGTGGGTAAGGTTATCCCAGAGTTGAACGGAAAGTTGACCGGTATGTCTTTGAGAGTGCCAACTGTTGACGTTTCCGTCGTCGACTTGACCGTCAGATTGAAGACCCCAGCTACTTACGAGGAGATTGCTGCTGCCGTCAAGGCTGCCTCCGAGGGTAAGATGAAGGGTGTTTTGGGTTACACCGAGGATGCTGTTGTGTCTTCTGACTTCTTGACCTCGAGCTACTCATCTGTCTTTGACTCCAAGGCCGGTATCTTGTTGTCCCCAACCTTCGTCAAGTTGATTGCTTGGTACGATAACGAGTACGGATACTCCACCAGAGTTGTTGACTTGGTTGAGTTCGTCTCCAAATAAGCGAGAGATAAATAGAGCATTCTTTAGTTGAATGACACTGTTTCTAACCACTTTCAAATAGAGTATTGTTCTTTGTTGAGAGACTGTTACCATAATGAGAACTCTCAAGAGTCTGAAGTGTAGTGCGAATTATCTGTTGTCGAATAGCGTCAACTTGATTTACTCATGAGGGGAGATTGTCTGTAGTCGGTCAGATACTAGCAGTGAGCCATTCATCTTTTGTGGTTTGATTTAATTTTTACTGTGGTCGGTTTGATTTAAATTTTAATACTGTTGGTTAGATTTAAATTTGTGCTCCCATAAATAGTCCATTTGGGTGCGACTAATCCTTCTAATTGAAATCTACACCAACTTCAAAGAAGTCAAAACGCCGCACACCAAAACCATGCCAACTCCAAAGCTCAACGCCAGTAAACTCATAGATTACCGGTTCTGCATAATTGCCAGTTTGCACCTGATATTCCCAACACCTGGTCGGCTCCCAACGGTCACGTGACCGCGATATCAAAAGCCAAACTCCACCATTCTTCAGCCACCATGTCTCTCTTCTTCAAAGCACCACTAGACATCGAAATTAGACTCGATAACGAAAGCGCCCGCAAACACGTGGATGTCAAAAACCCACAGGGCCGCACCGAGCCGGTGCCGTTATTCAAAGACGGCGAATCCGTGAAAGGAGCCGTGACCATAAGAACAAAGGAAGGGAAAAAAGTCGAGCACGTGGGCGTCAAGGTGCAATTGCTCGGCACCATCGAATCGCAGTTAGACTCAATCGCCACATCCGACTTCTTGTCGCTAGCCACGGAGTTGGCGGCGCCAGCACAAATGACCCACGCTGAAACTTACCCATTTGAGTTCCGAAACGTGGAAAAACAGCACGAAAGCTACCGCGGCAAGAACGTCCGCTTGCGGTACTATATCCGCGTGGTCGTTTCGCGAAAAAACAAGGCCGAAATCACTCGTGAGAAGGAATTGTGGGTGTACCAGTATTCCACGCCACAGGCGCCTCCACAGGATGTGGCGGTGGCCGCCTCCACCGTAAAGATGGACGTCGGAATCGAGCACTGCTTGCACATTGAGTTCGAGTACCTGAAGTCTCGTTTCTCGCTCAAGGAAGTCATTGTAGGGCGTATTTTCTTCTTGTTGGTGCGGCTCAAAATCAAGCACATGGAGCTCTCGTTGATCCGGCGGGAAACGGTCGGGTCGCCTCCGAACCAGGTCACGGATAGCGAGACGATGGTACGGTTTGAGATTATGGACGGTGCTCCGGTAAAGGGCGAGACTATTCCGATCAGGTTGTTTTTGGGAGGCTACGATCTCACTCCGACGTACAAGGACGTGAACAAGAAGTTTTCTACGAGGACGTACTTGCTGTTGGTGTTGATTGACGAAGATGCGCGGCGGTATTTCAAGCAAAGTGAGATTATTTTGTTCCGGGACGAATGAACTAGCTGATAATCGAAAGAGGAAGGCCAGGAGCTTGCTTCGGATAACTGAGAAAGACGAAAGGAGTCGATTAAATTGGGTGGAACCATAAACTGGGCAGCACTTGGGCCTGCGACGTCTCATGGTGACAAAGGCACCAGCTGAGTTTAGGTTCCTCAAGGTTACGGCGTTTCCTTTCACAAAACTTCACTTTTCTGAATTTGCCGTGTTCTATCTGTGATTGGGCGACTGTCCCACGATGAACCAAGATTTAACAACAATGCAAAAACAAGATTCAGAACAATTTTGGGCTAGAACGACAGCAACGTTTTTCAGAAATGCACTGCAAGTTGTTGGCTGAGAAGGCACCGTTTCTCATCTGTTGTTTTGGCATATTTGGGCTTAAGCAAGAAAGGAGCTCTGACGTTGAATGCAAAGAACTGACCGAGGCACCCATTCCTCGAAAAGTTCCAGCATGGCCAATATCGATTCAATTGATTCAAAGTTGCAAAGTTAGCGCAACCACAGGCTCCAACTGACCCTACACCTTGACCTCTTGATTCGCAGTCAATTGACTGCAACAATTCGATTGTCTCAGATCAGACTGTATAAAACAATACATTCTGCATTGGACAAAAAATACATACTGCCTGGCCACCACCAACCACCACACTCGCTACCTGAAATCGCCGACTTTGCCGTTTCCACAATCACAACCCGGTCCTCCCGATGTCGGAAACTCTACGAAATCCAGAGCATGTTGAGAAGTCCTCCAATCAGAGTGTGACTCTCCAAACTGCAGGTGTCAGAGCACTCATCTACCAGCTCCAGGCGTTGTACCTCCGTACACCCATCAAGCTCTTCCGCCCGTCCAGATTTGACTATTTGGTCTACGTCCGAGAACTAGCTAACAAACATGACAACATCAACTCGAAACCATACAGGTTCAGAACCCACTCCAGTATCGGCATGCTTGTCAGTGTGATGAAGAAGGAAGGCTGGAGGTTCATTCCCGACCAAGTTCTCCCTCCTTTATTGGCCAATTCGGCCACTGGTTTGATCTTGTACGGCTCCTACTTGACTGCCCTCGACCAGCTCGACAAACAGCACAGCAAATCGAAGGAAAAACGTCAGGACTTCTACTACTCGCCCGTGGACACGTGGAGAGCCGGGTTCATTGCCGGGGCCATGCAGTCGCTTGCTGCTGCTCCCGTAGATGCCATTTTCACTCGACTGACGGCTGCAGAGCTCATCAGCGGAGAGCACCAGAACCTCTGGGTGTACGGGCTCAACAAGCTCAAGGAAGTCGGATTGGTGGGTGTTTTTGCAGGGTACGGGTTTTCGCTAATCAAAGAGAGCTTGGGATTTGCGTTCTACTTCCTGACTTTCGAGCTCGTCAAGACAAGAGGCTACAGCCTCACGTATAGTATGGTGTCCGCGTACCGACGGTTCAAAATAGCATTGCGAGAGAAGTTCTCGTTCGTGACCTTCTCCAGTCCCCAGGAAACCGATGCCCACAAGCTTCGACTTGAACAAACCAGACTGACGAAAATCTTGAAGCTGTCGTTCATTTTGCTCGCCGGAGCGCTGGCTGCGTTTTCGTTGCTCGCCGTGCAATACCCACTCACGAAGATTCAGAAGATCCACTTGTCGCGGTTGGAGGCTCTCGACATCTACAATTCCACCCGTACAGGAGAGAAGCAGTTCATCAAGGTGTACTACAATTCGTACATCGACACGTATCACCAGATGGTGAAGATGAAACAAAAAGCGAAGCAGACGTGGTTCCATGTGGCCTACAAAGGGTTTGTGAGGAACGCACTCTTCACAATTCCCGCCACGAGCGTGGGGCTATTGGTGTTTGAGATTATGCGGACAAGGCTTTCGGACAGTCTTGAGGACAGATTGGAGGACTAATTGGCCGTGATCGACATATTTATTAAGTGGAAATGGATATCTAATAGAGATGAAATACCGAGCATTTTGCACTTGGCTTTCTACTGGTCTTTGACACTCTGTGCACCGGAGCAAGAATGGTTCCTCCTTGACTTCCTTCTCTGATTTCGAGTTAGGACCGACTAACTACTGACCCTCTTCGTGTATGCCTCCCATCCTGCCAGCCGGTACCTCTCTCCCTCCACCGTGGCATCTCTTCCCTTTCCAAACAACCCACGGCCCACAATGATGATGTCCGTTCCTGTGGAAATAACCTCGCTCACCGTTCTGTACTGTTGGCCCAAGGCATCGCCCTTGTCGTCCAATCCCACGCCTGGAGTCATGATCAACCAGTCAAAGCCTTCACTCTGGCCACCCATGTCTCTCTGCGCAATGAACCCAATGACAAAATCTTTGTCTGTCTTGGCAATTTCAACGGTTTCCTCCGTGTAAGTCCCGTGAGCAATGGCTCCCTTGGACGAGAGCTCAGCCAACATCAAGAGGCCTCTCGGCTCGGAGGTAGTTTCCTGGGCTGCCTCCTTCAAGCCCTGCACAATACCGGCTCCGGTAACGCCGTGTGCATTGGTGATATCCGACCACTGGGCGATTTTGTAGACTCCACCTGAGTACTGGTGCTTGACTGTGTTTCCGATATCTGCAAACTTGCGGTCCTCGAAAATCATGAACTGGTGCTTTTTGGCGAGCTCCAAAAGCGGAACAATCGTTCCTTCGTACGAAAAGTCGTCGATGATGTCAATGTGGGTCTTCACAAGACAAATGTAAGGCCCCAACTTGTTGATGAGCTCCAAGAACTCGCTGGTGGTGTTGACGTCTACCGAAGCGCACAAATTGCTCTTTTTGGCGTCCATGAGACGGAGAAGCCGCTGCGCAACAGGAGAAGGGTGCGCTTCAGCACGCTGGGTGTAAGTCTGAGCCATGGTGTGGGGAGAAATCTCTTGGATAAGACGAAAATTTGAGATGTTCTTCGTCACGTGATGTTCTCGGAATCCGGGGAGTATTTGAAGCCTGTAGTGAGGTGAGGCAGATTGATCTTGTAGCCAACCTTGCCCTTGGAGATCGGGTTGACGATATTCTCGTTGATCACCTTGTAGGGTCTGGATTCCACTTTAAAGTTATTTTTCCAGTCTTCTTCTTCCTCAGGTATCTCTTTTTTCGCAGTTGGGTGCAAAATGTTTGGTTGGACAAAAACTTTCATTCATATCATTAAATATCCTTGATCTAGTAGTAACATCCCAAAAATGTCGAGTGCCTCACTTGGCTAAGTGTATGCTATATTGTCATTAGTCTATTTTGTCGCAAGCTCGTCTTTCAACCCAGGGTACACCTGGTTGAGATTCTCCCACGTAGAGCCCCATATCTGCTCGTTGTCCGGGGTCAAAAACTCGTTCTGCAACACCAAAATCATGTTCTTCATCACCTCCAAGCTGGACTCCTTCACGACGGTCTTCAGCTGGTTCAACTTGTTCATTGTCGAAAAGTGCTCCACAATTCCCAACCACACCTTGTCTCTGTCATCGCTGAGTTGTCCGCTGTACTGAAGAAACACCTTGCTTACCATGCTCAAAATCTCCAGGTGGGTTTCTGGAAAACCTCCCAAATCTGTATGGATGACCTCTTCTTTCTCCAATTCAGCCAACAACGGAAACAATCCATATTCATAGATGCCAGACGCTGTGAAGTTGTCGTCAAGCATACCGGACAAAAGAGAGGTCTGCAAAACCTTGATAGCGTGAGCCCTCACATCTCTGCACGGATTGAAACATTGATGTGCCAATGCTTGCACCAACGGATATGAAAGTTTGCGTTGGGAGGTTCCCAATTCACTGGTAAGGTTAACTGATCTCTTGGAGAGGTCGACCAAAAACTGGACGTGCTCATTGTCGCCTGATCCAACGCCAATACGGCCCTTCTCGCCGGTTATTCCCTGTTCTTTTGCTTGCTCCCACTGGGCACCAACGGCACCCAAGGAAGAAACTTCATCTAACAATCCCAAGAAAGGAACATAGTTGTGCTCACTGATTTCCTCGGGGGAGTTCTTAACAATCGATTCCACAAAATTCAAGATCTCACTAGCGTAATCAGACATTGAGCCAAAGAGTCTCAAGATTTTCCAGTATGATTCATCCTGGATCAAGCTCTTCAAGCTGGATTCGTCATCCACTAAAGAAACCATCGTTTGGATCAAAGAAGCACCGAGCTTCGATAATAAGTCCTTGTCAAGAGTGAGAACATGCTTGAAGGTGTCAATGACATCACCTTTGAAAGTTATGTCACTCTGTCTAGCAAGCAAGAATAAGTATGTGCAGAATCTGATGTATCCCTTCTTGGAAATATTAGATTTCATGTAATCCACCAACTTGGAAATAATTTTGTTGGTGATCTCAAGGTCATTGACGATCAACGAGAAACAAACCTCGATTTCGAACAAAAACATGACTTCTGTTTCATAAAACCTCTTCTTGTCGTCTGAGAAAACCGGCAAGTTGTTCAAAATAACGTCAATAAATGTTCTCAACTCTTCATTTGAACCCTTAGAAACTGTGTCGAAAATACCAGGAACATTCACAGATCTCACGCAATCGATGGTGGAAAGGGTTGACTCCACTTCTTGATCGGTAGGCTCGGGAGGTTCGTCAGAGTATCCCTTTAAAAAGGAGGAGAATGTTGACAAAAGCCCAGAATCTTTAAGTGGTTTCATTCTTTGGATGATGTAACGAGGCTTCACTTTGGCTAAAGGTTGCAATCTGAGTTTCTTTTGAAACTCTTGGAAAAGGTTAGGATTAATCAAGCAGTTCTCGAACAAAGTCAACACGATCTTCAATACAGCGTTCCAGGAATCGGTCACTTTGCAGTCTGGCTTCTTTATCAATCTGAAAAGAACAACCGTCGACAACTGGGCCTTGAAATCTCTTCCGAAGTGTACGGCCATTTCACTGATTGTGATGGCTTCTTCTTTTTTCTCGATATTTATCTGAGTGATTGGGATATCACTGCGCACATTCTCATCAGGAACCACAACACGGTTCTTGACGGTCAAAGTGGACAATTCAGTCAAGCAATCGATCAACTTGTCAACTGACGATGTCAAGCCATAGTGGATACAGATGTTGGCACATTTGTCTATGGAGGACATCAACTTGGTGATGATGTTGTCGTCAGAGGCTTCCTTGAAAACCTTGATCAAAGTCTCGATAGTCTCATCCACGATGGTCTCAAACAAGAGCTTGTCAAATTGGCACAATGTGGCTAAGTCGAAATCAGAAAAGGAAACCCCGTGATCTTGAGCATACTTCGATTGAGAAGAGACTAGATTGTGCCACACATCATCGAACCACTTCTCGGTGCCATGATGCTCTTCCGGCATGATGATTTCTCTGTCCCTGATGGAACTATAGATCTTGGACAAGTACCATTCGGGGAAATCTTTTCCGTTGTTAACACCCTTAAGATTTCTGCGGTACGCATCCAAGTCCATCTGTTGTTTGACTTGAGGGTTGTGCAAATCGGTATTAAGCATGATAATAGAGTAGGACAAGATGAACACGGTGTCTCTATCGGGTCTGACAGGTTCTCTGTCGTCCTTCCGAACTTCCTGCTCTTCGGATTGACAAGAAACGTAAGCCTCCGCGAATAGTTCCACAACTCGCTCGATTTGCTGCGACTCACCGGGCAATCTGAAAGCTTTGAGGAGCAATCTCAACGCCTCGTCGACTCTGAGACCGCTGAACTCGAACAAACCCATGAATTCCTTGAGCAATTCGACGTTCGAGGGCTTGGCCAAGAACTCACCCAACACCTTCTTGTTCAATCTGGTGGATTTGTGGAAAAAGAATTGAGCCAATTCGTGCACGTCATTAGGGTCTGCAATGAATCTCTTGCCGGCGAGAGCAGCAACACCCTTCTTGGGGTTGTCGTTGAATATGTCGGTGCACTTCACAAAGGACGTTTTCTTTTCCTTGTCCAGGATTAGGTAGTGAACGCTGCCTCCGGCTTCAGGCTCGCTTGCGTTGGAGCCCTTGATTCTATCATTGATGCCTGCAATTAACGAAAGAACACCTTCCAAGCAAATAGGTGGCACGTTGTCCGTAGCAATGAACGCCGATTCCGGCAAGGCGAGCTTGCACAAAAAGTGGATCAACGAAGTCGCCATATCAGATCTCTCAAAGTCGCAGTCGAACTCCACAAACAACTGAGCGAAGAACTGCGGGGACCTGGTCCAAAGCAAAGAGAGGGACTCGACAATGGTTTCCTTGGATGATGCAATGCGCGTGGAGACGGCGGTCTTGTTTCCCTTGATGGAGTTGTCGTTCGTGGACTCGGGAGGCAAAATGGACCGGAAGAGCAAATTGAAGGTCAACTCCATCTGCGACTTGAGGTGTCTTCCAAGAACAATCGCCATGGCAGAAAACAACCTGAGCGCAGCCAGCAAGAGCGCCGGCGAGTCGGTGGTGGTGATGATCTGCAACACGTCCTTGGAGATCGGGTCGGCCACCAAGTTCATCAAGGAAGCGTGTTTCGGGATCTCGTCGCCGGCCACCTCGATGGCGGTGTTGATGAGAGACAAGGCAAACACACGCGTGCTCTCCATGTGCTGGTACTGGTTTGTTGGCGAGATCATGGATATTAGAATGCCCAAGAACTCGTTGATGCAAACGATGCCGAATTGGTCCTCCAACTTGTCAGAAACCAGCGGCTTTCTTTTTGGCGATACTGGAGCCAAGTCCACGGTGGACGGCTCGAGCCTGTCGGGGGCAAAATCGAGTCCTTCGGGTGTGAGTCTTTCGGGTGTGAAGTCGAGTGTCTCGGGCGCAAAATCTTCGCTGGTTCCGCCAATGACGTCCGCAGGCAAGTGCCCGGCGTAATTCGGAAGATCGTCATCCAGCGTGGTTTCGGGCTCGATGCCACGGAGACGGCGGAAAACACGGATCGTCACCGAAACCATGGCCATCTCCGCGGCCCGTCTGAGCACCTCGCTCCTGCGCTTGTTGCAAGCGAGCGACAAGCACGTCTGGATGACCTCGGAGACGACCGAATTGGGCAAAAGCTCCGAGAGCGGAGAATCTACGATGGACTCCAAAAGCCGCAAAACCTTGAGGAGCACCGAGTCGTCCAGACCCTGGTCCGCGGCCTCGAAGCGACAGTGGGTCAACGACGAGATGATCTGGATGAGCAGGTTCTGCAAGTTTTTCGAGCGAAAACTCACGATGCCGTAGTCGAGGAACTTGGTGACGGCGTTCAACGCCAACGCGGTCACGTGACCCGTGGTGGAGCTCGACTCGATCGCCAACAAAAACGGCTGGAGAAGCGTCAAGCTGTCCACGGAGCCGATGTCGGTTGTTTCGGTCAAAATGGACCGCAACTGCAAAAAACTGGAGAGGAGCGGGTTCGAGGGAGCGGGGTTTCCGTTTCGGGGCGCCGCCAGGCCCAGCAATCCCAAATTGGCCAAGTGGTCGTCGTCGCCAAAAAGATCTCCTGCGCCCAAAATGGCAGCCACGCCGCTTTGCGACCACCGGCTCATTTTGCGCATGGCCAGGGAAATCACCATGCATTCATTAATCACGAGGGTAATTGGGTCGATGGCCGAGGCCCCACAAGTCACGCCCATTGTGGGTGGCGGTCTTAGCACGTTCCTCGGATTTACCGGCGTGGGCGACTTGGAGAGCATGTCGCTGAATCGTGGTGGGTATGGAAGATTTATGTTTGCTTGAATTTATGGTGAGATCAGTCGTGCGATAGCCAAAGTGACAGCGAAGAAGATAAGAGGAGGGTGGGAGAGGAAGGAGGATGGAGATGGGGAAGGGTGGGAGAGGGTAGGAAAGAGGAGGTTGCTTGCTTTTTTACGGTCTGCATTTTTATGGTTTGCTTTATTATGGTTGTTTTATTGTGGTGCTTGCACATTTGGGGTATTCTCCATTCTCGCGTGCGATTGTCGGAATGCGAAAAAGTCTGGATGAATTTTGCAAATTGAGATTACGAGATTATTGGAAATGAGAATTAAAATTGAAAAGGGAGCTGAGATGATAGTTGGAAAAGGAATTGAAATTACTAGAGCTTGAAGTTATAGGAAGGGGAATGATAGTTTTAAGATGAGACTGCAAGTTAATTCGCAAGAGCTTTTCGCAGTTGAATCTTGTCGCACTAATTGTTTCCTGTTGAGGTAAAAGTTGACATGTATTGCATAATATTCTTTTGCCAACTGGCAACATCTTGCTGGTCATTTGGAAACACAAATAGATGTTGTCGTATAAAAATACCTAAAGTCTGTCTTGAAAAGAAGAAACCACCCAGAATCACAACCCACCAAATCGTTTTTCAACAATCATTGGATATTTAGGACGAAACCAAACCAAACATAGGAATAACAGGTGTGCCCATGGATAGTATGAAGGGTTGAGCCCCGTTTTGGACAGATTCTCACTGACTTTCTTCCAGTGCTTAAAAACTGCATTCACTCAGAATGAGAATTGCTAAGCGATCTCATCCATTTTCTTTTGCACCCATTTTATCCAGTCTCATCACTAGGATCTGGGACGCACTCGAGATGTGAACTCTAACCAAGTATCCTATCAAAATAGGGCTCCCCGTCCAATTTGTAACTCTTTTTCACTCCTCCAGTCGCTTAATCGTTCAAAACGATCTGACGATTCAAGATTTATTGTGCAACAACTCGATCAAGGGAGCTTGAACCAGTAGCCTCTACCAGGACTTAGATTCACATTTCTCATATTTATGAGAACCTTGAATGATGCGTATTGAATTCTTCAAGGCATTGATACAACATAATAAACCCTGAAAGGATCTGTACACCGACGCTGTAGAATAATTTGTGACTTCCATACAAGACACGAACGGAAATTGATGAGATATCCATAAACGAATCATAGAATAAAGAGAGGAAATGGCCCATGGCGATGAATGCTCCGTTGAATATCAGGAACATGGAATTCTTGAGGTTAGAACCAGGCCAAGGAAAATGGTAAAGACGATATTCATATAGCCAAATGAAGCAGCACGATAATGAAGCTGAACCATAGAAAAGTTTCTGGGCTCAACTTTGGATTGAAAACTTCAACGCACTTAACAGTACATTCACCTGAATCTACAGGGAGATAATGGTCCGAAACAAGGAATCGCCGATATATACTAGGCCACTACAACGCCACTATGAACAGGAACTTTGGAACCATATCGGGTCAAATATCCCAGTCTTGCATCTAGATCCTCCGCTGATAGTAGTTCCTGAACGACGTCCACGCCAACCGCCACTCCTTGTGCTGCAACTTCTTGCTGAACACATCAAAGTCGTGCTTTTCCAACCTCTGCAAATACAACGACGTCGGAATGGCTACCATGAACGGCGTGAACACCACGTCCGGCAAGCCTCCGCGCCACCTCCGGAAATTCGCAAGGAGCTTGTCGTCAGGCCGAGCAGCCACGATTTCTGCGATCTCGCGTTTCACCTTGGCCAACTTGTCGCTGGCCGAAATCAAGTGGTCATTTGCGGTGACCGCGGTCTCGAACACCACATTCTGCAACTTTTCCCGCGTCTCCGCGGCCTCCTCCGCCTCCACATGGCCCTGGCAGAGCCGGAGCACCGATTCCTGCGAAAGGTCGAAATTCGTCATCAACTCCACGGGCACCGTCACCTGGTTGCGCGTGGAAGCGTAGTAGTTGAGCCCCAAAATCATGGAGCTGACCGCAGTAGCCTGGCCAATGTGCGCCGCGATATCGCCGACGTTGCTCTGGAGCCCGGGCGAAAGCTCCAATAGGTGGATTACGGAGGGTGCGATCTGCGGAGATAAGAGCAACGCCTGCGTGGCGTAGTTGAGCTGCGAGTACGTGCCCTCGCCATACGAGCAGATGTCGGCCACGGTGGCAAAATGCGCCGTTTGGAGAAAATGGCGTCTTGTTTGAAGAAACTGGTGGAAGTACGAGATATCGAGGTTGAGGCCGTTGGACAAGGCGTCGCGAAGAAGAAACGCCACGGGCTCGCCGACGTCGCCGGTCCCGCTGAACGCTTTGGCCACCAGATCGCTCCAGAACTTGAATTTCAAGTCGGCGGTGGAAATTCCCAACTGGCTCCTGGATCTCGCCAGGGCGCTGCCGTCGGAGATTTTGTTGACCTCAAGGCCAAAGGCACGAACCGCTAGAAAAGCGTTGCGTGCTGGCTCGGGGATGTACTGCGCCAAGAGATACGACAGGCGGTCGTTGGCTTCTAGAAGCGCACTGACGTTATCCACGGCCCGGTGGAGCTGCAGCAGGTACAGGGCGGTGGAAAGCGGGGAAGTGCCAATTTTGAAAATGGCAGCCCGGTTATTTCTGAGGGGGAATCCGCTCCTTTTTATAGTAATCATGAGAGTTGAGATGCGGTCTGCGGAGATGGAATGGCTGGTCGCATTTTGTCGGAGACATTTTGACATGCATACATGACTTTGACGCAGAGCTTTGCAGCCTAGATACTTTAGATACTTTGACGCATAGCTTCAGCATATACTTTAGATACTTCGACAGCCTAGATAGTTTAACAGCATAGGTATTTTGACAGACATTTTGACAGATATTTTGACAGCATAGACACTTTTATGAACAATTGACTTTGGCATGGTTGTGAACTTACGACAAAGACGTTGGGTGTCTGACATACACCACGAAAGAGACACATATTTTATGTTGCACGGTGTTTTGTCAATAGGATGCTTCCTGGATTCTGGCATTGGTTGTGACGTATATAGCTCTTGAGTTAGGCTTAGGTGCAGTTACGACGGCGCACAGAACATTGATCCTGTGATCTTTGGTCCTCTTTAAGCTTGACTGAAAGATATCTCTAAAAGTCGATTCTGTACCCAACAGTTTCCTTCGGCATCTACGGTTCAACTCTTCGACTCCCTCTGTTGTAAGTTCTGTTTGTTCTACTGCATCTTCTCATCTAAGAAGCTTCGCGAATCTGGAAATCTATTGCATCTCAGTCTCTTCTCTCATGACAGTTCAAGTCACATTTCCCAAGGCATTTCTAGATGTGTCTATAGGAAACGACCAGATTGGCCGTATCGTGGTTCAACTATACTCGGACAAAGCTCCAGAGACCTCCTCCCAATTCATGGCCCTTCTTCCCCAACTCAAAAACTTATACTTTCACCGAGTGATCAAGAACTTCATGATCCAGACCGGAGACACCGACTTCGGCTCCGTGTCCAACTACAACGACGCCAGAGTGGGATCTGGAGGATCCACCTTCGCCAGTATTGAAAACACCATGGCAAAACTCGATAAACCGTTCCAGCTCTGCACCAGCGGCTCCCGGTTCTTCATCACCACCTACCCCGCCTCGCATCTCGAAGGAAAACACACTGTGTTTGGCCAGGTTTTGCATGGAAAATCGGTGGTTCGAGCAATCGAAAGAGTCCACACGAGCAAGGTCAATGTTCCTGTAGAAGGCGAAATTCCCGTGATCACCGGGTGTGGCGAATGGAACGAAGGCGATGACCTTCCGATCTACAATGCCTGCTACGACCAGGTCGAAGGAGACATTTACGAGGAATTTCCGGACGACGACGAGAACTTCGAAAAGGAGTCGTCGCAGTCTGCTTTCGAGGCCGCTTCCATAATCAAGGAAAGCGGAGGGACGTTGTTCAAGCAGCAAGAAACAAAAAAGGCTTTTTTGAAATACAGAAAGTCTCTCAGGTACGTGATGGAGTACATTCCAGACCAGGACCAGGCACCAGAGGACTACGCAAAGTACATTGACCTCAAGAAAAAGCTTTACCTCAATCTTTCGCTCGTTTGTCTCAAGCTCAAAGACCTCCACAAGTGCATGGACTACTGTTCTTACTTGTTGGAGATGGAGCTACTGGGGCCACAAAAGGCAAAGACTCTTTTCAGGTACGGAAGTGCCGAGTTGGGATTGAAGAAGTACACCGACGCTCTTGGACATTTGAAGAGTGCCAATGAAATTCTGGAGGATGCAGCGATTCAGAAGGAGTTGAAGAGAGCAGAGGAGTTGTTGGGGAAGAGCAAGAAGAAGGAGAGAGAGAGGTATGGGAAGTTTTTTTCCTAAATGGGACTGTCGTCGTCTGGAGGCTCCAATTCTGGTCGTGTAATGAGAGGTTTCGTGTCTCAAGCCTTCCTGTTGACAATCCAGGGAATGGTTAATCAGCCAGAATTTTAAAAGGGCGAGCTGTGGCAATCCGTTTCGTGATGAGAATAAATTGGTGAGAATTGGACCCAGTTCCAACTGAAGTGCGAGGTCTACCAGAATAATTGAAGATAAAATGCTCGCTGAAGTAGTCATGGAAGCATTGAACTGGGCTCTCATATCAGATAGATCGGAAGGCAAATTTGCAGCTATTACAGACCCCTACACCTGGAAACAGGTAAAAGCACGGAATTTTCTTCTGAAGTTCTAAAACCTGAAGGAGCGATTGTTCTCGTCTCCAGAAATATTTCAAGCTACAATTAATAACTTGTATTCCCTATCACCTCCACCTTTACAACGGTCACGTGATTATCATCTTTGAACTTTCTGGAGATATACACCTGTACACACATCACCTCTATTAACATTTGCCAAAGCGGTAATTTCGCTTTCAAGAGGACGAAACGCAGCCACTGTCAACACCTACAACCTATTACCTGAAAATATTTTAACCTTTCTCTGGAACATGCTGATTGTTATCGATCACGTGCGCTCGCATCTCTTCTCACAAGACCTTTGCCAATTTGCACCCGTACACCAGGCAACCTCAGCTCTTTCACCCCATCGCCAAAAGCACGAAATCACCTTCAAATGAACTCAAAATTGCCACCGACCCTAACCCAGCTCCCACGATCCCAACCGTCTACCTAACACCCTCCTACCCCCCAAAACGCCCAAACAGACAACGCCCCAGGTCACGTGCGGGCGTGCGCGCACCACCGCACCTCTACAAAAGTCTGAAAATTTTTCACTTTTTTTTCACCACCATATCATGTCCAGACCACAAGTTTCCGTTGTCTCCGCCCAGGGAGAAAAGACCTCCGCCCAGTTGCCTTTGCCAGCTGTCTTCGCTGCTCCTGTCAGAGCCGACATTGTCCACTCTGTTTTCGTCAGAGTGAACAAGAACAAGAGACAAGCTTACGCTGTTTCTGAGAAGGCCGGTCACCAGACTTCCGCTGAGTCCTGGGGTACCGGAAGAGCCGTCGCCAGAATTCCAAGAGTTGGTGGTGGTGGTACTCACCGTTCCGGTCAGGCTGCTTTCGGTAACATGTGTAGAGGTGGTCGTATGTTCGCTCCAACTAAGACTTGGAGAAAATGGCACGTGAAGGTCAACCAGAACGAAAAGCGTTACGCTACCGCTTCTGCCATTGCCGCTTCTGCCGTCACCTCTTTGGTTTTGGCCAGAGGTCACAGAGTGGAACAAGTTGAGGAATTGCCTTTGGTGATCTCCAACGACTTCGAGTCCGTCTCCAAGACCAAGGACGCCGTTGCCGTGTTGAAGGCCGTCGGTGCCCACAAGGACATTGTCAGAGTCATCAAGTCCAAGAAGATGAGAGCCGGTAAGGGTAAGTTGAGAGGCCGCAGATTTGTCCAGAAGAGAGGACCTTTGGTTGTGTACGCCAACGACAACGGCATTGCCAAGGCCTTGAAGAACATTCCAGGTGTGGACTCTGCTCACGTTTCCCGTTTGGGTCTCTTGCAGTTGGCCCCTGGTGCCCACTTGGGTAGATTTGTCATCTGGACCCAGGCTGCTTTCGAGTCCTTGGACTCTGTCTACGGCTCCGAGGCCACCCAGTCCTCCAAGTCCGGCTACACTTTGCCATCCAACATTGTGTCCAACACCGACTTCAAGTCGTTGATCAACTCTGCTGAGATCCAGGCTGTTGCCAGACCTTCTCTTTCCTCCACCACCAAGAGAGCTCACGTGTTGAAGAAGAACCCATTGAAGAACAAGCAGGTTATGTTGAGATTGAACCCTTACGCCAAGGTGTACTCTGCTGAGAAGTTGGGATCCAAGAAGATTGAGGGCAAGAAGGCCAAGCCATCCAAGGGACAGTTTGCTGCTGTGTTGAAGCAGTAAATTAGTGGCCTGCACTAGCGTGTTTGTGCTGAAGGGTGACTGCAGTCAAGCTTTCGGTTTAGACACTTAAATATGTTGTTGTTAGTTATGAAATACACCGACTGTTGAATTGAAATCTGTAGGCGATTCAAATTGCCGTGGTATTGATTCTTCACTGAGAAGATCAAGAGAGGACGAGTGGAAACGGGAGATTCAACGTTAGTCGAAGAATGGAACTGCTACTGATCGTTGTATTCAACCTCCAAACTCAACTGAGGATGAAGAACTTATGCCGTCGGTACAATGGCTCTTCGCAGTCAAAAAAAACGCCTGAAAAGCTGCAACATGCTTCTCTTGCATTGTTCAAGAACAGTTCATC
The DNA here is from genome assembly GCA_030558395.1 of Danielia reshetovae. Classification (NCBI taxonomy): domain Eukaryota; kingdom Fungi; phylum Ascomycota; class Pichiomycetes; order Serinales; family Metschnikowiaceae; genus Danielia; species Danielia reshetovae. Next base: position 169,936 of record JAJMSL010000004.1, on the reverse strand, counting down.
CGACTTTTGTGGGCATTGGTTTGTCATGCAGCACCTGCTGGTTCTTCGGCTTGGCTTGTTGTCCTGGCAAAAGATTCAATTCTGGGTCTGATCTCCATTTGCTGTCCATTTGCTCTCCTTTACACTCTTTCGGCAAGGGAGGGCACCTGACAGCCAATGACAAACACGCAGATCGGGCAACCACGTCAATCCAGCTGTAATACGGAGGTGGCACATTGAAACGTTGCGTCACTGCTCCTAACCATCGTCGTGTGTGGAGGAATTACATGGATCTCATTTCATGTATATGTGGCGCAGGCTGTGCTTTCCGGATTCGATCCACGATCCGCTCTTGTCAATGCGGATTTGTCTCAATTCTGGCTTGCAGTAGGCACGTGGTGCGTTAGCCCGCAGGATGCATGACGCAGTGCTCGATGCAATGTTGCCCCGCGCCGAATGTCCGCATTGGGACCGCCAGCATCTCTAAGTATCGACGATTGGTTTATCCTTATTCTAAGTATCCAGTCCTAAATTAATGGAAGCACGTTCGCACTGAAGTACTGTGCCGTCTCAGCCCCAGTCGAGCCCACCAAGTTACCGGCTGGCGAGTATTCACAAATGGTGTACTGTCTCCATACATTGTTACAAGTCACAATGGCACATCCTAACTTTGTGGTGGAAGCCCACACAACCTGGGTGAAGTGGCCGGTGGCGGAGGAGTAGCCGGGACTCGCGAAGTTGTATGACAGAATCTCGTTGTACCAAGCGTTCACGGGATCGACACCACCAACGTAGCCTGCAGCCAAATTTTCACCGTAAGGACCTCCAGAGTGGATTAGTTGCACATTACTGCAACTGAAGTGGTTGGCGGCGTAGTTGGCGGCGTATGCGGTCAAAGTCCAGTCCCACGTCAAAGGAGCAGTCCCGTGCAAGGCTCTCTTGATGTTGTGTTCGGACAAGAGAGCAGATTCAATTGCGTTGAGGGTCTGAGAGGAGGTGGCCGAGGACAGCGAAAGAGAGGACGACGTTGGGGTCACTGTTGTAGCTGGCGCCGTACTTGAGCTGCTGGAGCTGGATTCGCTGCTAGACGTACTGGAAGTGGAGGTGCTAGACGAACTGCTGGAAGAAGTACTGGTGGTTGAAGCACTGCTGGAAGAAGTACTAGATGAAGAAGCACTGGTTGTAGAAGCACTGGCAGTCGAGGGACTCGTAGTCGAAGTACTGGAAGTACTACTTGGAGTGGTGCTCGAAGAAGTAGTGGTGCTAGTCGAACTTGACGCAGAAGTACTGGAGGCAATACTGGAGGTGGTATCCGTGGAGGTACCAGAAGAGCTGGAGCTCACAGAAACACTGCTTGGAGCAACAGTTGAAGTAGTGCTGGAGCTTGGAGAGCCAGAGACTGCACTAGGGCTGGAAGCACTTGAGGAACTGGAAACACTTGAGGCACTGGAAGCAGCACTACCAGTAGTAGCCTCAGAAGTACTGGATGGTGCACTAGAAGCTCCATTAGAGGCATCAGAAACACTGGAGGTACTAGAAAAACTAGAAACTCCATCAGTTGGGATTGAACTGGAAAAAACTTCGGTTGGGGTTGAACTGGAGGCTCCAGAAGTAAGTCCCGGAGGTGGACCCAGCACTGTGAAGGTAAAAGTCTGTGTCAGCACAATTTCAGTGACAGTGACGGTCTCAATGACCACAGATGCGTTCGTAAGAGCCACAGCAGAGGCTATGAGAACGGTTTGCGAAAATTTCATGATATAGAGAGTGAAAGTATACCGCTGAAAATGCGGCCACCCTCAATTATATAGATGGGCAGATCTGGCCAGCTGCTGGATTTGTCTTGCCAGGGAAAACGTTACATCTTGCAATCGGCGCACCCGCCAGGCTGCATGCGTCTGCATGCAGTTGCTTGAGCTGTGTGTAGGGAAATTCGGTTGTACGCAGACACTTTTGAATTGTGCGCCGCGCTATAATCCCTGACCAGTACTAATGAGAACAAACTGGGGTATGCTGGGCGCCAGTTCTCCGAAATCGGACGATTTTGTTGCTTGAAATAATGCACTGAAATTTACACTTGCAGTTCCCAACATGAGACAGATAATATTTACTGCATGTTCTCGAGAAGAAGCCCTAGTCCATGAGAATGTTCGGACGTTCGGGTGCTGGTGCGTTGTAAGCAACCCATGTTGTTTTTTTTCGCTGGCAGGCTTTGTGGCTGGGCCTGGTTGCAGTTTTTGCCAGCTCCATTAAGAGCCCATGCACTGTATGCAAGATCGAGGACTCGATAAATCCGAGTGCAGAGAGATATGCAGCGTGCATGCAGCCCAAGCCTCACCAGCATGGAATTCACAGTAGCAAGAACAAGCGGTGACAGTAAGTAAAACAGGAGAACTCCATTGCAAGTGTAAGTAACCTGTGAGAATCAATTTAATGAGAAAGCGAGGTGCCGTTCTTTCAAAAGTTGTCAGAAACGGGTGTGACACACCTGACAGTGATTTATCAGCCTCCTGGATCTCAAGAAGAGGAGGTTGAGTACACACGGAGGAGGTACTTGTAGAGATCGGAGTGGTGTAATAATGGACACAATGTATTCAACCTTAGCCAGCTATGTCCCGCGAAGGATTCATCCTGATCAAATGGATCGTGCCAACAGTGCAAGATACTTTGAAGGTCGAAATGGCGAATTCCGATCAGGCCCTCACAGAATTGGGCGAGGTGAAATTGGTGAAAATCACCAGGGTTTTTGCTACTAATGGATGTGGCTGGAATGAAATGTTACAAGAGCGGAGAAAACAATGTAACAATGCTCCCAATTTCATGGAGTTCCACTTGGAGGAATTGTTTGCATATTGCGGGGAGGCGCGATTATCCGACACTTAAATTGCAATTTCCGCGTCCTCCCAAATCAAGGAAGTCTGGGGTGACAATAGCGCCTCGGGTCTTGGGATTGACCATTTATGTGACATGTGCAGAATATTGGGGACTCCGGAACATCGTGCGGGTTCGGATCTTCGCACCAGACTTTGGAGAGATTTGAGTAAGAGGAGAAATGCGTCCTTATTGTTTAAATAGAGAGTGCTCTGCGATGGTTCGAATGTTAAGCGTCAATGAGTCAGTCAGATTCACTTAAGCAAAGTTCTCTAGAAGAACATGAGGCGATTCCTCCGCCAGAATCCATTTCCAGAGCAAGAGAGTTCCTGTTTGTGTTTCTCATGTGTCTCTGCCAGATCTTAACCCAAGCTGGAATTGCTCAGACAATCAACCCGTCAACGGAAATCGGAGAAACTTTTGGTGTGGCCGATATGCCCGGTCGCTTGTCGTGGTTTTCAGCCAGTTATTCGTTAACAATTGGAACATTCATTTTGATAGCAGGCCGTTTGGGTGACTTGTACGGGTACAAGCTCATCTTCAATTGTGGGTTTGTGTTTTACGGTGTGTGGTCGCTCGTTGCTGGATTTTCAGCGTTCTCGGGTTCTGATATCTTCTTCACTGTAGCCAGAGCCTTTCAAGGAATTGGCCCGGCCTTCGGCATGCCCAATGCCGTGGCTCTATTGGGCCACTACTTTCCGCCAGGAAAGAAAAAGATGATCTACTTGGCTAGTTTCGCTGCTGTGGCCCCACTTGGCTTTCTCTTGGGTGCACTCTTTTCCGGCATCTTTGCGCAGCTAGTATGGTGGCCCTGGTTGTTTTGGGTGAACGGAATGGTGTGTTTTGGAGTGGCAGTGCTTCTGTACTTTGTCATCCCCAAAAACATTGGAAACAAAGACAATGGCTCGTTTGACTGGTTGAGTTCTATCTTTGGCGTGCTGGGATTGGTGCTCATCAACTTTGCCTGGAACCAGGGACCCAACGTGGGCTGGGATGTTCCCTACGTATACGTTTTGTTTATTGTTGGAGTCATTTGCATTGGTCTCCTCTTCTGGACGTGCCAAATAGCAGAGGATCCGTTGGTTCCAATGGAACATTTGAAGGGAGAAACTGGGTTTGTCTTGGGGTGTATTGCAGCCGGATGGTCCTGCTTTGGAATCTGGTTGATCAACACTTTCCGTTGGGGACAGTTAATCGACGGCTCTGGTCCAATTATGAGAGCGGTGGAGTTTATTCCGGCTCCATGTTCAGGCATTGCTGCCGCGGGGCTCACAGTGGTGCTCCTAAGAAGAACTTCCTCGCTGGTGGTGATGTTATTGGCGATGTTGTGCTTTTTCACTGGAATTACCTTGATGGGCACCCGTCCGGTGGGCCAAACCTACTGGACGCAAAAGTTTTTCTCGGTGATTATCCAGAGTTTCGGAATGGGCATGAGTTTTCCCGCAGGGACCATGATTCTTTCTATGGGGCTTCCCAGACACCAGCAAGGCTTGGCTGGGTCTTTGGTTTCCACATTCATCAACTACTCCATTTCCATCGGGCTTGGCATAGCTGGAACTGTCGAGCATTACACAACAAGGGGCTTGCCCGACACGTTGGAGACGGAAATCAAGGGCATGAGAAATGCGCTCTATATGGGAATGGGGTTGGCTGGGTGCGGAGTGGTGTTGGCATTTACATTCCTATTGCTCCAAACATTCAGGGCCAAGCATAAACACGCAAAGGATGAAGAGGGTGAGGTTCATATATCCGAGTCGAAAATCACCATAGCTGTCCTGATTAAAGAAAACTGAGGGGTTGTTGCAGGTCTTTCACAATCTCACATTTTGCACCCATTACAGATTTTTCACATTTTGCACCCAGAGCAGCGTTTTTCCGTACGAACATTCTCTAGTCTGCAGTGAGTTTCGCTTTCCAATTCCAATGGCAATTAAATACTTAGGTTAATTCATTTATTCAAGTCAACATTCTCCATCCGATAAACGTGACTTGACCACAAATGTTAGAAAGACTCCAGCAGTACAAACCGGAACTACCAGAACCAGCGGATCGAATGGCTGATTTCGCAAAATATCCAATTTCACCAGGTGACAAAGCCACTGTTTTCAAATTGGGCGACATTGGAAATGTGGGGTTGATCTGCCACAACATCCGGTTCCCGGAATTGGCCAGCACGACCTCGCGTGCGCCGTAAAATTTGTTTGCCATGTTTTACCCGGGAGCTTTCAACACTACCACGGGCTTTTTCACTGGCACTTATTGGCCCCGTCTAGGGCTGTGGACAACGAGATGTTCACCATCTTGTGCAGTCCCAGGACGTCAGAAGGTGGCTACCAGGCGTATGGCCATTTGTTGGTAGTGGATCCATATGGAAATATTGGGTCCGAGGCTAGGGCGAGGAGATCTTGTATACGGGGCTCGAAAAGGAGTTGTTACCGGGAACTATTCCTGCGCATTACCAGAAAAGGTTTGACATATGCGTCTGGGGACGTGAAGGTTATGAACACGTGCACTCCGATTAATCTGAATCTCTCGCTGTTTTTTTCACTTATCACGTCTTATTGTGTTCGCTTACCCGTCAGTCCTAAATTGGAAGTTGATCGGACATTTTCTGTTAATTCGACCGTGTTGAGATAACCTGATACTTACGAACAGCAATCTTGTAAAATTCGAGCAACCCAATACTGATATCGCTCAGGAAATCTCATCCTCATAGGAAACCCCTTTCTATTGCATTGGAAGAACTGCAGCGGCTTTATCTCCCGAGAATCAAATTATTGTTCCTAAAAAAACTCGCCCCACTATTGTATTTCCGAACCAGGTATTTCCGACGGTGTCCAATTTCGTATTCGATGCTTGAGAACTTTCGACTCTCAATTCCGTGCTGAGACTATCCCAATTCGTATCATCTGTTTATGCTGCAATTTGGTAGTCCAAGAGACTTGGTTATTTCAGCACGTGACCGAGATAAGAACAAGTCCAAAGGTTAAGTTGAATTAAAAAGGCGATGTGAGCATGTAGCTCGAAGATATCGTGCCTATACTGTGAACAATCGAAACTCAGTGTGTCTTGATTCCTTCGATTGCCGGAACTGTAATTTATTCAAGGGCAGAACTGAAGGAGAATAAAGATGTGGTAATATAGGATTTCATCTCCCAAGGCTAAGTGTAAGAAGTTGAAGCAGCACCATAGATTAGCCTTCACTGCGTTTGGATTAAATTGATTTCTGAATCCTTTCAGCACTTGAAGCGCGTCAAAGTACTCTCCAGTTCTTGGTCATGGAATGTTACTTCAAACTGGTTTGCCACGGCGTATGTCTCCTCAGAAGTTGAGATATCGCTTCCAATTCAGGGTATCAAGAACTCTGATGACTTTGGTTGCAAATGTTCACAGAGGCAAGATTCAGAGAAGCGATAAGAGACCCGGTTGTGAATTCTCCTTACTGTGGCAGACAACAGAACCGTCTTCTGCTTGGTGTGGTACAAATGATAAGAAAGCCAAAGAAAATTTTCGGCAGAAGAAGAGAAATTGGAGGAAGGAGAAACCAAGCTGCCTCTCGAGATAACTGGGCATTAACAGCTTATCACAATGGAAGTCCCTTCCAAGTTCAAGAACTGCTCATGGATACTGCAAGAATTCAGCTCCTTTATTCTATCGTCTTTGTTACAGTGCCTCTATTTGCTCCAGAACCTCTACAAACTGAGAGAGTTACTCCAAACATTAATAATTGCTGAAGTGTCCAGTGCAAGTCTACTCTAGCATGGAAGCATTCAGCTGATTTTTTCAATGTCTTCAAATGCAACCGTTGTTCTGATATTTCAGTTCGAACTGTTGCGACGAATTCAGAGCCAGAGATTCACTAGTGTGAATCTGCATATCAGATGCGACTTCTTTTGCCATAGAGGTAATCCTTCGGCGAATTTCGGCGTGATTTTTTACTTCTGCAATTTTCAAATTGCCGCAATCGTGGAACGGCGGAGACCCACGGGAAATACCCCTGGCGACAACTTTCCAATATTTCGACCCTAAAAGTGCAACTGTCAGCGTATGTGTGAATGCACTGAAAAGAGTACCTGCACTCAATCTCCCCAATTTGTTCCCCAATCCATTGGAGAAGTTCCTCAATCGGTCATGAAAGACCCGATCGGCAAGTGAACTTTGGGTTTCGCCGTGTTTCCCTGGCCGTCTACCTGCAGAAATTCGTATTGAAGAGGGGTTCAGCCGCAAGACGTCAAGGAATGTCATGTGACTTGAAAATAATGGTGGGTCGCCAACATCGTATACTCGTGGAAAAGACACATCCGTACACCAACAACACTGAGGCATTTTGTGGGTCACGTGTGTCCCCCACTATGCGGGCAGATTCAGCCTTATGGAAATCTCCAGACTACACTTCTTCAGTTTCAGACGCCCACATTTCACCACACCACCCAAGCTTCGGTCCACTTTCCTTACTTCCTTGTTGCCTCGTTTCTGGACATCTTCCACATTAGCCAGTTTCTTCCGATTTTCACTCATGCTCAAAGGTATACGGAAAAAGGCGCTGTTCCTTCTGATTTCGGGCCAGGCACCCGCTCAGCCCAGTCAGGCCCCGGCACCGGCACGCTACGACAAGGTTTTGGACCAGGTGCACGACTTTGAGATTGCTCTCCAGGCCATGGACTTCCTTTTGGACGATCGCTCGGAAGAAGGCACCCGGCTCTTGAGCCAGGAGCTGCGCAACCACAACGCCCGCAACCCCAAGGAGCCGGCGGCTATTCTCCCGTTGGCACGTGGCGTCATGCAGTTTATCGAGGCCACATTGGGCTTTGAAACGGAAGTCATGGATAAGGCACACAAATCGCTCAGCGAGGCGGAGGAAGCGTCGCTCGCGCACGCCAAGCTCAACCAGAAGCAGCAGCTCGCCACGTCACACATTTACCCGCCCGGCACCGAGTTCCAGGTGACGTACGCCGAGCTGACGTTGCTCAATGCGTTGGTGATGCTTTTGCACGAAAACAACGGCATGGTGGAGCAGGCGAAGGCGCTCTTCAAGTTGCGCAGGGCGTACCAGATCCTCGACGCCACGTACAGGAAAATCAAGGAGCTGGAGGGCGTGTTCAACCGCAACTTGGCCAAGTTCAAGAAGCAGGCGCTCACCTCCTCGGTCAGCTCGGTAGACTTGCCCGGGTACTCGCTCCCGGACGTGGACTCGTCTGAGTCGCTCGCAGACGACATTCGCCTCATGAAGAACTTGGAAAAAGTGTACCAGATGCGCAAAAGCCGCATCGAGGGCACCGCCGTAGGCCACAACGTGCACGGGTCGCTGGTCAACCTCTTCCACGCCAGCACGCTGCTGGTGACGCTCTCGACGAAGCTGAACTCGCCGTTTTTGGACAGGGCCGCTGCTGCGTCGTGCAGAACCAGCTCGCCGGTGCCTGCGAACGCTTTTGCCCGGAACGTAACGGCCAAACTCGAGAAAACGGACGACGATGACGAAGACGACGACGAGTTTTCGGACGCAAACGATACCTTCTCGTCGTCGCAGGCCTCGACGGCGTGGGAGCCGGTCAGACCCAACCCACCGTCGCACGCGGAATCCGTGATTTCCGCCGACACCTCGTCCAGCTCGGTCTCGTCGGACGCACACTTGCACGTGTCCACCATCGACGAGTTCATCCACTCGGGCGTGCAGTTGTGCTTTGGTATCTTGCAGGTGGTGTTGTCGTTGATTCCGCCCACAATAGGCAAAGTGCTCTCTATCGTGGGGTTCAAGGGAAACAACGAAATCGGGTTGAACATGCTCTGGCGCACGGCCATCACCGCGCGCAACATCCACGGCGAGTTGGCGCTCTTGTGCCTTTTGGTGTTCTACGACGGCCCTATCCAGTTCATCGACGTGGGCTTCCAGCTTCCGGGCCACGAGGACGGCAACGTGGGGGACGTGATCTCGTTGGCGGCGCGGTCCAGTGTGTCGGACGCCGAGCTCGAGGCGATCATCAAAAACCCGAACTTGTACACCCCCCAGCTCTTGGTGAAAGCAAGAGACCTTTTCCCCCACAATGCGTTGTGGGTTCTCCAGGAAGGACGGATGCTTGCGGCCCAGGGCAACATCCACATGGCCATCGAGATCATGCAGGGCTTCACGGACAATCCGCAGAACCGAATCCAGATGGAGCAGGTGGAGGCACTCCTCACCTTCGACAGGGCCATGTTCTATGCGTTTGTGCACGACTACGACCTGGCCGCGCGTGACTTTGTCCGCATGGTGGACATCAACTCGTGGTCCCAGGCCGTGTACTTGTTTTTGGCGGGCGCTTGCTACTTGGAAAAGTGGCGCATGATCAAGCTGGGAGAGGTGAAGTTTCCCGACGAGGCGGCCGAGCTTGCGGCCCTTGAAAAGTACGCGGAAAAGGCCAACCACTACTTGCAGTTGGCTCCGACTTACGTGGCCGGCCACGGTGTCAACGCCGCCAAAAAGAAGGGAGGCATTGGAGGCAGCAACAAGCAGATGCCGTTCGACAAGTTTGTGTTGAGAAAAACCAAGCATATCGAAGACCGCCACCGCAAGTGGCCGCACTTGATGTACTTGGAGTGTGTGGGCACGTCGTTGATCCACGAGCTCGTGTACTTTTGGAACGGATACAACAGAATGACGCATGCGGACGTGGAGGTTCTGCACCGCATGTTGGATTTCTCCACCAGTGCGCACGCCAAGTTCGACGAGCCCTTTGACGAGGCCATGATTCGCCATTTCTTCGGCAGTTTGGCTCTCAGACAAATGGGCAAGGTGGCCGAGGGTTTGGACGTTCTTCAGAGTGAGGTGATTTCAAAATACGTGGTGGATGCGCCGGGTGCACCCTTCAAGTTCAACAAAATGACGTACTCGCCGTACTTGTACCCGACGGCTATATACGAGACGGCGATGTTTGTGTGGATGTTGAAGGCCAAGGAAAACCCCAAAGCGGCGTTGGCCGAGGGTATATCGTGGTTGAAGAAAGCAGAGGTGGTCTCGGACGTTGGAGACTACGAGTTGAGCAACAGGACCAGCATGAGAATCAAGTCTGCGTCCGAGAGATTGGAGCTGCAACTAGAACTTGTGTGAGGAAGTGAATATACTACAGTTGTGTGGATGCGTTCGTGAATCTAGTTGAAGTAGTTGTCGACCATTATGTAAGCCACATTGAACCGGAACATGATAGAGGCCACCCAACCGATGGCCAAAATGGGCAAGACGCCCGCCAATATGATCATCTGCAACACCTTGGCGGGGTTCGAACCCAGGCTCCTGGAGTTGTGCAAGCTGCCGACGAAAGGCAACGAGTTGAAGCCGTAGAAGGTGATGATGAAATAATACCCCACAGCACCAAAATACAAGGTGTTGCCCAAAAGCAACGACAAAAACGACTTTTTGATGGTAAGAAGCGGGAGCAAGAAGAACTGCAACAAGTACAACAAGCTCCAGATGATCAAAAACGAGTTGCAGTGCACATCAAAGCAGAATCCCCAGTCGATGTAATTCACGTTGTATCTGGCAGTACTGGAAAACGCCAGCGACACGCCAAACAGCGTGTTGAAAAGCCGGTTGGTCAAAAACCACGAGGCCGTGGCAATGCACACGCCTGCCACGTAGAAATCGAACACCACCATGGTGACAATCAACTTGAGAATGTCCCACACATTGGGCAGGTACGCAAGGCCCCAGGCCACTGCAGAAATGACAAGAAATCCCGTGAGCAAGATGAGAAATGACGGGTCGTCCCGCGTGTACAGCGATTTTCCGTTGTTCTGCTGTTTGTATGTGTAGTTGGACCGGTACATTTTGCGTGGATTTATGATGAGGTGAAAAATCTCCCACACCGCCGTCTCAAAGTCGAGCGTGGTGGGTTTGAAGAGACGCCGGAACATTTTCTTCCAGGTGGCCAATTGGCTGTTGTGGTTCCCGCTGTTTCTGGTTGGTGTATATGGGATGGATCCGATTCGGGAAATTGTGTCGCTGAAAGAGGCACCCGAGAGTGACCCGGGTGTCCTGAAGTCACGTGGAGATCCAGATGCCTGCGGAAAGAGATCCTGGTAGGTGTACGGCAAATTAGCTCTTTTGTTCATTAAGTCTTTTGTTCATGGAGATAGAGAATCGAGTGTTCTTTTGTATGTTGGGATGTACGGGTTTGTTAGGACCCTGGGAAGAGCGAGGTGCCACGCATCATTGGATAGTCAACGGGGTTCTGTAGTAGCACAGGCATGGTTCGGAAGGGATTCGGGTTTCAAAGGGGTCCAATTCTGTTGAAATCGGCATGGTTGTCGAATGTTGAAAAAGAGTCTTCGGAAACCGATTGTGTGACAACCAAGAACGATACTAGGCTTTCCATTTGGTTGGGGACTTCATTCTTTATGGTTTAGATTTCTTCACTTTTATTATTTCCACCTTCTCCATTAGATGCGAAAGCCACTTTTTGCACCCAATTCGCGAATTCCCAGAAACCTACTGAGGTTCGACAGGAAATCTCAAGTTCGCTTTGAATTAGAATAGGAAATTGTCAGAGCACAATTCTATGTACATCTGAGACCGTTGCGTCCCAACCTGAATAGTTCCACTCAAAGATATTGTCAAAACTGGAGGGGAGTGTTAAAGTCAAGACCAAGACCAAACCACCAGGACCAATACTGCCGACCTGAGAGCAGGGCAACGGAAAACCACAAAAAGACTCCTGCTCTGACAACCAATCATCTCGTGCCTTAGAGTGATGCAATCTCAGGAAGAAGTCTTCGCACTAGCAAGTCCCGATGGATGAAAGTATCCAAGTGATGGCAAAGAATTCTGAAAGTTCTGGTCCAGAAACTTGGGCAACCTCAAAAAGAATCGTTAGAGTGGTCTTATCAATGCGGCTTCATCTTACGGGAACCTCTCCCAGAATCGCCATCTTCGGCTGCCTTCCGCAGATCCGTTCGCAGCTACTTTGAAAACGCCCAACTAATACATTCCATATTCACAACTCCTTAGTAGTCTCTCTCGACATCATCACACTCCGGGCCATCGAGGAAATACTCATCTGTCCAAAATTTTCCTTGTTCCCGTAAATGTCTCCTTCCTCCTCATGCGGTGGCTGTGACCTGCTTCTCTTCAGAACTGGCTCGGAAAGTCGCAGGATCTCCGTCTGCCACATGCTCTGTATAAACTCATCTTTCGTCGCTTGGGTCACCATCAGATCCTCACTGGCAAATACTCCCTTCAGTCTACGCACAAACCCCAATACTCCAGCCAGACAAGAAATATCTGTTTCTGAAGTGGACGTCAGATGGCTCGAGAACCGGAGTCGGATCTGCGTCCATTCGGACAAAATGGCTTCGTGTTGGATTTTCACCGAGTAGTCAAGCAGATTGGCAAACAGGACCGTCAGTGCCTTCTCGTTCAGAATGAGGTCCTTGAGATCTAGCATTTTCTGCTGGGTACGATTCACCCCAGCCTCCTTTTGTGGCAGGTTTCTGGGGATTAGACTGGTTTGAAAGTCCTTGATTTCTTCAAGAAAGTCCGAGACAGAAACGGCTCCTCCGAGGTCAAGCAGCTGGTCTCTTTCTTCGGGCTCGATTCCGTTCTCGTTGTCACTGGAGTCCAGCTCGCTCAAATACCTGCTCATAGGCTCCAATGTATTCATGGAACTGTGGTCTTGCTTGGACCCAAACGGAAGTTGGTTGTACTTGTCTTGCACCAATAGACTCATTTTCTTGTAGAGGCTGCCTTTGGAGTCCTTCGACTCTCCAAGCAAATCTTCAAATTTGTTGTCCACAGTCGGAGTGGGAGGACTGGACGGGGTAGTGCTGGCCGTGATAGCAGGTTCTCGAACATGCGTGAGAGGAGAAACGCTGGCCTTTGGTTTCTGAGTTTCCACAATGGGCAGAATCTGCACCCGTTCTGCTTCCTGGGCAATCATGAAATTGGACCATCTGTACCCTAGCGTTCTTGGGGGCTTCGGGTCGTGGGAGACCATGGGGATGTTTTTGTTTGGTTGATTGTCCAATTTCGACGAGGAATTTGATCTCAAGAGGCCATTTCTGATTGCTGTTTGTCTGAGATCTTCCGAGCCTCGCACGTTTGTGATTCTTGGATGATGAGATTGCGCTCTGGCCTTTTCCGGAACATCTCCTTCGACGGGAATATTGGAGGTGGATCTTGCCCGGCTAATTGTTCGTCCACGTTCCGACGGTAGTATGTTGTGGTTCATATTAGCTGGATATGTGAGAATGTGACAGAAAAGCTGCAGACACTCGACTAGGAGTTTTGATCAAAAGGAGACCGAAAGAAGGATCTTCTCGATGATCCGTTTTTCTCAAGTTATGCTTATCGCACTTGCAGATAAGGCTCAAAACAAAGGTGTCCAAAAAATCCTGGCCACGGCGAAGAACTTCTGCAGTTTGTGGGCTTGATCTGGGTGCTTCCACGGCAAACTGGTCTTATCGACGCTTATCTGCACGTGATATCCAACCAATAGAGGCAAAGGAGATAACTCCGATACCGTTAGGATTCGCCTGCGTGTAGGAATCGCGTTCTGCGTGTAGGATTCGTATTCTGCGAAGATTCGCTGTCTGCGTGAAGGATTCGCGTTCTGCGTGAAGGATTTGCAATCTGCGCATGCACAATCTTCGTTGGCCCACGGACATAGAGAGGAATCTTCAGCAATCTATGTCTGCGACTAAGTATCCGCAAACTGTAGTGTGTTCTGCTGGATGCCACTGTGCGCACACTCCACCAACAACTGCTGCCGCCGAGCCACCAACGCGGCGAGGTTGACGATTTCGGACTTTCTCTTTGTGATCTTCATCACCGCGTCCCCATTCTTCTGCACCTCGTTGATGTCCTCGAAGAGCCGCGACAAGTCCTCCACGGTCTTGTTCAAGAAATCTTGCATGCCCTCGAAGATCTCGGAGAAGTTGGTTTTCTCAAGGTAGAACGCAAACGCGTACGTCCACATCAACGTCTTCCGCCCGCTGGTGAGGCTGCGGATGGCGTCCGAAAGAAACTGCACATCGTTCCACGACACCGTGCGGCGCGTGTTCTGCTGCTGTGCCTTCATGTACAAAAGCATGCACCGGTGCACGCTCTGTAGTGTGTTCTCGTCGCCGAGCATCGACCTCTGGTGCACGGAAAATCGCTTGTAAAAGTGCAAGTAGCGGTTGAGAGAGTTCTGCACGTCCGACTTGCGCTTCTTCACCGCCTCCACCTCCTTGGCCTCGTAGCGGTTGCACACCCAGTTGGCCGAGTTGTGGCTGGTCCAGTCGCCCAAACAAATCCAGCAAAATTCAAAACGGCACTTGCGGCACGTCATGTGGTTGCACCCGCCGTTCTTCTCGATCAGCGCGTGGCACTTGGGGCACGACTGCGTGTTGGCCTCGATCCAGTTGGCCGTTTCCGAGTCGTCTTCGCACCGTTTGATCCACTTGCCCACGACCCAGCACGGGCACGGCAAGTGGTTTTCGTACTGGCAATCGAAGCAGAACTCGTGCCCCGCGGGGCAGCTGACCACGGCCAAATTGGCGAGGTCGCAGTCGGAGTTTTTGTCGTAATTTTCTGGACGCACGTTTCGGGCCAACTCCACCAAACTGGCGCAGTCCACGGACGGACACCACCGGTACCGCGTATGTAGTGCGTCGATGGCCATGCGGGCCGCGCTGACGAGGAGCCTGTTGTGCAAAATCGGGTCTTTTGGCTCGACCATGACAAATCGGCCCGAGAGGTCCAAGTGGTCGTACTGGTGATCGTACTCGTCGTCGGAGTCCGAGTCCGACCCCAGTTCTCTGACTTCCACCGGCTCGGGCTCGTCCTCGCTGGCCAACAAAAGCTCTACGTCCTCGTGGTACAAACTCAAATTGCACTGCGGCTCCATGCACCGAATAAGCACGCCCTGTGCCACTCTGGCCTCCACATACCGCAGATAGCACCCGCTGCAGTACGTGTGGCCGCACAGTAGGCCGAAAACCAGCATGTGGCCGTCCTCACAGCACACGGAACAGGAAAATTCCGTTTCTTTCACGCCGTGGACCTCGCCCCGCGTGTCGGTGAGGCCACAGCCGTCTCGGAGCCGCGGCCAGTTGTCGTAGTAGTCACCGGTGAGCTCGTCCACCAGCCATTTTTTGAAATGGAGCATCACCAAGAGGTCGTTCGTGGAGAAAGACGGCAAGATGGAGCGGCCGAGCCCACGTGCTTTGTCCACGAAGTTCTTCTGGATGTACCACAGCACGCGGAGCGGGCGGTATGTGCATTTGCACAAGAGATTCAGAGATTCTCGAGGTGCAACTTCAAAGTCGTCTAGAACTCCCACAGGAAGGGTTTTGGGGAGCTCATCGGAGTGCAGTACGGATTCGTCGTCGTACGAGAAGCACGAGTCGTCGTCGTCGTAGTCGAAGGTGGCGTCTGAATCCATAAAGAGTAGAGTTGATATGTCGTGTATGCACGACTCAAAGGCAGATGAGACTTTGTAGGAATAAAATCTGTATGCTAGCCTGTCTTGTGATAACCCGAGATAAGCGCACTTGATTGCACTAGGGTCTACCTTGCTATTGCGTAAATGACTGGGTAAAGATGTCAACGCAATGCATACAAAAACTGGGTTTGGAGGGCGGACTTGTTTCGTCCCGAACCACCGATCAATTGGTAATTCATAGTCCATGATATCTGGAAAACCAAATGGGCCACAGGAGACGACGAAATACAAGACAGGGGACGAAAGAAAACACAAGAGACGACGAAAGAGAACCCGCAGAGACGTCAGAGCCCCAGAACAACCAAACCATCTGTTGAGAGTATTTTGGGTCATATTTGAATCCTGCTGGAATTTTGAGCAGCTCATCTGTCGGTAGCGGTCACGCGTGTGGGTGCATTTGGGTCTACGTTTGCGGAACTTCTCAGAGGAAGGTGGTCTTTCGGTGCAACCTGGTTCAACTGCTAAATAGATGCACTTGTATGCAGCACAATGATATAGGACTGGAAGTGCCGGTGGGACTGTGGGAGGTTGAGACTATGACAGTGTGTTTGGCCTCCTAGTCAGAATGTTCTTCTCCAGTTTTAAAAGATTTGCAGCAAAACCTACAGAGTTGCATTGTCCAAACAGCCCAACTTGTCCTTCCTATTTGGGAAAACGAGAGCCGCACCGCACAATTGAGGAAGAAGCAGCGGTGGAGGTGGAAGCATGCTATTACATGAGAATGATTCTGTTATTATTTGGAGTTAGACTCTTTCCATGCATCTTTGGGCAACGACACCAGCCCACCTTAGCCCAATAAGCATAGCAAGATTGGGTGCAAAATCACTAGCTGAGAACTTCAAGAGCTCTCTGAAGAACATCCTTCTCCTCCTGCACCATCTCGCCAATTATCCTTCCTCTAGAACTCTCGACCTTTACATCCCTGTACCTTTCCAAACGCTGAGAAACCCACGTTTTGAGAAGTTCCATTTCCTCCACAGTGAGCTCCGGCTCCAACAACAACCGGTCGATTCGCTTGATCAATTTGCGCTCGCTGGGGGCCCTTCCCAACTTGTAGTAGAACACCTTGAAAGGCATCAAGAGCAAACGAACAAGAACAATCGTCTGCTCGGTGGGAGTGCCGTCGACCTGGATTCTGGGCGAAAGTTGCCACGACTCGGGAACATCAGCACCTCCCTCTTCTCCATCGTCACAATCACCATCATTACAACCACTATCATCACAGCAATCACCGCCGTCGTGGTCGTGCCCATCATGATCATGTCCTTCGTGGTCATGATCTTCGTCACAGTCATCTCCACAGTCACCTTCCTGCTGGTGTGCCTGGACAATCTCATTCACCAACTCAAAACCAACTTCTTCGTACCACTCGAGCTTGAGGTCAAGCTGCGTCTTCTTTCTGGCATTGGCCTTTTCCTTCTTCAAGTACGCAAACATCTGCACCGACAAAAGACAGGTGATGTTTGGGTTCTGCGGCGAGATGAACCCGTACCGTTGAAGCAAGTACGCGTTGGCCAAGTCGTTGCCATAGGTGTTGAAAAGCTCGTACTCGTGTTTTTTTTCTGGAAGGGCTGTCATGACAATGTCACAGCACTTCGAACTGTCTCCGAGCTCAGCCGCAAGATCCTGGTCCACTTCTCTTACTTCGTACTCATCTTCGCTCAACGACACCGTGGATGCTTCCTCGTCGTCGTGATCGGTTTCGGCCTCTGAGTCGATTTCCTCAGTTGGCTCGTTTTCCTCGTTTTCTTCGTTTTCAACCTGTTCAATGTCTTCCATGGTGATCGGTTTGTTTTCCTCGATCTGACTGATTTCGTCCTCTTCCATGCTGTCATCGTCTTCTTCATCCAGCGACGCCTCGGACTCCGAGTCATCCGAGAGCTCGACGTCTGACTCCATCAAATCCTCTAAGTCAATATCTTTTCCGACTTCTCCTTCTTCAACTTCTTCAACGTCTTCGTCCGCTTCAACTTCATCTTCACCATCTTCATCTTCCCACTCCTCCTCACTATCCTGCTGGTGTTCACAGCCGTACTCTCCACATTCCTCACACAATCCCTCATCGTCATCACATACAAAATGAACATTTTCTCTGGCAACCAACTGCTCGCCCTCAATAACAGGAGAAAGATGGTTGAACAAATCGGCACCCGGAACGAGAGAAAGGCCGTAAAACTTGTCCACAGCAAAAGCCCTCGAAATCACTGCCTGGACATACCGACTGAAAAGAAGAAGCTGGTCCTTGTAAACAGTCTGCACATTGACTGCATCAATGTCGTCTTTGACCTGCAAAACGGGCGGAATGGCCACAAACTCTGCATTAGCTTTGGCAAAATTCACACATTCAAGGTAGAAGTGGATCAATTCCATCGGATCAAGAATGTTCAAGAGATCCAACTCGGAATTGTAGAGGGCAGCCTTCTCCGACTCCGACCAAAGACAAACCGGAGTTCCGGTTTCGGCATTAGACAAGTCAAACGAGTCCAAGTAGCTGAACCACGGAGATCTTTCCCCCATGCTGAGCTCATAAACGAATGTGATCACTATGGAGTGCATTCCAACGGTGAAGTCAATGCTGGGAAGCACGGGCTCGAACTCCACAAGCATGGAGTACAAAAACGAGTTTTTTGGTGAAAGAATGCTGGATTTTGGGATCCGTAAAAGCAAATTGTCACCTTCTGGGTCGGCTTGGTCACCCAATTTCCAGAACACGCCGGTTCCGCCGATTTTCGAGTTGCGCACCTCGACCAAATCAGAATTCCAAAACGCATTCCGCTCGAGCCAATCGAGCAACTTCTCGACTTTCGATTCGCCAGTTACCGACATTTTGGTTGTAGTTGGTGTTGGAGATCAAGATGAGCATCTCAGACTGCACAGTGACCCCTAGAACTTCTCCCACGAAACGACCCCGGTGGGCTTGAAATCGTTCAGGAGGTGTCTGTCACTACTCAGAGCACTTCGCTTTCTCTGTATTTGGTGACTTGCTCTTTGGTGGAGCCAACTTGTACTTGTCACGTGATTCACTCCTTTTCGGGACACAGCTTCCGTTCTCTCCCTAGGGATCTCTTCACAAGACCAACATCCAAGAGCCCTCCCAATTCCAACTACCAAACCACCTAAAGCCCAGAATGCAAAATGCCAAAAGCAAAATGCCAATACAAAACCCAAAACACTCTTCAACTGCTCCCTGCACTCCGTTACCCGGCGCAAAAATTTTCGATGTATAAATACCGCGCTTCTCCTCGCACCTTTATTTTGTCACCAACCATCAGTAGTGGTTATACTACTCTAATAAGTATAACTTAGTGCCTTTGGCACACTACTATAGAGACCCTAGTGGTATCCTAAGTACACCGCATCAGCGATAGTGTGACCTGGGTATTCACGTTCAGCTAAGTGTTTTTTGACCGAATCAACAGTTTGGCCACAATCAACACTCCGTTTCCGGTCTTTTAGAGCTTTCTGCATTGATACAAAGGTTTTAGAACAGTTCTGGCAAAGCCGTGGTTTCACCGCGGCGATTGTTGCCAGATTAAAGCCTGATGCTACATCTTTTCATGATAACGTAAATTTTCTAGTAGAAACCATTCGTTCAGGTGCGAACCTTCCAACTAGCAAGGACCACTTGCCTGCTCAATCCAGCTTGAGAGAACAGATTCAGCTTCGAAAAACTGTTCAGTTCCGAAAAAGAAGCACTGGTTGATTTTTCATCACGTGCATCGCAGGCGAACTTACATTAAAAATATTTTGTTCTCCACATCGTCAACCAGGATGGCTCACAGATTATTGGTCAACGTCATTTTCACGGGCGCTGCTGTTTTCGGCCGTGCTTTTACGGAGGCTTACAAACAGGCTGCCAAAGCCAGTGCCACTGCTCAAGCCACCGGGGCCACCAAGGCCAAATCGGTGGGAGGAATTCCTGTGGATGAAGCGTTGAAGATCTTGGATATCGAAAGAAAGGACTTGTCGCAGGCAGGAATCGACAAGAAGTACGAGTACTTATTTGAGGTGAACTCGAAGGACAAGGGCAACTCGTTCTACTTGCAGTCGAAGGTGTTTTATGCCATGGATTCGTTGAAGAAGGAGCTAGAATATCTACAGAAGGTGAAGGACACCAAGGATGAGGCGCCGTCGGCGTAGGCGGGTGGCCAAATTGGCCATGGTTAGGCTTTGTACATAATAAAGAAGGAAACAATGAAGAGTAGGGAAATGAATAGAGGAGTAGAAGGGAAGAGAAAGAGGCTAAGAAGGGAAGAGTAAAAAAGGGAGGAAAGAAGAAAGTGAGGAAGTGTCGGAGAATGAAGTGAAATTAGTTGGCGAGGAAGTGAATGGCATAAAGTCCAAGGTGCATATTTTTGAATCTCGGCTTTCGAAGTTCTCTGCGAAACGAAGTCTTTCCTGCAATATCCAGAAGCGGAAACAAAAAGAACCCAGAACTGCAAAAACGAACAGGAACTTCCAGCCTATGTGCAACATTGCAAATTCGCTCTGTTAACTCTTTTAGTTTTGTTAAAGAATGAACCCTGTTCCTTTTCACACCGTCAATTTTGCAGCTAGTGTCCAAATTTGCTTTTCCCAAAAAACAAGAATTGGCCCAGAAATGCAGAGAACTCCCCAAATTTCCAGTAGCAGACCACCCGAACCCAAAAAGTCGTCGTTGTCTTCCAGCTGTACTCGTATTCCACAATACTCGTATAATAAACGATGTGCACGTGACCACAATGCTCTATCTTAGGTGGATAAAAAACAAGAGAAACATCCTTCTTTCCAGACACCCAAATGAATAAAGACAAGGAGGAGGAGCAGCTTCTACAGGATGCCTCCACTCTATTGATGTTCGCCAATGTGGCCGCCCGGCAGCGTTCTCCTGGCCAGTCTCCCAACCAAGGTCCTATAAACTTACCAAACCTGATTTTGCCCCTGAAACCCAGCATTTCACCGCCTCCAAGCAGCGAATCTCCTCGTGCACCTGTGAAGAGCGAGCCCGGTCCACTTAGCCCGTTTCAGGCGCACCAGAATGTGCCCCAGGTTGCTCAAAACCAGATTTCTCAAATCCAGCCTCAGATCCACCCACACCCCGCCAGTGGCAATTTCCCGCCAAGAGAATCAACTGCACAACCCCAGAAACCACACCTACCGCATTTTCAGCCAGCGCAGGCGCCTCCGGATGTGGCCAACAGACCCTATTATTCATACATGTATTCTTCTGGAGTGCCACAACAACAGGTGGGAATGCGGTACCAGCCACCTGCGTTGGGCCAACCTCCTCTCGGACAACGGCTTTTGCCTGCTTTGGGAACACAAATGCCCTCGATTAGCAGTATTACCAGAACAAATCCTATAAACCTGGTGACTTCGGCAAATCCGGTCACCCCTGCTGCCCCCGCATTCAGCAGCCCTCTGGTTACAAGTCCTTCCACCGCTGCTCAACCTTTGCGAACGCAGAATGTTCTTTCCCAACGAGAATCGGGTTTACCAGTGCAAGGAAGTTTCCTGAACCACAAAAGAACAGCCTCTGGAGGATATGCCATGTCTCTAAGTACCTCACAGCACTCACCTGGACCAGCCAATGTAGCCTTAGCACGTGGCATCAATGTGGAGACAGGAAAGAGGAATAATGATAATGCCATGATTGCGGCAGCTGCTTTGGCCGCAGCAGCAGACATTCCATTGCCACTTCAGAAAAAAGTGAAGCTTCAGCCGACCCGAAAAGTTCAGCCAATTCAGCCAGCCCCACCAACTCAGCCAGTTCAGGCACCAGTTCAGATTCCAGTTCCGGCCCCAGTTCCGGCCCAAGTTCAGACTCCGGTCCAGAATGCTACCCTGAGTCAGACAGGCCAAGTTGGGCCAGTGAAATCACCAATATCGCCTGACCAGAAGCCAGCTCAGGCCGTTAAAGCTGAGAATGTGGACGATCTAATGACCGAGCCGGAAGAAGACGAAAACCGAACCGAGGAAGAGCCTGTTCTGGAATCCCAGGCTCCAACTCCAGCAATGCCCTCTATGCCCACGTTGCCTTCTTTGCCCGAGCCAGTGGAAGAAGAGAAACCATTCAGGCCCCCTCCCTTACATTTGTACAAAGTGGACCCGGATTCTGGAATAATTGGATGCATATGTGGAATCGAGGAAGACGACGGATTCACCATCCAGTGTGACGTGTGTTTCCGCTGGCAGCACTGCTCGTGCATGGGCTACAAAACCAACGACGAAGTCCCCGAGGACGAGTACAAGTGTTACTTCTGTGACACCGGCAAATGGAACAGATTTGATCCCGACAAGTGCCGTTCGGACACAGTGGCCAGATTGGAGTTGGATAAAGTGTCCAACGAGCCTCAGACCGGCAAGCCTACGTCTAAAAGGAAGACCCTGGGCTCTGCACCTGACGGAAAGAGACGAAAGACCGAAAAGGAAACGAAACCCGCACCTGGTGGAGACAGGCCAGCTAACGACAGACGCAAGTCTTCTAATTCAGCAATTGCCGTGTCGTCTCCCAGTGCTAATATGGGAATTCTCGAGGTTCGCAATAAGGAGAACGATCTTCTAGAAGAAGGCGTCTCCGCGGAATCGTACCAGAGTGTCTACTACAAGTTGAAAGCGAACGACTACAAGTCCGCAGAGGTGAAGAAACTGTTGGAAATATTGGGTGACGGCTTCGAGAGAAGCCCCGAGTCGCTGGCGATTGAAATCATGCCCCTTGCACTGTACAAGTCAACAAAGTTCAGTAAGGTGATTCTTCCAGTTCACCAGAAATACTTACAGGATAGAAATGAGCTCAACAGAAGCAAGGGTCACAACAAGACCTCTGTACAAGTGAAGGCATACAGCGAGAATCCAAAGCAAAAGTTCGTGGGCATTTCCAAAAGTGGTCTTTTCATTTCTGAGAGAGCAGTTACTCCTGCCCCCGAGTACACCATTCCAGCAGGGACTGAGGTGATTGAATATTTGGGTGAGATTGACTTCTTCGAGCTGTACATCGGCAACCCCGTCAACCAGTATTCACTCTGGGGAACGGTCAAGCCCAGAGTTGCTCGTGTTGATTTGAAACTTTCCGAGGACGCCGCTCCTGTTTCTGTTGTTCTTGACTCCAGATTTGTGGGGAATGAAGCCAGATTCATCAGAAAGGCCTGCCCCAGCACGGCAAATTGCGAAATCAAACCGGTCTACATCCCACAGCTCCGTGCATTCAAATTTTTGGTGACGACGTCGAAACCAATTGTGTTGAAAGGTGAAACTCTTGACGAGGAGTTGCGACTCAGTTGGGAGTGGGATGACTTGCACCCCATCAAGAAGATGTTCACCAAAAATGGGCAGGGTGAAACCGAAGAGGGTATGAAATTCGAAGACTTTGCCGATGAAGAGAAAGTTTTGCTTGTTTCTGGAATCGACAATATCCTCAACTTCGTCGAATGTGGTTGCAATACAACTACTGCCACTCAACAATGTGCCATCTTCAAAGTCAAGAAGGCAACGTCATATTTATTGCGGTCCACCAGAAAGGCTTCCAGTCTTTCAAATGTTGCATTTAACAAGTCAAAGGAAGAATTAGTGATGCCAAAGAAGGCAAGGGAATTCGTTTCTTGGAAAGAGCGTCTTTTGGAGAGAGATGACAAATTGCATTCCGCCATTTTCTCCGTGAATACTCCTGACGATTCTAGTGAGTCTGAAATTGAGGGCCAGGAGGAAGTTTCCATTGTTTCTGGGGAGGTCATTCAAAAGAAAGCAAAAGCAAACGAAGACGACAGAAGTGGATTTTTCCGCTTGCCCTTCAAGAAGCAACTCTTGGCTCAAGGAAGAAAATATGCAACAAAACGGGAGACCACAATTGAGGTGTCTAAACCCGAGGAAGTTTCTTTCAGCTTTAACAGTGTTCCCAAAACTTTGGGTGTTCCGATCGTGTCGAACATTCTAGCTTCGATCAAAGATTCGGTGAACGAGTCGTTGAAGCCGTTGGCCAAAATTGCAAGTAATGTTCAGATTGCTTTGGACACTCATGACGTCAATCCAATAGGCACAGAAATCGAATTGCCAAGTGCTTCCTGGGAGGAAGCTTCTCCTGCATTGGCTGCTATCAAAATTGACGAGATTCCTATCCTGGAAACCAAGCCAAAGGCTCCACCAGCTGTGAAGAAATTGTCTTTCGCCGACTACAAGAAGAAGATGAAATAGGAACGATCCCATATTTGAACAATTTCTTTGTGCCATGCATAGAATATGTAATATTAACTAATTATTTTTAAAGTCCTCCGCTGTAATGTTTGACCGCTTACACATTTGTTGGAAAATGGTGTCCTTCAGGTTGAACAAGTTCCAAGGAGTATCAAACTCCTTGACTTCTCCCCTGTCAAGCACAAGTACTCTGTCGTAATGAACGATAGTTTTCAACCGGTGGGCAATACACAAGATGGTGCAATCGCCAAATTCTCTGACAATGGTGCTTTGAATCTTGCTGTCAGTTTCGTAGTCGACAGAAGAAGTAGCCTCATCTAAAATTAAAATCTTGGATTCCCTGACCAATGCTCTTGCAAATGCAATCAATTGTCTTTCGCCCAACGAGAAGTTAGTTCCATTTTCTTCAACTTCCCTGTCTAAATGAAACTTGTGCAAATTCTCGCTGTCTTTAGGTTGGTTTCTGATTTGTTCCAATTTGGAGTCTTCAAACAATCCTGCTCTTCTCATGGCTCCCCATAAGGTGTCATCGTCGCTTAATCCAAATGGATCCAAGTTCTTTCTGACTGTTCCACCGAACAAAACTGGATCCTGGGGAATAATAGACAATTTAGATCTCAAACTGTGCAATCCAAGTTTTCCAATGTCAACACCATCAATTTCAATCTTTCCAGTGTCCAACTCGGATAATCTGTACAATGCAGTCATGATGGAAGACTTACCAGCACCGGTTCTGCCACAGATTCCTATCTTTTCGGAAGGCTTGATATCCAAGTTCAAGTTTTTCAAAACAAGGGGTAAGCCAGGTCTGTAAGCCAAAGAAACATTCTCGAAACGGATAGCACCATTTTCTGGCCAAGACTCTGGAGGAGTGGTTTCGGAAATCAAATAAGGAGCTTCTTCGGGCAAGTCAAATGCGTATTCACAGATTCTCTCGACAGAATTCATTTCGTTCTCAACCTGGGTATAGGTTCTGATCAACATAGACATTTGACCAGCAATCTGCAACACATAAGACAACAATAAACCAACTGAAGCGGCACTGATGTGGAAAACTCTGAAAACACAAAGGAAACAAATGACTAAGGCAAGGACAGTAGCAACCATATCCAAATGAATAGCCAACCAACGCTGGTTAGCGATCGTAATATAGTAAGATTCGTTCATGTTGTCGACGTTGATAGCATTCTTCTTCTGGAACCTGGACTCCGCTTTGTAAGCTTTGATTGTGTCCATGCCACTCAAAGTCTCGTTGAAGTTGTTGTAGACAAAGGATCTCTGAGTAGCCTCCAAACGCTTGATTTCCCTTGCGGAAGCCTGGTAGAAGTTGGAAATGGCAACGAAGATGAAACCCAAGAATGGAATGGCGATGGCAAACCATGGGAGGTAAATCACACACAACACCATGACACCGATAATGTTGGACAGGAAGTAAATCAACATTCTCACCTGGTTTCCGATTTCGTTATCTAAAGTGTCGGTGTCCTTGGTGAATCTGTTAAGAATTCTGCCCATTGGGGTGGTATCCATGTAGGACATCGGAGCACGCAACACCTTCTCCACTGCCTTCAAGTTCAAAATCGTGGCAGCCTTATTGGTCATGTAGGCAACGGCGACGAATTCAACGGTCAAGAAAACAAGAGTCAATACCGTGAACATCACATAAAAGCCAATGTAGAAGCCGTTGGACTTGCCGGCAAACTTTTGATCCGACCAGAAAGACAACCAAGTGTTGGTAAACAACAGACAGAATACGGCGAGAGCAGTCAAGATGAGGACAAACGGCACGATGGAGTAGAACTTAAAAATACCAGATCCATACTTCACGTATCTCTTGTAAACATCAAACTTGATCTGATTGACAGCACGGCTCTCCTCAGACATCAACTGGCCATCTTCGTCTTCGTTAGCGTTGTAATTGTAATGCAAGGCTTCTTCGTCAACAGTGGTAGCGTGAGTATTCATTCTGGTGGCCTGGCGCTCGATCAACTCTCTCTCGGCTTCAGCGAGTTCTTCGTCCGTCACAAGATTTTCGTCCTCGTCTTCTTCCTTCAACTCCGAGTTGAAAGCCATCAAGTTGCTGAAACCCACGTTTCTGTTTTTCAACTCGTCGAGGGTTCCAACGTCAATGGTGCCGTCTCCGTTCAAGAAGATAACACGACTGGCAGAACCGATCAAAGACAACTGATGTGTGGCCAAGATTCTGGTCTTATCCTTCAAAATTCCCATGATACAGTTGCTCATGATGTGCTTTCCCACCCTGGCATCGACGGCACTCAAGACGTCGTCCATCAACACGATTTCTCTTTCGGCGTAAACGGCTCTTGCCAAATTGATACGGGCCTTCTGTCCACCGGACAAAGTGATGCCTCTCTCACCGATTTCGGTCTGGTCGCCCGCAGGCAAGATCTCCAAGTCGCTTTCGAGCGAGCACGAGTAAATCACGTCCGAGTACTTCTTCTCGTCCAAGTCGTGGCCGAACAAGATGTTCTCCTTGACGGTGGTGTTTTGGATCCAAGGCGACTCGCAAAGCAACAACGAGCCGTTGATGCTGACGGTTCCTTCCAGACGTTTCATGAAACCAGCAAGGGCGTTCAACAACGATGTTTTTCCCGAGCCAATCAACCCCGTGATCACCACAAACTCGCCCTTTTTGATGTCGAGGTCGATGTCCTTCAAGCCGTTGAAGATACTGCGTTCAAGCGATGTTGACGTGGACGAGTTGGCCGTGAGCTTGCGCTCGAGCTTCTCCGAGAGTTTCTGCTCGTCCACCGTTGCGTTTTCGGCGGAGGCGGAGGTCAGATTTTTCTCCACGTCCGAGTCAACCGACTCCTTGTCTTCCTCGTCGTCGAAAGTTTCCCATTCAAAAGAAGCGTGGTTGACTCTGATGGCGGAGTTGGCCTTGTCCATAGCCTCCTTCATGGCAGGCAGAGCCTCGGTGGTAGTTGCATCCTTGTCGATTTCTTCCGCGGCCAAAAGCTCACCGGTTCTGATAACTCCAACAATTGCGTCAGAGCCAGAAGCCAAGGCCATGGGCAACATGATCACCTGCTGCGACAATGAATTGAACAAGGAAATGGAGGAGAAAAGTGCGGCTGGGCTCCTGGTGCCGCCAGAAGTGGCGTACAAAACCAAGAAAGAAGCCATGGAAGCGAAAAGAGTCAATGACATGGCAGACGAAATGATGAGGTTTCGGGCCACCTGCATTCGGTACACAATCGCCATCTCGCTGCTCCGGCTTTCCGTAATGTTCTTGTTGTACGGGGTCTCCCACGAGTAGAACTTGATCATTTTCAAGTTGTTCAACACTTCTTTGATGTAGTTGACCCGGGCGTCGGTGTGAACTGTCGCTTTCCGACGGTAGGCAAACAACTTGCCCGAAAGCAAGGTGATGGCCACCATGAAGACGATCACGATCCCCACACCGACCATGGCCACCGCACCAATGTTGTGCACCAAAATGCCAATGGTAATGGCAATTGGAACAGGGAAAGTCACCAAAAACGGCTGGAACCCGAGGGCAAAGTCGATTCTCGCCAAGTCCGTGCCCATCATCGAGGTGATTTTTGACGAGGGAAACTTGTGCTTCGAGTTCTCACTGAGTCTGAAAGTTTTGTCCAAGATTGCTTTCGTGAGCACACCTTTCACCTGCGCACCGGTGAGCATGGCGTTGTAGAATGCATGATTAATGAAAACACCCATGACTAACACCATAATCGACGCACCCAAGGCGTAACCCACACCGGTCCCCACGTTGGACTCGAGACCCAAATTCCGCAATTCCACATATTGGATCAATTTTTTCGAGAGCAATGGGTTACATGAACCAGCCACACTGGACAACACCAAGTACACGCACGCAAGCAGATACTGCACTCCAAAGGTGCTCAAGATGGCCCAGATGACCAAATATTTGGGCACGCCAAAGTCCTCGAGATCCACGTCTACATCCACGGTGGACGTCTCGGGGGTTTCGCCACGTTCTTTGATTTTGTTCAACACATGCTTTGCCTTGGCTTGGCCCAATTTGGCGTTGAAGCTGGCTTCGAACTTCTGGGTCATGTGATTGACTTTTATGTCATCGTTCAAAACGAACATGTCGGCGGGTTCCAACGTTCGCTTGTACCCCGCTCTCATGACGGGATGGAGCCACCAGAAGAACAACCACGAGAACGGGTTCATTTTGGTCGGAAAGATACTTCTTTCATTTTGTTCTGGAGTCGGAGGGACTTTTTTCAGAAAGAACGGCGTCAAGAGCCGTTTTTGTAGCCGATGCTGTGATGACATGAGCTATGTGTGCAAAGAGGGCTGCTGATGAAGGCTGATGAAAAATGAGAAACGAGCAATGACGAGAAGTAAGCGGAAATATCGCCATTTTAATATAGATGGCATCTTGTAGCGGCCGCGGGAAAATGCACGGAGATATGCACAAACATGCGTTAATCATTACCGTTTGAGCCTGACAAACGTATGGCTGCGGCACGGCAGTTGCAAAGTTCCGACATGTAATTTCCGAGGTCAAGTGCAAGAAACAACAGCAGACAGAAACAAAACAGACAACAATAACAGAGAAACAAAAGGAGAGAAACAACAGAGAAGCAATGACAGAATCGAAAAACAGAGAAACGAATGACAGAGCGAAACATACTGAGCAACACGCCCACGCAATCGGAGAAATCGAACCTGCGCTGCTGTGTGACACAGGTACGGTGATAGGGAATTCTTCTATTTCGGGCAACTGCGCCGTGTGCTTTGTGCCAAATGAACCATTTGAAGCCCTGCAACGCCACCCTGTCTTGCCACTGACAGGCTTCCAGAGACACCTGTGCACCCATTGGGGTTTGCTGGCCTGTTTCCGATGCAGGAACGGCTGTATGGAACATGGAAAACTGCACAAGCGTTTCTGACATCAACTTTGACGAACAAGGTCTTTCGCACTTCAGACCAATCCAGAGTCCCATGCTTCGCACAGAACCAAGCTTCAGTTCTCCAAAATTCTGTTAGTGATCTTTAAATTTTTGTTCTGTCTGGAGAACCAAATTTTAGTTGTCATGTAGCCCTCGCTTATCGCAGAAGCAAATCGCCGACCTCTCTTATCCGGACAAATTCCTCAGGTGTAAATTGCTCGGTTGTCGTGGAACCGGCATGAAAGTTGGGCTAACCCAATCCGGGGAACGAGATAGGTATGTTATGAGACTGATCGGCCAAGTGTGGATTTTGAGCTGGGAAATGAGAGCATTAACATATCCTTAAATTCGACCAATAGGGTTCGTCTTGGCGAAAGCCTTGGTCGATTCACACAACTTTGCTGTACTTCGAAAAGTTGATCTGTTCAGCTATTATCCTCTCTTATCTATTGACCTCTCTTATTCGGACTAATTTCTCGGAGTCAAAGGCCAGTTCAAGTTTCACCGAGCTGACATCTGAAGTGTTGGAATCCTGGAGGAGGAGTCAATACGTTCATTATGTATCTGATCGGATTCTTGGAATGAGTTCTTTGTAAATCGAATGTTAGCTGGTTGTGAACAATTTAATTGATTGACCGGGAAGGGGAATGAACAGTTATCACCAAAGCCACCTTCTTCTTTCGCTAATCCAATATACTGTGTCCCAGCTATCTAAGATTCCACACAAGTCATTTGCACGGAAAGAGGTAGAGACGCAGGATTAAAGCGTGTGCAAACGCTTTGAGTCGACTGGAATTGGAGGAGAATCGAAGGTGGTTCGCATCCTCATGACATTTTGATTTATCAATTATATATCTCTAATCCAGATATCTCTATCCACCACATGTCTTATGTGCGAGTTCCCATAGACTCAATAAGGTGTTTTTGACGTATCTTCCTTGACATGTCTGTATGTCACCTAAAATACGCGCGAAGTTAGAATAGAGGGAAACCAAGGCAAGACATTCCTCAGATCTGGAGTAGGAGGCGTTGATTCGTGATTACTTTCATTGATTCGTGATTACTTTCATTGATTCGTGTTTAGATTCATTGATTCGGGATTACATTCATTGATTCGTGATTTCTTTCTTTGTTTTGTTTTGATATTTTCGGAATTGATTTTGGAGTCAGGCCCTAAACTCCATCACCGACTTCAACCTTCAGTGCTCACGACAACAGACGAGGAACAACTTCACACACGAGCCTCTCCGAAATCTTCGTTTCACTCCAAACTTCGTATCACTCGACTTTTCGCTCTCGGATCTTCGCTTTTCCGACCCCACAATTCGCGGAAATGCACTTTCCATATAAACCCATGGACTCCCCATGTTCCCACACCAATGTCACTCTTGAAGAAATCCGCCCACGATATTGTGGTGCTTGCCGCTAGAAGATCCCCCGTCACCAGGGGAAACAAAGGTGGCCTCGCCAAACTCTACCCCGAAGAGCTTCTTCATCAGGTGATCAAAGGCACGTTTGAAAAATCCGGTGTCGATAAGAACTTGGTCGACGACGTTCTCGTGGGTGCTGTTTTGCAGACCTTGGGAGGCCAAAAGGCGTCGGCGTTGGCCGTGAAAAGCGCAGGTTTTCCCATCAAAACCACAGTCAACACCATCAACAGACAATGTGCCTCTTCAGCCCAAGCTGTGTCGTATTCGGCTGGAACTTTGGCCTCGGGCGAAAACCAGTTCACCGTGGCCGCCGGTGTGGAGTCGATGACGCACGACTACTTTCCGCATCGGGGAATTCCCACGAGAATCTACCAGCCGTTCCGGGAAATGGCCGATGCCGAAGCTCAGGCCGTGTTGATGCCCATGGGTATCACCAGTGAAAATGTTGCGTCCAAATTCGGCATTTCTCGCGAGGACCAGGACCGGTTTGCCGTGCAGTCGCACCTCAGAGCACATGCTGCGTCCGAACTGGGCCATTTCGCTAAGGAAATAGTTCCGATTTTGGCCAGAACCAACGACGAAGGCCAACCAGTTGAAGAAGTCATTGTGTCCAAGGACGACGGCATCCGAGGCCAAAGCACGTACGAGAAGTTGTCCACTTTGAAGCCGGTTTTCGCCGAAGACGGCACCACCACTGCCGGAAACTCCAGCCAGATTTCCGACGGGTCTTCTTGCGTGATCTTGACGACTCGTGAGAATGCGGAAAAACACGGCTACAAGCCGATTGCACGGTTCATCGGTTCGTCGGTGGCCGGTGTTCCATCTGCGTTGATGGGAATTGGGCCAGCGTACGCTGTGCCCCAGCTTTTGTCCCGGTTCGGGTTGACCAAAGACGACATCGACATTTTCGAGCTCAACGAGGCTTTTGCGTCGCAGTCGTTGCACGTAATCAGAAAATTGGGCTTGAATATGGACAAGGTCAATCCTTTCGGTGGAGCCATTGCCTTGGGCCATCCTTTGGGTGCAACGGGAGCCCGGGTGGTGGCCACTTTGCTCAATGGTTTGCAGGCTACGGGCGGAGAGCTTGGAGTGGTTTCCATGTGCACGTCCACCGGCCAAGGGTATGCTGGATTGTTTGCCAACGAGGCATAAATATTCTATAAAGTGCATCAAGGAACGGCGGTGGAGTGCTCCTTGGACTAGTCGAATGTCACTGGAGAATCTCATCAATCTTCTCGAAGTATCTTACCATCTTCTCTGGGGTATCTAACCATCTTCTCTGGGGTATCTAACCATCTTCTCAGAGTATCCCACCGGGCATCTCACCGAATCCACGTCCTATCTATTAAAGTTTCGCAGCCCAAACAGCACCGTAGAGCATGGCACTGCTCAACACCGGAATGGTGAAGTTATCGTCGAGTCCGGCCACATTTACGGCTTCTGAGAGCGACGCAGCAAATCCAGCCACCAACGCATACGTGCGGAGTCCCATGGAGCTGGTTTCCGGGTTCCAGAACAAGACTCGCAACGGCTCAGGTTCCCAAATTGGCACAAAATACCCGTAGAACAAGTAGCACACGGCAAATCCAGTGACTCCGCTCGCCAAAGAACCAGCCAACGACTTTCCCGGAGCAATTTCAAAAGTGTATTTTCCGAACTGGCGCCCAAACGTGGACGCAGCGGTGTCGCACCAGCTCAAGAGCATTACACTCATCAGGGCGATATCTTTCGGATAAAACGTGAACACCAACGCAACGCCCGCGGCGTAGAAAAGCGTTCCGTTCCACAGATGTTCCTCTTTTTCGCGGATCACGAATCTCATTCTCTCTACAATCCACTTGTTGGCTTCCGGATTGCGGAACCGAAAGAGGTCGTTGGCCAAAAGACACGCAAACACACAGTACATCCCCCACATGATCTGGGACGTGTTGGCGCCAGCGGTGTACAAATAAAGCGTCAAAAATCCGTGGCTCAGGTGGAAGAGCTTGCGTGGGATTTCGTGCTTGAGAAGAAATGCGTAAATCTCGGAAGGCTGGGAAGATTTAGGTGGTTTTTCGTCCTCAACAAGTGTGTCGGCAGAGGCTCGGGTCGTGTCGTCCGTAAAAACAAGCTCGTCCTCCAAGATCAAGGCGTCCACAAGGTCCAGGTCCAGATCGGACTCCAAGTCAGATATCTCCGTGGTCTCGGCATAAACATACGTGGCGTCTTCTTCCTCCACATAACTGGAGTTGATGTCGATGAGGGTTCTTTTTCTTGGCGTTGCCAACGCCAGAACTCGCTTGGGGGTGAGGGGCGTCTGGGGCATCATGGTGTTGTTGGAGAAGCTTACCATTTTCACATGGTGAGTTGCACACGTGACCGGCTGCGAAAGTCTTCTCAGATTGATTGTAGGACGACCGAGGAGAACGAAAGTTGGAGAAGCAATTTTGGAGGTCGTGTTGACGTCTTGGTTGTCGTGTTAGTTGTCTTAGTCTTGGTTTGCCTTGGTAGTTGTCTTGGTTTGCCGTGGTAGCTTGGATCTTTTTCTGAGTTTTTTCATTTTCTTAGTCTTGGTTTGGGTCGGCATGGTAAAACCAAGGTATTTCATGAACTTGAAAGCCTTCCGGCCATACAGTAGAGAGCTTCCTGAAGTAGATTTTTGGATGTGGTGGAGTTTGGAAGTGTGCTTCTGGTATATTTTGCACCCAAATATACTTTTTCTGCGTTTCGCATTCTCTATTTGCACCCATTCAAACATGCTCTTTAGAAACATTGCGTTGGGCCTTTTGCTCACTTCGCTTTCGGTGCAGCTTCAAACGCTGAATGATGAATTGGCCCGCAACGTGGAACGCTTCCACGACCATTTGCAGATCTTGAAGGAAGTTTTGCCAATGAAGAACGACACAGACAAGATCGCCAGCCTCCGGCAGATGTTGAGAGAAAAGGGAAAGACTACAGGCATTGAAAGCTTGGCTTCGATTTTTCCTGAAATCATTCAGGCCAATGAAGTGGTCCAAGTCACAGTGACTGTCACTTCGGTGGTTGTTCCGACCACCTCGGTTCACCATACCGATAATTTCGATCTTTTAGAGAAAATCGTGGAGAAGATGGTGGGCAAGTTTATGGACCCATATCGGATGCAAAACGACGTTTTACCCTGGGCACTGGTGACGACTGCGTCAGTAACCACCCTGAATTTCCAGAATCCTTCCAGTCTCACTGTTCCTGATATTGAAGAAACCACACAGTCAGGTCCTGACCTAGCAGAAACCAGTTTCTCAACCGATCTCAACTTTCACACAGACGCACCTGATCATAAGTCTTCATTGGCTGAATCTAGTACTTCCTCATCAACTGAAGCTAGCTATTCCTCCTCAGCTGAGGCAGAACGTGAAGCAGAAACCATTGGACTTCTTGAAATGACATCATTCGAGGTTGATATCCCAGATATCGACGCTGGAGTGGTTTCAAGCAACCCACCAAAACCACGACACAGAGTCAACTACGTTCTCAACATGAAAAACCCTTCCAACAAAATCTCAGTGAATCCGCAGTTCAGGTTTCACGACAGCGACCCCAAGATTGCCCACAGTGGAATTTACGGAAAACCGAAAGTTGCATGGAATGAGCACTTGAAAAAAGTTAAGGTCAAACCACTGCCGAACAAAGCAACCGAGTTTGCTGAGCTTGAAAGGCTTCCCAACGAAGAACTTTTGGACTACTTTCGCCGAGTGTTCCCTAGCGTCGAAAAAGTCTTGAAGCAAGAAGCACCCACCAGAATAGACGCAAACAAGCTTCTCCATGCTCCAGCCAGCATTCAAAGAGAAGTTCATGCACAGACGAAAACGCAACCAGCAACGACAAAGGCTCCTTCTCAGGCTCTTGTTTCAGCTACCAAAGGCAAAATCTCTCCCAACAGAACTCCACGAGTGCTCCCCAAAGATATTCCCAGAGCCACCTTCTACGAACAGGTTCCAGACTGGCACCGGCACAAAATCCACAGACACCGGAAACACCACAACGGCTCCCACGAGAGCATCATGGACAATCTCGCCATTGCACATGAAGGATATTCCTCGATGATCGGAGTAGTAATATTTGCTTTTTTTATAACAATTCTATGAGCCCTGCTATAACGTAGCTCGCAAGTTCACAATTCTTGTCCCACATTCATCTCCATCATCCCAACATTCCCCAACTTTCATCATCCCAACTCCATCTGTCAATTTTCCACTCATCCCAATTGCTCAATCACTTCCTGAGCAATTTTCATGTACGGTGCAGACAAGTCAGAATCGGGATGCGAAACCACCACAGGCTTTCCAGCATCCGACTGGAGACAAATGGTTTCGTTCAAGGGAATGGAGCCCAACACCTTCAACCCGTGCCTCTCCGCTTCTCTTCTGGCTCCTTCGCTTCCAAAAATGTGCGATTCGTGCTTGCAGTTGGGACACACAAAATGGCTCATGTTCTGAACGAGCCCCAAGAGCGGAATATTGACCTTGTTGAACATGGCGATTCCTTTCACGGCATCGATCAAGGCTATGTCCTGCGGAGTGGATACGATCACCGCTCCGTCCACTTTGAGCTGCTGGCTAATAGTTAGCTGGGTGTCTCCGGTGCCAGGAGGCATATCGATGACCAAGTAGTCCAATTTTGGCCATGCAACCTCAAATAGTAGTTGCTGGAGGGCCTTCATCACCATGAGACCCCTCCAGACCACGGCGTTTTCTGGTTTCACCAAGTATCCCATGGACATCAGAGGCACTCCGAAATTGGAGAGTGGAAGTAATTTTCCGTCGTCTGTGAGCCGCGGCTCGCCGTCAAGATGGAGTAGTTTCGGGATGGACGGCCCGAAGATGTCGACGTCCAAAATTCCAGTGGATTTCCCAAGTCTGTGGAGACCCAAGGCCAAGTTGACTGAGACTGTCGATTTACCCACCCCTCCTTTTGCCGAGGAAACGAGCACGATCTTTTCGACGTTGGGGATTCGTTGTTTTACCGGGAGACCTCGCGACATCCGGGGTCCATTTGGGTTCATTTGAGGCAATCCGAGAGGATTCTCATGGAGCCAAGATCCAGAGGAATGGAGCAGACGGAGACTTCTCTTGAGCATTGCAGCAGAGTGACTGGAATTGCCAGAGAAGAGAACAGAATTGCCAGAAAAAAGAACAATTTTTGGCGCAATTCAACGTCCGCTTTTGAAGGTGTAGTAATGTCTTGAGATCTTTTTTGTGGGGTGCATCGCGAATTATTTCACTTCGACTGAATCTCCAATGCTCAGTTTCCGGCGACTTTTTCATAAGCCAACCATCTATGCGCTCTCCACGAAACCGGGCCGTGCTGCGATTGCAGTGATCCGAGTCCTGGGCCCCCAGTCGCAGTACATCTACCACAAACTCACCAAAAGTGAAAAACCACCAGCTCCTCGAATCACCAGTGTTAGAAGACTATATCTGGGCCAGGGAATGCTCGACGAGGCGCTTACAGTGTTTTTCCAGGCTCCTAAAACGTACACCGGCGAAGATTTGCTCGAGTTGCACGTTCACGGAGGAACAGCCATCGTGAGCTCGGTGATAAGAGCAATCCAGAAACTCCACGAACCAGAAAAGGGCGTGCAGATCAGGTACGCGGAGCAAGGCGAGTTTTCCAAGCGAGCGTTCCTCAATGGCCGTTTTGACTTAACGGAAATCGAAGGAATCAGAGAAATGATCGATGCCGAGACGGAACTGCAACGGCTCGCTGCATTGGCATCCTTAACTGGCGAAAACAAGCGGGCTTTTGGCCGGTGGAGACACGAAATCGTCAACAACGTCGCTCTTCTCACCACCGTTATAGATTTTGGCGAAGACCACGATGTGGAAGAAGTGGAGCAATTATTTGGAGATGTGGAGAAAAACGTCGATGTCCTCATCAAAGAGATCGAGACGTACCTCCAGCGAGTCAGAGGGTCGGAGGTTTTACTCAGAGGAATCAAACTCAGTCTCTTGGGGCCGCCCAACGCCGGAAAACTGTCTTTGCTCAATTTCCTCGCCAACAGTGACGCAGCCATCGTGAGTGAGATCGCCGGGACAACCAGAGACGTCATAGATGTTCCGTTGGATATCAGCGGATACAAGGTAGTGGTTGGAGACACGGCTGGAATCCGGTCGTTGGAAGACGCAGATGCTATCGAAAAAGAAGGCATTAAGAGAGCAAAGCAACGAGCACTTCTCGGTGATTTGGTACTTGCTGTGGTGCCAGTGGACGAGCCATTGACCCAGGAAGTGAAAGAGCAAATTGGATTTTTGAAAAGTGCCGGAAGGCAGGTGATCGTGGCAGTTAACAAGGTGGACTTAAGTCCGGCTCGGGTTCTGGAGATGGCAGAGGAGTTGGACATTCCCACGGAAAGTTTCTACCCGGTCTCGTGCATAACAGGCGACGGGATGGAGTTGTTCAGAGAAGCACTCACTCTGCATTTCAAAGGCATATCCATGACCGAGACGTCGGATCCAGTGTCCATTTCAGAAAGAGCCCAGGACTTGTTGGAGCACGACGTCCTTTATGGCTTGAAACAATTCAAGGTGTGGAAGAATTCCGACGACGTGGTGCTCGCATCCGAATGTCTCAGGCAATCGGTGGAGGGGATAGGCAAAATAACCGGAGAGGCCGTGGGAGTAGAGGAGGTCTTGGGAGTGGTGTTCTCCAGCTTCTGCATTGGTAAGTAATATGGTACATTTTCTACGGACAGGGCGAAACAATACAAAGCGTAAACTTCTCCACCTCCCAGTTGAGTTTGATCTGCTGGAGCTGGTGCCTAGTGTGACGGCCAGCAACATCGCCTGATTCGGGCTCCTCCACTTCAGCCTTTAATTCCCGGGCCAAGTTGGGCGAAAGACGCAATTCAAATGTGAGCACGTTGAGCCCGTAATTCAACTTCAACTCGTACTGGAGATTGAGCAACTTGGTGCGGCTGACGGGGTCGGCCTCCTCGGACATCTCACACCCACTGGATACCTCCTCTGCGTTGTGAAACAATGCCACCAGAAAATCCTCGTTGTTTCCCTTGAGCAAGCCTTGGCCCGCAACCAATTCTGGCTTTTTGATGGCGTGAATCAACTCGTGCAACGAAACCTTCAACGAAATAAACGGAGTCGAGTCCTGGGGTAGCGAGAGCGAGTAGCTCTTTGTGGAGTAGCCAAAGGGGCCAAACTTGTACTCGAAGAATGTGGCCGCATTGAAGAGGGACGTGCCAGGAAAAAATGCCTGCGTCCATGTTTGCGCCTTGGTGGGTGTGAACTGGGGCTGTGACGCTATTGTGGTCATTAGCTGCAGCGAATTGTTGCGGGAAGACGAGAAGGAAACGTTTCTGATGAACACCTCGTCGCTTGGAGGGATTTTTTTGGTTTTTCCCATGACGTTGGATTCCGTGGCATTGAGCTTGCGGCTGGCTTCCTCGTCCTCCTCCTCGTCGTCCTCTGGCTCCAGAATCTCGGTCTTGACCATGCGTCTTTGCTCCTCCTCCACCACTTTCTTCGGTTTTCTTCCTCTCTTTTTCTTTGGAGGCTCCTCCTTCTTCAAGTGCAACTTGAGCTTGAGGGGTTCCTTTGGCGCCGTGAGGTTGAGTTTTATGCTGAGGGCCAGGCCCGGAAGCGCCTCGTGTTTCAAGGAGAGATACTTCTCGTCGAAGATCTCCTGCAATTTCTTGGAATCTTCGTAGATCAATGCCGAGGGGTCGTTGAACGTCTGCGCATTGATGAAAATCAACGATGTGGCGTCGTAGAACGCCTGCAAGTTCTCTTCCAAGGGCACATTCTCGGAGAAAAGATGTGTGTTGACCTGGTTCAACACACTGTTGAAGGACGTGGGAAAATCAATCATCTTGCCGTAGTCCGGGTACTCGTCGATGTCCACGTCGTCCATAAATGGAGCACTGAGCTGGCCCTCGCCCGGGAAGTCGTAGTGGATCACTTCTTCGAGAATTTCACCACACAATTTGGGCAAATCGGCCACGGTGATGGCATCCAGCCCCGAACCGAAGTGGTTGACCTGCTGGTCGATGAAATCCAAAAGCTTGCTTGCGTCGCGAACGATCCACGAGTCCGGGTCGTTGTAGTTCATTGCGTTTTTGTACATTTTTCTGAAATCCAGCACAAATTGCTGGACGTCGTCGTAATTGCCGCGGGCCACTTTCTTGTGGATCTCTGCCAATGATATTGGGTCCGAGATCAACGCGTAGTAGTCGGGATACAATTTTTTGGGCGGGAGCTTGACAAACGCTGTGACCAAAAGTCTGTCTGCTTCATCGTCTTGCAAAAGCTCAAGAG
Organism: Danielia reshetovae; assembly: GCA_030558395.1. NCBI lineage: Eukaryota > Fungi > Ascomycota > Pichiomycetes > Serinales > Metschnikowiaceae > Danielia > Danielia reshetovae. Next base: position 131,846 of record JAJMSL010000004.1, on the reverse strand, counting down.
CGTCTAGAGTTGTTCTGAAAAAGTCGGCCACGCTTTGGCCTTTGTGTTTTTTGGGTGCACTGGCGTCGCCAGCGGCAGCTCTTTTCATCCTGGCCATGGTGTGGGGAAGAGTGGTTTGGACTGTTTGTTGATTTTCGTTGAGATATGTAGGGTCTGTGTGCAGGTCGTTGAATATGGCGATGGAAGAGGTGAATGTATACGCCGAAATGGAGCTGAATTTGATAAGGTGTAGTTGATGTGGGGGTATTGGCGGTGGACCTGGGTGAATGGAGAATTTGGGCGGAATTGTGATTGTTTGGGGTACTTTTGATGGGGACTGTAGCTCGGTCAGGTGACTCAATAGATCATGTGACGCAGCAAGCCCGACGTATTTTGACCACAACTTCAAGGAATGCAGTTGATGCAGTAGCACAGAGTTTCTCGATGCAAAGTATTCCAATAATTTTCTACTTCCCTCAATTCAAACAGCTGCTGGTGGTTGGTGCGTGCAGTCACGTGACACATACGAACAGACTATCCCGAAGTATCCTATTCAGCGTCGACCAATACTCATCCTACAAACCCCTACTTCTCAATTCCTCTACGCAATTCAATCTCTCCGCAATTCAATCTCTCCGCAATCCAATCTCTCAATCCAATCTCCCACAGATCATTTTCTCAGCTTTCTGTCTTCGTCTTCTCCTGCAGGTCCAAATCATCAACTACAACATGTCCAGCTTCCCTGTCGACAGCGTCACCATCTTGTATGGAAGCGAAACAGGAAACGCACAGGATTACGCCCACTACTTGGGGCGAAAACTCCGATACAATTCGTTGAAACCCACCGTGGCATCTCTAGACTCATATCCGTTGAAGAGTCTTGTGACAGATACCCGTTTTTTGATTGTCATCTGCTCCACCACCGGGCAGGGCGAGCTTCCACGCAACGCCAAACGCTTCTTGAACTTTTTGTTGAGGAAAAAGCTTCCCCATGATCTTTTGAACCACATCCACTGCACCACTTTTGGTCTCGGCGACTCGTCGTACCCGAAATTCAACTACGCCATTAAGAAAATACATGCTCGTTTGCTCCAGCTTGGGTGCAAGGAGCTCAGTCCTCGTTGTGAGAGCGACGAACAGGCTCCAGAAGGAATTGATGGATATTATGCGGAATGGGAAAGAACGCTTATTGCAGGGCTTCAGAAACAGTTTCCAGCGCTCTACAGCATCGACGAAAACGTACTCCTTCCGCCCGAGTACCATGTGGAGGTCGTGGGGGCCGAAAATTTGGAGAAAAGTGCAAATCTCGAGTTGACCAGGCATTCGTTGTCGGTGGGCCAAATTGTGCAGAACAGGCGAGTGACTGCGTCAGACCATTTCCAGGACGTTCGTCACTTGGTCATCGAGGCGGAAAATGGCGATTTGGACTACGCTCCAGGCGACACTTTGGCTCTATATCCGCATAACGACGACCACACGGTGCAGTTGCTTTTGGAGCTGCAGCCACAGTGGTTGGAGATTGCAGACAGGCCGTTGGAAATCGGGCCCCTTGAAGTTGAAGGTGGCCTCATCGATGCAAAATGCCTCACTCTCCGCACTCTTTTCACCTTCCATTTGGACATCATGGCCATTCCGAGAAGATCGTTTTTTTCTCTTCTCTACCATTTTGTTGACGACGCCACCGACGACGGCCAGCGAGAGCGAGAAAAGCTCTACGAGTTCTCCAAAATCGAAGAGAGCGAGGACTTGTACGACTACGCAAACAGACCCAGAAGGCTGATTCTCGAGACACTTCTAGAGTTCGAACGCAACCTCATAATCCCCATCCACTACGTCTTGGACTTGTTCCCCACCATCAAGGTCAGATTGTTCCTGATTGCGTCGCGGCCGTCGCCGAAATCTGTGGAATTGGTCGTGGCCATAGTTGAGTACAAAACCATATTGCGGCGGATCCGAAGAGGGTTGTGCACGAAGTGGATCAAGTCTTTGAACACGGGAGACAAAGTGGTGTACTCGGTGCACCGGTCCAACTTGTCTTTTCTGCTTCCTGCAACCCCAAATCCACCAGTTCTCATGATTTCGCCAGGCACCGGTGTGGCTCCTATGAAATCACTCATTGAGCACGTGGCAGGCACCAGTGAGCTCCACTTGTTCTACGGATGCAGGTACAGAGCCAAAGACTACCTTTTTGGCGATTTGTGGGACAATCTTGAGGTGGAAGTGTATGGGTGTTTTTCCAGAGACGCGGGATCCGAGGCCAAATACGTCCAGGACCGACTCTTCCAGGAAAAGGAGCTAGTGGAGGAACTTCTTCTCAAAAAAAGTGCCATTGTCTTCGTTTGTGGCTCGAGTGGAAACATGCCCAGACAGGTGCGATTGACATTGGCCCAGATTCTACAGGACGGTGGCTTGGGCGAGGCCGAGTCACACGATTACTTGTTGAAGATGGAAAACTCAGGCCGGTACATCCAGGAAACGTGGTGATTTTTGCATCAACTGGCTCTGGAGGTGTATGTGCACTCCAATGAGAACTTTCAAATGGAGTTTCAAATCGAACACCGTCTTCTTCATGCTCAAACTGGCAGTTTCCGCCGCACCGTCCAGGCTCATTCGGGCCAATTTCGTTCGTTTTGCATCAAAAAACCCACACCAGCTCTCAGTCCACGGCAAATCGTACAAGACAGACGAGTGGACCAACGTTCCGCTGCTGATTTTGGGTCTCACCGAGCGCCAATTGCACCAAAACCCGGACCACCCGATCGGAATTCTTCGCGATTTGATCGAGACCAGCTTCTCGGGGCTCGGATACACGTTTTACAACGATTTTCGCCCCACGGTGACGACTTTCCAGAACTTCGATGTGCTTGATTTTCCAGCCGACCACCCGGGCAGATCGAAGCTGGACACCTACTACATCAACAAGGAGCACTTATTGAGAACGCACACGTCTGCACACGAGCACGAGTGCTTCCAGACGTGCAAAACCCCGGGATATTTCATCACGGCCGATGTCTACAGAAGAGACGAAATCGACCGTACACACTACCCTGCTTTCCACCAGATGGAAGGTGCTCGCTTGTGGTCGCAAAAGACACCTGAATTGGAAAAAGTCTTGCAGGCAGACATTGATTCCATTCCGCAAACCAGTATTATTGTGGAGGATCCATTCCGGGACCAGCCTTCGAATGCAGAGAACCCTAAGCAAATGTACATGAGCGACCCCGAGGTGCGTCTTGTGGCCACGCACTTGAAGAGAACGTTGGAGTACTTGGTGAACTTGGTGTTCGAGAGAGCCAGAGATTCTGCCGTCAAAGCTGGGTCTCAGGAAGCATACTTGAACGAGCCACTTAAAGTGCGTTGGGTGGAGGCCTATTTCCCGTGGACCTCGCCTTCATGGGAAATCGAGGTCTGGTGGAAAGGAGAATGGCTTGAGTGTTGTGGATGTGGCGTCGTGCAACAGCAAGTTTTGCTCAATTCGGGGCTTACCGAAGACAGATTGGGGTGGGCGTTTGGAATTGGATTGGACAGAATCGCCATGTTGTTGTTTGGCATTCCGGACATTCGTCTTTTCTGGTCGTTGGACGAGCGTTTCTCGAGCCAGTTCCAGAGAAGTGCCATTTCCACGTTCCAGCCTTACTCCAAGTATCCTGGTGTGAAGCGTGATGTCAGCTACTGGTTGGGTTCGGACTCGGCGTTGCATGTGAATGACGTCATGGAGGTTGTTCGTCAGCATGGAGGAGACTTGGTGGAGAGTGTGGTGAACATCGATGAGTTTGTGCACCCCAAGACCGGCAAGAGATCTCAATGCTACCGAGTGCACTACCAGTCTATGGAGCGTAATTTGACAAGCGAAGAGGTGAACAGCATTCATAAGCAGGTGGAGGAAGATTTGGTGAAGAACTTTCAGGTTGAGATTCGGTGAGGTGGTTGTTTTCGCAATCAATGAAATGTAAATAGGAATCCAATGGGATTATTTGAACAGACCAAATGATTCGAAAACAGATGCAATTGAGTTATGCATTTATTCGATAGGGAGGGTCACGGTGAGTGGCAACAGGAACAAAGTAATTCAATTTCTTCAACCAAGAATTGAAAGAATGGTCCAGAGCTATATATTGTTACTCTGAGAAAGCCGTTAATGAAAGTTAAGTTCCACCCACAAAACACCACAAAGTGAAAAATAAAATTTTCGAATCCTAACCATATAATGCATTACAAATGCAAATAGAGTCACCAGCAATCCATTCAATCGACAATCCAATTCCAGTATAACTTCCCACTAAACCTGGTCGTGTACAGACCAACTTACTAGTTGAAAAAATCTCAACCACGAACTTCCAAAACCACCATGTTGGGATTGGGAAAAAGCATATTCCTGAAGCTCAAATTGGGCCACATCGGGGCGTCCTCCGTCTTACCAACGCAGCCCATCTTTTTTGCTCTCAACAACTTGCAGAAAAGATACAAACATGAGTATGCTCCTCGCTACAAACAAATCCGCAAAGCCTTCAAGGGAAGAGTCACCGTGAGAACCGGAGGATCCGTCAAAGGAAGCAGTTTGGAATTCGGCCAATACGGCTTGCGTTTGCGGTCCAACGGAATCAGAATGACCGCAACACAACTTCAAGAAGCAGACAAAGTTATCCTGAGAGAAATCCGGCCGTCAGGCGCCAAATTGGTTACCCGGTTCACGTGCAATACACCCGTCTGTATCAAGGGAAACCAGACCAGAATGGGTAAAGGTAAAGGTGCTTTTGATCACTGGGCATGTAGAGTTCCAACTGGCAAAATTTTGTTTGAAATCAACGGGAAGATCCACGACAAGGTGGCTAGAGAAGGCTTGAGAAAGGCCCTGGAAAAATTGCCCGGTCTTTTTGAGATTGTGGACCAGAACTCGCAGATCAGAGTCAGTCCTACTACTTTGATTGATAAGCCCGAAAAGGTGGATTATCTTGAGGTGATGAAGAAAACACCCACGCCTAAATGGGCCAATATCCAGGCTTCCAAGCTGCCTGAATACAGACTCTACAGGGGCCGTTGATGTACATAGACAGACTGGATGTGAAACTGAAGGTCAGATGAAATATCTTGAAAATAGAAAAGCAGGATGACGATTAAGAAGCAACTTGATCATGAATGAGCATTAACTTCATTTTACGTATTTTGATTTTGGTGTATTTTGGCGTCTCTATGCTTATTGAAATCTCACTGAAATTCATACAGTACAATCTGAAATCATACAGTTCAATCTGAAATCCAATCTCAATTAACTACTCCTACAGATGTCTACACTGAAAGACTCCTCAAGACTAATAGGACATGCTCTCAACCAGGCATTAAAAATGGTGGAGTCGGACACCGAGGTATCCACCATTGACCTCAATCTTCTCACCAATCTCAACACTAACCAGTCGTTGAACTACATCAAGTTGGAACAGCATTTGAACGGGTTGGAGCTGGATTCCAAGAAAATGCAGGCGTTGGACGAAGAGTTTGCCTTGGTTCAGGAAGATTTGAACCAGATCGAGAAACAAGTTGGGGTTCTTGTGGAACTCACGGAAGAATTGGACCAATGGTCAAAAGAGTTGGAACAAAAGAGATGAAGCCACGTCCGCCTCGGATGGCTTTGAAACCGAGAAGAGTATTGAATCAGCAATTGGAGATTGCTCAGAAACGAAGGTGATATTTTAGTGGCAGAACAGTTCCACAATGGCCACATCTTTTTGAGTCCAGTTCCTACAGACTCCTTGATCACTTCATACAGCGAAAAAGTTGCCCCAAGCCCTTGTATCCCAACTGCTGTATTCAAGTGGTGCAGCGTCTTTAAGTTCAGAGGAGATTCAACATGCAAACTGATATGCAATGAATGTGCTAAGTCCACTAGATCAACTGCGTATTTGTTCCTAGATCAACTGCGTCTATTTGTGTTCGTTCATTTCAACAAGATTCACTGACAAAGTTGTCCTGGATCTCCTAAGAGCCTGGGTCCTCCTGCTCTCTTTGCGCACAAAAATCGCACTTCTGCACTTTTTGCACCCAATTCTAAACACTTGCTCATGTTCCTAGGAAATCTCTTGCTCGCTGCATTCGTGGCTACAGAGCCAATAGTTCGCCCCGATCTCGTGTTGTTTGTCCCCCAAGGTTCCCCTTCCCTTCCCGGGCGTCCCCAGTGGATTTCTGCCAACATCACCAGAAACCACAAATTGGCTTCCGACACTTTTGATGTTCCCATTGACCTGACTCGCTGGAATGCTGCGGCTTTGCAGAAGTTAGGAGGGAAAGTGGAGGATCGTGCCCGCTCGCTTATCAGCAAGTCCAGCTGGATGAAGTTATACAATGTTCTTTTCCCTGCCACTAGTACTGTGACCTCTGCTTCAACGGGAGTCATGGCCACATCTGCTCGGAAAATGTCGAAGGTCTCTGCTTCTCATTTGGTTCAGAAAGTCAACATGCGCAGATTGGTGGATCGCATCCAGTTGTTGGAGGTGTCGGACATCCTCTCCAGGAAAAGCAAGCCTTCAATGAATGTTATGAAAACTGGCGAATTGGAAAGAGCAGAGACGTTGAGCACTCTCTCTTCTCTTTTCGACATGCTCTTTGGAGGCCAGTCTGACCTGGAATCTGACTCTGATGAGTGCCAATCATACCCTGATTCCGATTCGGATTCTGACTGCGACGACTTCAGCGATTTCGACCCCTGTGACGACTTCGAGTACTACCAAGTCAGCAACTTCACCAATGGAACCAACAGCACTCGCCGCCATACCCGAAAAGGTACTTACCACATCCGGAACGGCACTTATCACACCCGAAACGGTACTAACCACACTCGAAACGGCACAAATGCCCTGGGCTGGCTTCACCGAATCAAGTACTCCAATATGAGTGCTGATATCGAGCCTGAGCTGGCTGGAACCAAGTCATTTGGAATCCATGTATACGCGATTGCAGCGGCTTCGTTGTTAGCGCAATTCTTTCTCTAATCGTAATGCATAAGGTGAGAGCCGTGTTTGTAAACTTATCGCGCACCTTCTTTCTAACCAGACAAATGTTAAAGATCAACTTATCAATTGCCATCTTGTGTTTGCTCCTGCTGGCGCTTTGCGAGGTCAGTGACCCGGCTGGATTCGATGCTCTGTCTGAATTAGCGGCGTCTTTCGAAGTTTTACCGAGAAATATCGCTGAATTGATGGAAGTCAGACCAGCAGAACTGTTGAAAAAGGTCACTGACAACGAATTGCTTGAAGCAGATACGCCAGAAGTCAAAATCACTGAACACGAGCCCATTCACGCAACAGAGTGGGAATCGGAACGGAATGAGTCAAATGCCAGAGATCAGCTGACTGAATTGAACCTCGGGTCCGGTGAAATTAGCGAACTTGAACCGACACATGATCCCACCAAGCTTTTGGAAAATCAAAATCCGATCGAAGGAACAGCTGAAAGATACAGAGATTATTCCTTCTTAGAGCGTATCGTTGACTTTCTCAATGAAGAGGAGCCAGAAAAAGATATTGCGTATCCAGAGCCAACCGAACCATACAATCCTGAACCAGAGCCAACGGAGCCATACATCCCAGAGCCAGAAAACGAGTATCCAGCACTTCCCCCGAATGAAGAAATCGCTTCCGACACCACCGCCAATGTGACCAAAACCGACCTCCGAATTATCTACCTTGATCTCGACAATAGTGACGAGGAAGATGACGATGAAGAAGAGGAAGAGGAACCAGGAAAGCTCAAAAAGTTGTTTTCCTTCTTGCTGCTCAACGAATCCATGCCTATCCAACTCGACAACCACACAAGCGATTTCGTTGAAGATGAACCAGAGGCCGTGGAGCAAACTCCTTCGGACTTCAAGCACAGAAATATCTCACGAAACGCAACTTCACCTCGTTTTGCACCAGATCAAGGAAGGTACCGGAACTACACCAGAGCAAACAGGACCAGTTGGAATTACGACGTGCAAAAATCATCTTTGGCGTCCAGAACGGCCCTTGGAACAGCCACGGTCCTTGCAGCAGTGGTGATTTATATGGCCTTGGGATAGAATTTGCTAGTGAAGTAGTTTCTCAGCACTTACTCTTGTAGTTCCTTGAGCCGCTGGCGCATCTCGTCCAACATCTCGTGGTCCTCGTCCACCATTGGAGCCTCGATTTCCTCAGGCATGCTGGCCGTGGGCACCTCGTTTTCGATTTTGGAGAATTTGTCCTCCGTGAGGCTCTGGATGATCTTGTTGACCTCCTCCTGGGACTCGTCCTCCATCTCGTCCTCAAAGTCCAAGTCCACCATGTCGTCCATCATCTCGTTGATGATTCCGGCCTTCATAAGTTCCTTGGACAATTCCTGCATTGTTCCGGAAAGAACACCCAAGTTGATCAACAGATTGACATCCTTCATCACGCCCGTGGACACCTGGAGGGATTGCGTCAACTTGCGCATTTGCCATTGCTCGTTGATGGCCATGGTTATGGACTCTAGTCTTGTTTTCGAAATGTGAAGTTTCTTGTACTGGTTGTTGATGTGGATGAGCTCGCGGGCATAGATTTTTGCAGTCTTGTAGTCGCCACTCTTGGCTGCCTTCTTGATGAGTCCTTCGGTCTTTTTTTGGAGCGGTAGCGTCTGGTTAAGCGACTTGTTGAGTTCCCTTTTGTTCTTGCGGAGTAATTGGTTGACTTTTTGCATCTAAACGTTAGCATTGTTCGCGGACGTTCAAATTGTAACGTACCTGTTCCTTGGGGTCGGGGCCCCAGATGGCCTTTTTGAAGTAATCCATTGTGGTGGAAATTTCGATATCGAGAGAGACTCTGATAACGCTCAGAAATTAGTCCGGGAGGTCCGGGTGTGCGGGTTAGGAACATGAGGTGACACAGCCCTTTTCATGAATTTGACATACTCCTTTTTCTTTCCAAGCATGCCTATTTCTCCCGCTTTTTCCCAGGCCGAATTGCCGGACGCGACCCAGAAACTCTTGTTGGTTTTGTTGGGCGTGTTTTTGCCCCCTTTGCCAATTTACCTTTTGTCCGGTCCCAAATACACCGTGTGGACTAAGGAATTCTTTGTTGCGGTTTTGTTGACCCTTTTGTTCTTTTTCGGGGGGTTCCTCTACACCTTGTACTTTGTATGCGTCTTATTTCCAGAGTCGCGCTCGCAGCCCAACGGGGAAGGGTACTTTAGAATTCCAGAGGACTTGGAGCACCAAAGCGAGCCAGCCGCGGCTCCAGAGGCTTGTGTGCCGGAGACTGTGTCTTCTCCACCAACTTACGAGGAGAGTGAAGGACCCAGTGCTTCCAGAGAGGCTCCAAAGGACACTAAGTTCACAGGAGACAACAAGGTGCAACATTAAATGAATTCGAATTGGGTTCAATTGTTTAGTTCTGGTACTTCTTTTGTTGAGTCTTTAGACTGGTGTATGGTATATGAACATGAAATATTGTAATCGGTGCAAGGATTTGCTTCTCAGTCTAGAAATGAAATTTTTGGTTAATTGGAACCTGGAAGTTGAAGGAGCCTGCCAGTGTCCAGCATCTGAGAATCTGTCACAGGAATCAAGATACTGTAGTGATTCGGCAATCACATCGCACGAAACCGCATCTCAAGAAGTCCGAGATCCATTTGCTTCCAATTCGTAGTATCATGGCTAGGCGAATCACATCATATTCGTCGGCGTACTCCATTTCGATGTCTCCATTACTTCTTCTACTTCTATTACTTCAATGTCATTTCACTATTTCTTTCATGTTCTCAAGTTTCAAAATCTGGTCTTCTTCTAACAGAATGGCCCTTCTTAGGCACCAATCCCTGGTTTCCATCCATTTCTGGTCCAACTTCTGCCAACTCTCTTCTTCTTCCACTTCTTGGCCAGAGCCATGTGGCTGAATTGACGAGAAATATCAGGACACAATGTCAGGGTGTATATTTAACAATGTGTTTTGTGAACTCCAGATCTTCATCCCTTGAGTTCGTAATATTAATGAGACACCCATGTAAGAGCATATATGCCTCGCTGTGTATGATTCTGCGTCTCGCCAGTTGTTGCAAACAAACAGTTTTCCAGTTGGAAAGATCCATGGTCTTCGCAGGGTGTGCTCGAAGAGGCATACTACTAATAACGTCAATATCGTAAGTCTTCTATTACTGTGTGCTCTGCAGCATTTACTGTGACCCTCTTTCTCTGTTTGACCATCCCACTTTTCGTGAAGTTCCCCCTTTTCGTGAAACTCAAGAACCTCAGAAACAGGGACAAGGCAAATCCAGTTTCAAAGATTGAAGAAACAGCCACTGCCAGCCTGGTTACAACGACACCCTCCTGGTTCAGCTAGCTCAAAGCCACCATGGCCTTCGCAACAAACCCCTCTAGGTGGAAAATCGACTTCTGCCCCAAACTCAATCTCTCGTCGAAGACAGCCGCCAACTCAATCACCGCAACCGCCCTCTTCAGGTCCAACAACTTCATCAACTCCAACACCAACGTCTTCAAAATGAGTCTCGGTGGAATGCAATGCGACAACAACTCGTAGAAAACAGCTCGCAATTTCGCCAAGTTAGCCACCGTCTGGACGGTCATGATTGACCGGGCCATGTTGCGGATGATCACTTCCCAGTCTAGCGTGACTAGCGTGGTGCTTAAGTCCAAAAGCTGGACGGTGTCATTTTGCATGGATATCGTCTCGAAACTCAACAACGACCGGCGCAAATTTCGGTCGGACGCCAGTGCCACGGCCTCAAAGTACTTCTGCTGTGCTTCTTCGTCTGTGGAGTCGAATTTGACCGACTCTTTGGACGCAATATTACGCAAAATACCAGCAATCTCTGAGGTGGACGGAGCCGGGATTCTAACCAACAACGTTCTTGATTTGATGGGCGCAATGATGTTGGAAATCGTGTTGCACACCATAATTAACCGGATGTTGGACGAGTACTTTTCCATGGTTCTTCTCAAGGCAGCCTGGGCATCTCTGCTCAAGGAATCGGCCTCGTTGATAATGACGACCTTGAATCGGTGTTTTAAAGCCGATTTTGCCTGGTTGGAAAAGTCCACCTGCTCCGTGGACGCCACGTCTTTCAACAAATCCTGAATCACCACACGGTCGTTGTTTCCCATATCAGAAGGTGTGATTTCCAAATGGTACGGAGAGCTGAGAACATTGAATTCCAACTTTCTGTTGGACGACGTGGTGAAGGTTTTCACGTCGATTTTCAATTTTTCCACCTGTGCCCCGAACAACTCGTTGAGCGTGGAATATATTCTGGTCTTTTTGCCTGCTCCTGTTGGTCCGTAAACTAGCAAATGGGGAAAATCGCCCGTGCTTGCAAGCGCCTTGAGACTCTGTGTAATCGAGTCATGGTACGAGAGCTGCTCGAGTTTTTTTGGTCTGTATTTGTCGACCCACAAAGACATGAAATGTAGTTGAAGTTGGAAAGTTACGCGTTCGCGAATTCACATTTGATGATGAGTCTCACCATTTAAGAAGGTGCCCAGTTGGGTTATGATGTGTGCAAGGGCATTGCTCTCGTAAATACATTGCTCTCGTAAGTGCTTCCAATCGCAAGTGTGTCTCTCGCAAGTGTGTCTCTCGCAAGTGCTTCTCTTGTCAACTGCTTCTGTTAATTTAAGCGACATTTCGTCTATATACTTTCCATGATCCGAGACTCAATTGGGCTATTCCAGCCTCAATTCCTGGCTCCCTTGACCCTAGGCTTGAAATGCTAACTGAAGGTGGCGTAGACGAGGTGTCATTGACTGCCTGTCTTGACCTAAGTCCTGTCGTGACCTAAACCTTGGGTTTCGTTCTCAAAAAGTGCGTCGGACATTCGTACCCTCCAGGGTTCTTGTCCAAATACTTCTGGTGGTATGTCTCAGCGTCGTACCACACCTCAATTGGCTCAATGGTCGTGGCAATCTTGTGGTTGGGGTACCATTCGTTCTGGAAAACCTCCTTGACTTCCGTGGCAATAGCAGCATCCTCGTCAGAATGCGTCAAAATAGCACTTCTGTACTGAACGCCCAAGTCTGGACCTTGTGCATTGACAGTGGTTGGGTCGTGGGTTCTGAAGAAAATGTCCAAGATGTCCTTGAGACCAACCTGCGATGGCTCGTAGGAGATTTGCAAAGCTTCAACGAAATTGGTCGAGCCGGAGCACACGATTTCGTAATTCACGGCTCCTGCCGTCTTCAACCCATTAGCATATCCAACTTTAGCATCCACCAATCCCTTGCCCTTGAAGTACTTGACAAAGACCTTTTCGACACCCCAAAAACAGCCGGAGGCAACTGTAATCAACTTGGACGTAGGAGTCCTTTTAAGCGTAGGCGATACAACAGACATGGTGAGAAAAGGAATGACTAAACCAGTGTAAGCTGTCAAGTAGTAAATGGATGCGCACGTGATGTCGCGCCACAATCTTTAAGTTTGCCCCATATTCTGCACTCTAGCAGACTTACTGCTTGCCCTTTCGCTTAAAGGAGAAAATGCTGCTTCGGCGTTTCTCCTTTTCTCCACACTCCTTGGTATCTGTAGTCTTTTCGCTAGCGGTTGGTATGATACTGCCCAGCGAGCTCTTTCTTTCAGGGGTCAACATGTCGGCCTTCAGTTCTCTTCTCTTGAGGCCATTGACCCACGACTTCTTCTCAAATTTTCCAGGCGCAGGCTTGGTTGTGGCCAGTGGAGGAGGCACAGGGTCATAGGGTCCGGTTTCTTTGTTGGACGATTTTCTTGAAATGACTCTTGTAACCGCATCACCAGTACTTTCCTTGTCAAACATGAACGTTTTCTTGAAGATGGATGTCTTTCTTCCAATGCTGTTATCCAAAGAAGCCTGCTCAGGAGCAAATTCCTTCACAGCTTCTGGATCAACAATACTGGCCGTAGAAGGCTCTTCGGAAATGTGAGGAATACCAAATCCGCTGGTGCTCATTTGTTGCATAGCAATAGAGTAGTCGCTTCCGTTGTAAACTCCGTTCAAGTCAATTCCGAAGTCCACGCCATCGTCGCCCTTTGTCTCGAGTTTTTCGTAAAAAAGAATGTAAGCACTGGCCAACCCTGGTCCGTTGCCGAAGAATCGAAGCACGTACGCCTCGTCCACAATCTCGATTGTCTCGTCGTCAAACAAAAACCAAAGTCCAGCTTGGCATTTGCAGAGCGCCACATAATGGCCGTGCATGGGTCCTCCTCCGATGTGGACGACTAGAGCGTACAATCCATATAACGTAAAGTCACCAGGATTGTCGTCTTTCTTATCGGTGGTTGTGTTGAAAAGACGCAACTTCAAAGGGTACAGGATGGAGTCGAACAACTTGACCATTCTGTCGAGTTTCTCGTCGTACTTGAACCGCTTGAAGTTGATGACCAACACCTCGGGTGTTCTTTTGAGCTTGATTGTTTTGACCGCTTCCTGCAAAGACAGGCATGTGTTGCAGTAGAATTTGTTCTGGTGGTTGAGGGTTTCCAGCTTGGAGAAGTTGTTGAGCGAGTAGGTCAAGGAGTATGCGCTTTCTCCCGGCGGAATGTCGATGGAAAGATCGAGAAACGTTTCGTCCTTGGACGTGATGGTTTCACACGACAAGCACTTTGTTTCGTTGGTGATAAGACCCTGGAAGATTTGCGTGCACCAGTTTTTGTCTGCCCCGACCTCGAGATTCAAGCTCTCGATAGTTTCGTTGACCAAGTAGTTGCAGAATTCGTGAGCGTCCTGGTGCATGTTGACCTGGCGAAACAAGAAGTTTCTCTCCTTTAACTTGCTGACAAAGTAACTTGGGGAAACCACCCCGATCTGCGACTTGTTTTCCACCATGGCCTCGAAAAGATCCTTGAGAGCATACAAAAGACAAGTTTCGGGCGAAACGTCGCTTTCTTGAAACGCATGGTCCACGTTGATGATGGGACCGTTGATTAAGGCCGATCTTTTCCGCTGGTCTGCAGTCGGGTTCGCGTTGAACGGGTTTATGGGATTTACCAAGTTGGCTTCCGGGTAGGGAATCCCCACTAGGACAAAACTGGACCGTGACGTAGTTGGTGCAGCCAAACTGACACTGTTTGCGTTGGAATTTCCGTTTCCAGCCTCGAGAAGCGCTGTAGACGCCTGAGAGTTGTCGTTTCGGTTGCCATCGGCCGACGCAGCCGACGCAGCCGTGGGCCGGGTCACGAGAATCTGGAGGTTGTGGAAGTCCGGGTTTTTTTTGACAATGAGTCTTTGCTCCGTCGACAAAGCGTCACACGACACAGCGTCGAAGATGTAGCCGAGTTTTTTATACTGTGACGTCTGCACGTCCTCTACATTGAGCACCGGCGCCGACGACGTGCTGAACTTGCCAAAAATGGAATTTCTCATCGAGGGCCTGGAACTGGTCGACGGGACCGTGGTTCCGTTGCTGGAGGAGTCGGCCGAGGTTAGTGGCGGCTTCCCTTGCTCTTTTAATCTTTTTGCCACCAATTGCTCATATTTTGCAGTAAAGGGGTGGTAGCTTGAGCCTGTTAGCGTGAGTCTGCGGTCGTGTTTTGAAGAATTGTATCCGACGAGCTCGGTACGGAATTTGTTGGTGAAAAACAAGCACTGGAGAATGGAATTGCAGTAGCACGTGTTGCCGAAGTTCTCCATGCCAAATATCCTCGAGGATCCATCGCCGAAGGGAAGATCCGAATTGGCGGACTGATTTCGACTCATTGTAAGATTTCACACACGGAAATTGCAAGCGAAAGAGCAAAGAAGGAGTGACGCACCGAACTGGCTGTTCAAAGTTCTTCCATGCGGGGTCGAAGAACGATGCTGAGGAGTAAGTTGGTGGTAGCGGTAACTAGGTGCCTTCGGCATTTTGAGAAGGTCACGTGACAGGTGGGGCTGTCCCCTATTACGGAAGCGGGATCAAGAATACAGATTATCGGGAACTAATGTTGGGGAGATGAATATTGGAGAGAATGTTGTAAATTGGGAATGGGATGGTTGGTGGTTATTGGGATGTTTGGTGGAATAGAAGTTTGGTGGAATAGAAGTTTGGTAGATTAATTGCGAGATATTTTCAGTTGTTGGCTTCTCAATTTGGAGATCCAGAGCAAGGTTGGATTGTGGAAATTGGGTGAAATTGCTGTGAACCATGGTATTTTTGAATGAGCGATGTCCGTAGATTTTGAAGTTGTTTTGTGATACACGGCAAGTCGATTTTTGACATGACTACCACCACTTTTCAGTGACCACAGAATGCAGCGAAGAGGAAGACGAAGATGCTCAAGAGGAAGCGGAATATTATTGAGGGCCAAGAGAGTAAGTTCGCCAATGAACCTTGGGTCTGATTTCCAATCTGTCATTCTTGAGAAGATTGTTATGTACTAGGAGCCCATTCACCTATTGTTCGCTCGCTTATCTAAATTGGCTATGTCAAGCGACTCAGAGGTCCTGAATGAGCGTCCATAATAGTCCTTGCTTGATAGACCTGACTGGAGGAGTGAGAGCAAAAGAAACTTAGGCAAGAAGTCTTTGCAAAGAAAAACTGATAGTAGAAACCTAACATGCTATGTCAGGAACTCACACAAAGGCAACGAAACGTCTATCTCGGCTTTTTATGCCACTCATGCATGTGGCTAGTGAGCCCAAGAAAATACTTTTTTTGACCATCATCAAGCAATCAGGAAATATCATTGAAACCAGGAAAATGCCCCAAATTTAGGTTGCTTATCAGATAATCATTAGAAATAATCTCGAATGTTAGGGGGGAAGCTCCACTGGTACTGGTTGGAGCTGTTGGGTGATGAAGTTCGACTCACTTAAAGGGGCGGATCTCGACGTTACTCATGGGCTTAGCATATCCGAATATGGCTCACATATCACTCTATTCGATTATGATACAAAATCTGTACAAATTCTCAAAATGGATATTCACAGCCACAATTCAGTTCCCACATCTTTCAACCTAGGCCCGTAGTCGAAATTCAGTTTTGGGGTGCCAAATTTCTGTGGCCAGACACTTTGAGAACATATCGAAATTCACCCAATTAGGAAGTGATCTCGAATTCTATTATTCCGAGTTTTTCAAACCTATACCATTTTTTGCTAACTATTGTCCACTCTTTCGAGTATGCCCCACGGGAGCTATGCCCACTTACCGATCAAAGCCATTAGTGCCGCTCCCAAACACAACATTCCAAATGCACAGGCAACTCTTCGCTTGGAAGCGCCCTTGAAGTCGTCGCCATGCAAAAAGTCCTGCGCCATCAACTCCACCAAACAATTGTAGATCAACATCCCGGCACAGAAAGCGTCAAAGACTCCTACCACAATTAGCGAGCCCCGTGAATTATTCAGGTACAAGTGACGAACACCTAACCCCACAGCAACTCCTATGGGCGTAGTGATGCTGTACGCGGCCGCAAGCAACCACGGAACATATTTTCTTTTCTCCGGCCACTGAGCAGTCGCAAACCGTGACCCTAGTCCCAAGCCCTCGAAGAACTGGTGGAACGAAATGGCCACAAACAATGTCTTGAAAGTGTCGTTGGAAATGGCCAACGACAAGCCCACAAACACCAGGTGGAACACAATGCCGAACTCGAGCAAGAAAATGTTGACCAACTTCTTGACCTGGTCGGTGTCGTCGTCTAAAGTTTCGCACTCGCAGACCTCCAAGTCTTCTTTCGCCAAATCTTCTCTCGACAACTCTTTCACATTTTTCATGCGTCTTTTGTGCTCCAACCCTTGCAGGACCACCACCTCTATGGCAAACATTGTGAATGTCCCCATGAGTGCGATTCCTGAGGCCCACGAATACTCGCTAAAAACCCCGCCCAAACATGGGCTGGTCAAACTATCCTGTGCTTCTCCAAGTAAATGTACAAAAGCCGTAGATACGATGACTCCAGAGCCAAAGTATCGGGTTACAAAGAAGATCCATCCGGGAACATGGAAAAACCGGTTTTTGGCGGCCAAAAGTGGAAAGAACGCACCCACGGCTGAAACAACTAGCATCACAAACACAGATGCAATTCTTACACCCATATCATGGCCATCGTATTTGCTCTGGTCACAAGAGGACATAAAGATTGTGGATTAAAAAAAGCGAATCAGAAAAGGCAATTCCAATATTAAATCAACTGTCAAATGAAGATTGTGGATTAAATAAAGCGAATCGGTTTTCGTTGAGAAAAGGCAATCGGATGTCAATTGTAGTCGATGGGTTCTTTTGTATATTCCTGAATTTTGAGGCTTGGTGTGAGCTGAGATGCCAAGAACTTTTTTCCAAAAGTGGTTACGGCCAAGTTCGGGTCCGAACTTAGACAGATATCACGGGTTATATAGCTTTTCTTTGAGAACTTGCAGAATCTTTTCGATTTTTCGAAAGGGGCCACAGCCAAGTTCGGGGCGAGACCGGACATTACGGATCAGATAGTTTTGCTTGAGAACTAGCAGGGTACAGTATCAGAGAGGTTATTGAGATGCAAAAAATGCAAGAGAATGCGCAAATTTAAGGCCAAGTTGGGTAAGTTGCCAAGGTCGGGCCCGAACTTAAACCAGAAATAACCCATTAGATTGTCTTTCCTTGAGAGCTGGAAGGGTTCTGACAAAGAACTGTTGTGGTTATTTCCCACAAATTCTTTGCACCCTTCAAAACTGGATGTCGCCGACAAGAAAACAACTGCCAGTGTTAACTATAATTCCCTACTCACATTCGAAAGTTGGATCTCTGAAGTGGGCTAATTTTCCTTAAAATTTTCTATGGAACCATTAAATGAATCTTGAATTCTTGGGTGAGAAGTTGAAAGCTCACAAGTGAATTTAGAATTTCGCAATCCAAAAGGATTTCGAGCCTTCGAGGTGAAAATGATGACATCATGTGTAAACAATGAAAATCTCGGTCTTCGGTTCTCACTGAGCTCTCAAGGATTCTCCTTAGCAAGATTTGCAATTCGCAAGCACAATTTACAAAGTTTGCTCTGGTCCCTTACCGAACAAATTTGGTGGGGAAATGAAAACTGAGAAAGCAAAAAAATTGCGCAAGCCCGGAATCGAACCAGGGGCCCAACGATGGCAACGTTGGATTTTACCACTAAACCACTTGCGCTTCTTATAGGGTTTATTGTATGTTGGACCTTTAGGGTCGATGTACTTACTGGACTAAGTCTTAGTCCTGTATACATGGGAAAGCTCAGGGCTCCTCATCCTGTGTGAGTGAAGTTTTATTTCACAAGCTATCGATGGGCACACCTGTTATTCCTTATGATGTATAGTTTGGTTTTTCTTTTTAGTTTTCCTAATTATACAATGATCGTTGAAAAAAAAATCAACCACACTGTCACTGCAGCAACCATAGCTCGCCACGGCGTGCGTAATACTGAGGCCGCGCCGCTTTTCATGGATTCCCCTTGCTGATAACCACATATGTACGCATCCGTTATAGTGTAATTAGTATAATTGTTCACGTACCCCCCGTCCGGTCCACACTGAAAAAGGCCCTCTGTCGCATTCGGTGTGATGGATATGACCAACGATTGACTCTGGGCAATTGGCTTTGGCAGACTCAGGTTCTCAAATGCAATCAATCAACTTTGCGGGGCTACCAGATGTTCTATGTCTGATGGTCTGCACTTGTAGAAAGATTAAGCTAAAGCTATTAACTTGTGTTATGAGTTCCTTGCTAACCTGCTTTCTCTGAGAGCAGAAATCTCTCTTTATATATTCCCAGCTCACGAAGCCGGGCGTCTTTTCACAAAGTCGTACGTCTTCTCCGCAAAGTCCTATCTTATCGCAACGCCATACGTTTTCTTGGCAACGTCATACGGTCCGACATACAAAAGGATGAAGCAGGTGGGATTCTTCAAGTAGATGTGGCCAAATACTTGATTTGGTCATTGCCAGCCTAACATGGGCCCTAGATCGTTGCAAGACTTTCCACAGAGACATGTGGCACAGCCAAAGTATTGTATGTCCACTCAATACAAGAATCGTTAAAAAATATCACAACTCCGAACACAAGAAAAGACCCGGATTGTGAGTGCCAAGACAGGACTGAGTCGTCAGTACTGTATACACTGTAATTGACAGGTCTGAGGCAGCAGTCAGTACTGTATGCACTGTTATTGACAGGTCTGAGGTAGCAGTACGTACTGTATACACTGTTATTGACAGGTCTGAGGTAGCAGTGCACAGCATCAATATAATTGATGCTTGAACAAGTTGGACACCTCGAACACGTTGGACGCCTTAGTTGGTGATTAGCCCAAGTTGTTAATAATGAGGAATGTCAATCCTCAGAATAGACCTTATTCTACTCACTGAAATGAGTAGTGGAGATTAAGGGCAGTTATCCAAAATAAATTATAGAACATAATTTACAAGACATGTCTATTGATTCAGAAACATCACTCGACCTCTCTATTGGAGATATGCTGAGGCCGATTACTCGTGGTTCCATATATGATTTGTTGGTAGATCATATGCAATATGAATCACTGGAGTATGAATAGCCGCAGCCTGCATATAATGTGCTCTTCGATTTCCAACAGCTCTTTCAATTCCAACATTCACATAAAAGTCACACCCTATAAACGGGATATCGTTGACATTGTTTAATCATTTCGGACGATAGTTACGTAGAATTCGAGATTGTCCCACAACTAATTTCGTTAAACCTTCAAATAAAATCCAATCCCTCACTAGAGAATTTCGGTTTTCAATTTTATGTATTTCGAGAACATGGTGTGGTGAATTCGGCTCAAGTCAATAAATCCTTTTTATCATTTTCAAATGCGCCACGAATTGATGCAAATTTCATTCACTAACCGAATGAATTTCCAACATTGATTTCACCTAATTTTGTGTTCGCTAATTTAGAGATACGAACACTGACAACTCTCAATTGCATACTGAGACCATTCCAAATTCGTGTCACTTGTTTTAATATTTCGCATGCTTTCCAAAGTTCAAAATTCGTTTGCTTTATAAATTGCAGCACGTGACCTTATAAAGGGTGATTCATGGATTTTTCCTTTAGCACACAAGATGTCTTTCCAATTTGTGTATGATGATGGAAAGACTCACAGCTGTTCGTGGTTATAGGTGCCTCTATTTGCCTCTATATCCTCCAGAACTCAACCCTATTGAGATGTTCTGGAATTCAGTCAAGAGTAAACTCAACACAGAGAAGTTCCTCCAGAAGGAAACATTGACACAGAGAATTGCTAAAGCCGCAACTTTAGTTCATGTTGATTCCATCCAGGGTATCATTCAACACTCTGTGAATTGTTTTCAAGAATGTCTTGAAATGCAACCTTTGTGAGGCATGAAAAGACTACGAATTCTACGAATTGCAGCCACGAATCATGAAGGCAACTTTCAAGAACTTCAAATGAACAATTAGCGAAATTCTCATTTTGGAGAGTACGTATTCTGTATGTTTAGGATACGACTTTGATTTTGACTTCTACTACTAAGTTGGAACATAATTCGTTGGCCATTGAAGCAAACTTTTTTCAGTAAATATGGAAAATAAATATTTAATAAATGAAATTTTCAACGCACAATCTGTTACTTGTAGAGCAGTTCTCCCGAAATCTACAATGAGCTGGAAGAATTTGGATAATTTGGATACTTCATTTTTCTGATAACAATTACGAATCCTGGTCTTCCCAATACGAATTTTAGGGGCTCCAGCTGATCTTTTCACTTAAGAGAGGTGCGACATTTATGTGAATAATATTGCACCTTAGGAAGTGAAACACAGTATACTCTAGGTCCTGCCCAGCTAGTCCTTGGCCAAGGCCGTGTGTGCCTTCAAGAATTCCGCATAATTCGAGCCACACTTCAAGCCCTCGTACTTGATCAATTCCAACCAACCCTCTTCGATTCCTTTCTTGTAGAATTCAAGTGTTTTCGCCCTGCTAATACCGGAATAGTCTGCTTTTCTGAGGAGATTGAAAAGCGTGTCTGTGGTATCCCATTCTTGTTCTTCAGCCACACTGGGCAAAAATGTGCCCAGATAAGAGTGGCCCCCTTGGGTCAACTGCACCTTGAGCCCATGCGTACCCACTTCCCAATCGGTGGGCAGCTCAATGGGTCTGAAATGATCCAAAAGTGTGACATCCACAGTCAAAAGAGGCAATTCACTTTTGGAAATTGGAGGAAACCGTGGGTCCTCAAAAGCACTCACAAGAGCATAACTAGAAACACCTGACTCGGTCTGCGAGCTCAGAAACGTCCCGATGCATCCTCTCAACCGATGGTTTTTATGCCAGGTGACGAAGAGTGGTGCCTTGCTGGGGTACTGGTTTTCGGTTGTTCCGGTGTAGGTGTTGAATTCCTTAAGGGATACGGGATTTCCCAGGTTGAGTTTGTTGTGAAGAGCTTCAAAAGCCAAGTATGCTAGAGATTTGGACATGAGAAGAGTGGTCGATTGGTGAGACTGATAAGGTGAGAATGCAGGACAAGCTGTGGGGAATGAAAAGCTGAAAATGCTAGCAAGCAGAAAAGTGGGCAGTTGGCTTTTGATAGCGTGTGCTGGATAGCGGGGATTGCTGGTGATTTCATTTTAGTGTGGTTTGGTGTTCGTAGATTTGGCGATTTTGCACCCATTGCAGGTGAGAATAACGGAGATATTACTGCCACTTTTTTGGCAGATTTAGCCAGGTTCAACGTTTCCCAAGTGTAACTGTTCGAAACAGTGGAATTCAATGCCTGATGTGACAACTGAGATTGCGACCTCGCATCCAACCACAAGGCTAATATCGGGAACAAGAGGATTCAACAGTGCTAGCCGACGTTCAATTTCAAGAAGACACCTTCCGTTGTAACTGCTTCATCTCACTTATCCATCCTTTGATACAACGAAGTTTGTGATTTCTTTCCATGTGCTCTTTTTTCCAGCTCTGGTTACTTTTCCATCGTCTCTCAACCATGACCTACAACATCTAACAGGGAATCTCTTGATACCACATATATGCAAAACCTCCAAGCCCTAAAGTTCTCCGTCTTGATTCAAGATCCGAGCCAAGTCTCCACACGGAGCACTCGCTAAGCTTGCACTGACACAAAGCAGGGTAAGGTTCTTCGGAAAAATCCCCTTGATCTTATCCAAATGCATGGCAAAGTAGTTCCCGCTGAGGTCAAGCGACAACACCTGTTTGGGGAACGGAGTAAGCAGCTCAAGTAAGTTTCGAGAAAGATCGATGCTCTTGAGCTTGTCAAAGAACATGCACCCGAAGGAATTGCTGTAGCTCACAAGAATGTTGCCTGAGAGGTTGAGAAGCTCCAAATTGAAGGGCCCAGCCACTCGGTAGTCGTGCAACTCCACTCTCATCAAGTTATTGTTGGAAAGATCCAATGTTCGGAGATTCACGAGATTGCTGTACCTGAACGAACTGTTGGTCAGAACGCTTAACTGGTTATTGGAAACACAAGTGTTCAAGCAGGCTTGAGAACTGAATGTCTTTCATGTGCCAGTCGGTTAAATTGTTGAAGGATAAATCCAAAGTCCGCAAGTTGTTGCAGTAGAAACATCCAGAATGGTCCACCAAATGACCGAGCAAGTTGCTGGAATTGAACAAGTGAAGCTGCAAGTTTTCCACAGCGATTTCAGTTCCTGTGGTTAAGATTTGCGCCAAACCCATCGACATGTTGTTTCGGCTGCCCATATGCTTGCCAGATCCAGGGTGGTACTTGATGGTGAACGAACTCACGTTATACTCACCAGTGAAAAAAGGCTCAAAAAATGACTTGAGAAGCAGATTGTCAAGAGACACGTTTTCCACAAGCATCAACTGGATGTTGAAGTTCCGGGTGAATTTTTCCAAAACAGGTAGGTACTTCATCATCGAGTCCATGAAAGCAACCGAGTTGGTGTAGTTGGTGAAGTCAAAGAGAACAAAGGTGATTTCTTTAGGCGAAATGACGATTCTGTGGTGGATCAAGTATTCCAACTGGGCCAACGTGAACGTTTCAAAACCAATTTCGTTGCTCATCACCAAGCTCTGGTCCTTATATTTGGCATACAAGCCCTGGTGTCTGAAGGACAAGTATGGATCATTTTGGACTCCAGCTTCCAAGTCAGGAAGTTCTAAGAGCCGATCGAGATCACACCCGCTTAGGAAGCTTAGCGTATGAGTCTGGAGCTCTCTGGGAAGACGAAAGAGAATTTCCATCGGCCGTATGAAAATGGATGTAAAATGAGATCAAGTGATAGATGCGTAACCACAATAACCGCTATGGTGCAGAAAAGCCACACCGGGATTTGTTCCGGGAACGAAGCAGTTTCGTTTAGCAAGCAATGTTCTTTGACTTCTCTTGAAAAATGACTCTTGCCTGGATTGCTTTTTGGTGACTGCAAATTAAGATAAGCCTGGTGCGCACATGACGATAAGCATATGATAAGAGTCTGGGTCAAAAGTTCGATTGGAAAAAACAAAAGCCAACACCCACTCCAACCCGGTGACTTTGTCCACTTGCAATTTCGCATCCCACACAATCCAGCTGCTTTGACCAGCTGCTACTAAACTAGAAATGGAGTATGTGTCACGTGACATTCCTCGCATGACCGCAGCCTCAAGTTCTCGTTCATCCTTCCATAATACCCATGGGTCTTTGTTTTTCGTGTTTGGGCTCGGGGAGCGACGATTCCGAAAACAACGAGCGGACGTCGTTGCTCGGCAGTCATAATCTCTACTCCGACGAAAATCTCCAAGAAGAGCTCTTGAAACAGCAACAACGTCAAAACGAACTCAGCACCATCGTCAACGACCTCAGTGACAACTTGATTGACGTTTCCACATTTCTCAGCAACACGCCCAACGGAGTCACCACGGGAGGAGAGATGCTGTATCTGAATGCCAGTTTAGGAAATGAGACCGAGGACTTGAACGGATCAGCACTAACGTCTCCTGGAGTGGGCCCTGCTGACGACGAAAGGCTGTATCCGTATTTGTTGAGTGTGGAGGAGAAGGTTCAGATTTTGAAGGCGGTGGACAACTTGGATGATGAGCTGAAGCACTTTGAGATGGAAGAGGCAAGTGGACCGTTGTATGTGACCTTTTAGGCCTCCGGTTTCCAGGAACGGAAATCTTGGACGTCTATGGAAGTAATAATAGAAAAATGACAGGTTTAGGCTTGTAAAGTGGATTTAGAGTCCCAGTCCATGCACCCTCCCCTCAGTGACTTCACTCAATATCGAACTTGGCTGATTTCGCATAGACGTCCTCGTGCTAACAGCCAGAATTCCTAGCAATTCCAAGATTTCAGTTCGATTTCAGCTCCAAGATTTCAGCTCCAAGATTTCAATCCAAGATTACAGTTCCAAGATTTAAATTCCAAGATTTCAGTTCCAAAGTCACTCCAAGTCAACGACATCAAGCGTCATTCCATGCAAACACCAGCTGCACCGCGAAAGTCCCTTCTCTTGGAATGCAAACCCCACCTTTCTTCAAAACTGCCCAATATCTGCCCCACATTCCTGTGCGCACTCCGAATCGGCTGAAAACCAACAACTCATGGATCTCGCCAACAATGCCTGGCACCATGTGCTACGCCTCGACTCGTATTTTGCCGACGTCATGGCGCAGCACTGGTTCACCAACGACTTGATCCACAACCCCGTGTCTCGCATAATATCCGAAATCCTCTTTGTCACCTTCGTCTTTCTCCTCGCATTCGAGTCCCTCTACTGGTCGGGCATATACTTGGGCTTGTGGGAGTACCACGCCAAGGACATTTTCACCGAGGTCCCCGTGCACTGTGCCCACGTGTACGTTCGAGTGAACGTGGCCACGGAGGTGGAAAAAGTGAGACTGTACTACCAATGGAAACAGAACTCCACATACAACATCTGGAGCTGGAAGCGGTTGAACGAGTTGGGGGCGGAGACTTTCGGGCTCGCCAAGTTCGTCAAGTACCACTTTGAGTTCAGCCCGGAGGATTTCGAAAACAACCCGCAGCCGGAGTTTGGCTCCACGGTTGAGCACTTGCGGCAGAAGATTCTCGCCACGTTTGTAGCATCGGCTCTCGCAAATTTCAAGAAGGCTGTGACGAGCGACGACGTCATGGTGTTCAACAGCCGAAACGCCGAAGTTGGCGAAAACGAGAACAAAACGTACCTCAGCAAAATCCACATCGAGACGGGAAACGTCGTGGATGCCATCATCGTGTGTTAGTTGCCTCGTGTGTTGTCGTGTGTTAGTTATGGTTCCATCGTGTTACAATAGAGTCGTTCCGTCGTCAAGGCGTCCGTAGCGTTTTTCTGCCGTGATTTTCTTCTCCACCAACCTGTTTTCGGTGACGATCCAGAGCATTGCGATTTTCTCGAGCCGCGACTCCAACGAAACGGTCACAGCATGTTCCTCGTGGTGGAGAGCCGGTTCTAGAGGCGCTGCAGGCTCCACGTGGAAATCGTATTCTTCGGTGTCGGCCATTTCCACATCTTCCTCTAACCGAGGAGCTCCGGCGAGTTTCTGGAGGGACTCCGCATTGAACTCCACAAACAGCGGCCCCTTGTAATGGAGCGTCGGGTCGGCGATTTCCAAGTCGAGAATGGCCCGGTTGACCACACGGTAGCACTCGTTGCGCAAGGACAAATCAAATAAATGACGTAGCTCCTCCGGCAAGTCGCTCAGCTCCTCCACGGGTGAATTCGGGTCGAAATTGAAACAGAGCAAGCTCATGGAGATCTCGAGCTCCTTGAGGAGGTCGTACGAGTGCGTGACCTTGCTGATCAAATTATCACGCACAAACGTGAGAATATCGTCCAAGAACTTGCGTTCGGCGGCCAGGTTGTCTTCGTGCAGCTGGAATTTATGGCTGCGGATCATCTCGATCAAGTTGAGCCGGAGCAACTTGAAGAGCAAGAGGTTGTTGGAGTCCAAAACCGTGGGAAGGTAGGTGCTGATGGTGTAGATCGCCAGCGTGATGTCGCCCTTCAAAATCAAGTACTTGATTTCCCTTCTCTTGTCGATGGACGAGTAGCCCTTCACGATTTCGGTGGTGTCCGTGGTCTCCGGGGTCGGAGTTCTGGTTTCGGAATAGATTCTCACTGCCTGGACAAAATCCACGGGAGCGGCGTTGCCTGGATCTTCGGAGAGAAATTGCTTCACGTGGGCAGACGGCGTCCACGCTGTTTCGTGCACGTCCAAGTCGATGCGGGCCTCTTTGGAGAAACTGAAGGCGGCTTTCTGGAATCCTTCTTGGATGAAGTAGTTGAGAATGAGGTTGTTAATCTTGTGCTTGGAGATTGTCTCGTGGGGGAAGAGCTTGTTGAGGGCGTCCTGGGTGAACCGCAAGGGCTCTTTTTCTGCGTCACGGGCGAGTTCCATGGTGTAGAAGTGAATTGAGAATGAGAATGCAGATATCGATAGTGAGATTGTCAATTGTGGGGCAAGCAGTGTGCAGAATGTGGAGGAATGGCTAAATTTGATTTTGGATTGGGATCTGTAGGATTTTGACGTTGCAGACGTTTGGTATGGGCTGTGGCTTCCACTCGAATTTGGGTCATGGACTTGTCTTTTGGGTGTTTACATATTGTCAATGTTCTCCATTTTTCAATACTTCTGCGAACGAAAACTATCGTAATTTTCTGAGATCCAAAAAAGACCAATATCATCAAGGCCCTCATTTCAAATTTTGTGACATCTGAAGAAGATCAAGGAAACTTGAACTTCTGGGTTTTGGCTTCTTGTGGCTTCGTATCACAGGTACTAACATATCATGGAGTATCTTCTATTGAGTAGTCGTACTTGCTTCAACTTCACATCTTCTATTTTGTACTCGTACTTGTCACCCTCACACCTTCCGATTTCTTCAGGTGACCAAGTCCTACAATTGTTTGGGAGTACAGTATTCTTTTTTTTTGCACCCAAATTCTTCGCGGTATTTCTCCTTTTGTTTGAATTGCTCCTTCGAAAGGTGCCACATAATGAAGGGTTGCGATTGACTTCATTCTTGGAGTAATGTACCTGCTCTGCATCTGTCTGAAATCTCTCGCATCCGAATTTAGTACTTGTATTTTGAGCTCAATTTTGTACTGGTTTAGTACTCTATTTTTTCTTGTACTCTTCAGTCTGTTCATTCCTTCGCAGTTCACTGCTAGCCCCTTACTTCAACGTCTCAGGCATCTCCATCATAAGAAGCACAGCAGAAGACCACCCCAAGAAATTCTTGGCTCCCTTCGCCTGTCCCGTTTCGTCGTCGTACTGTTCCCACACAAATCCCGTCTTCTCCCACTGCAGCTTGACATTGGAAATAATGTTCTTTCTGAGCTGCGTGTATGTGGTGCGGATCTTCGCCTTGAGCTCGGAGCTGGCAAAGGGCCCGGAAACCTCGTAGTAATGCTGTAAGTTGTCAAGCACCAAGAAATTGATGTTGATCCAGATCGGAGACCTCCAGTAGTTTTCTCCAGTCCTGTACAACTCGTCTGCTTTGGACATGGACCGGATTCCGTACTCAGACCACATTTCCTCGGGGTCCGCAAGGAAGTCCACCATGTGCTCAAGCTTGTCCACGCTCTGAGCAGGAATGAACTTGGTCAAAAACGGGAAAAGTGAGATGTAGCCTCTGAAACACGCATGCGTGTTCTCGTCCTCCTCGTCCACGGTCAAATCACAGTACACCTTGTGTTCTTCCGACCAGTGAAGAGCCTCAATGTTGGCTGAGACATTCTCCTCGATTGCCGTGTACAATTTGACGTCCTCCTTCAAGTCTAACAACTCCGCGATCATTTTAATGGAGCGGGTCATCACACCCATCCAGCACAAAAGGTCCACGTTCAATTCAGCCACGTCAATCGGAAGAGCTCGGGGATAGTCGTCCAATCCCGACGCAAGACAGTGCGTCACCGTGCGTCCTCTCCACCTGTACGCCTCGGAGTTGGTGCCACGTTCGAACTCTTCCACCTGGCCGAGCTGCGTGCTGCGGAATCTGTGGTAGTGGAGTTTGAGCTTGGGGTAGATTTCGCGCGTGTAGTTTGCAAGCAATTCCGGATTATTGATGACGATCTGGCCCAAGTTCTCACGCCCGAAATTTTCGTGGTCGACATCGACATCCACAGGCTCGTCGGCGTTGGGTCGGTCGAGCAAGTACGTGAAGGCCAACATCAACGTGGGGGGATTCAAAATGGCAGGACTCTGGACCTGGAAAAGTGGGGGCACTCGTGAGCGCAGTTCCGGGCCCAAAATCTGTTCTCGAGCGATCCATCCTTCGTCGTCAATGAGGTCGAACCACGACTTGAAGATTTCCAACGCCAAATCCGTGTCGTACTTGAGAAGAGGGAGCAAATGGAACCCCTCGTCCCAGTAGAAACCTCTGGGGAAGAAGGGCCGCGATGGCACCAATGTGAACAACTCGAACGGGCCCTCAAGTTTTCCGTCCAATTTCGGAAGTTGCGTTCCTCCTTCGTTTTCCTCGAAGGGCACGTCATCGTCAATCACAGTGGTTCTATCCACCAAGTGGTCGCCGTGGAAGTAGGAGAGGCCGCCCAAAAGGCCGGAGAGGATTTCCTTTCCGAACTCCTTTTCGTCGTCGTCGAACCCAGCAAGCTGGAAGTGTTTGGCAAAATTGGCGTCCACATGGTGGAGCACCTGCGAAATGCGCAAGTCGAGATTCTCCAACGTGAGTTTTTCGGAGGGCGGAGAATTAGCCTCGTTGAACAATACCTCAAACGAACACGCCCCCTCGAACATCTTCTGCACAAAATGCAAGTTTCCTTCGTAGTTTTGCAAGTTCCGGACGCAGTAGCTCAGGCACGCCGGCACCATGTCGCCGGTATCGCCGAATTGGGCAACAAAATCCTTGACGGAGTCCTGCAACAACGTCATGAAGATCTCCTTGGCCCTCCACACGCTTTCGTTGGGCACTCTGAGCGAAAGATGGTGCGTGAGTTTCGGGTCCACCTCCGGCAAAAGCACCTTTGCATCTGGGTGTTTTCCTGTTCCCTTGCTGACCAGCACCTCAAACATACCCAAATCCTCGCTGAACCCGGACATGGTCACCGTTTCCTGGTAACCAGCTTTTTTTTTCGGGTTGTCCAACTTGAAAAAGCCCATGGGCAACACCTCCTCGGACTCTGGGTCAATGCGGTCACCCTCCAAGCCCGAGTACCAGATAAATGACGTCTTGACGTCCTCGAAGCCCTCGTGAGGCACTGCGGCCACCTTTACGGCCCAATTTCGGCCGTTTTCGCTCTTTACAAAGTCAATCGTGATGTTGATGTGGCAGTCGTCGTCGGAGATAACTTCCCGTCCGCCGTACCTCGGGTCAAACTGCACCCAGTTGGCACGACCTACGTTATCACCCTGTTCAAAAAAATGCTTCGCTTTCTGGATAGCTGCGTGCGTGTCCACGTTAAACCACATGAGCCCGGACATAAGCGAGTTAGGGAGCCGAGGCCGGATGCCGAGGTAATTTCCACTTCGGTAGGGGCCCCAAAGAAGCGAGTCGTGGGAAAGTTGCTCGTATTTTCCGAGCGGAGACTCGCGCGAGGGCGGGGAATTAAGATTGAACTCAAGAGAGAACGCAAATGCGAGTAGCGAAAGCGTAGCCACGTACCGAAGAAGTAGATTCATCTGGCGTAAGTGGTTTTGGTGATTGTTGAGTGGATTGTGATATTGGAGGCTGATATTGGTGCGTGCAGGAGTTGGAGGTGGAAAATGGGTGAAATCGAAAGAATTGCCTGAAAAGAATTGCCGCAAAGAGTTTGCTTGATAGCTCTTGGATCTACGTACGAGACGGAAAGATTTTTGGAGGAAAGAATGTGATTTGGTGGAACATGACGATCCTTGGACACAATTTATTTCGCAACCATTGGGCAGTATTTTGCACCCAATGGGCCAAGCACCACTATTTCACACCATCGACCGAGAAATTCAAAGAAAGAAGAAATAGAGAACCTTTTTTTGCTCCGCTTTGCTAGCACACAATAATAACTTTTTGGAGAACAAGGAATTGGAAACTGCCCTTTATGCTGGAAATTAAAGAATCTCCATTTTTCGAATTTTGGGATTTAAAAGTTCCAATGAGCTGAATTTCCTTTCCTTGAAGACTCTTTCCTTCCAGTTGACTGGCTCTCTTCGGTGCCCAAACTACTGACTAAGCCACGACATTTTTATTGCGACATTCTTGGAGGAACCAGCTTCTTGGAACTAACTGAGGTTCGCCAATTCAATACAAACCAACATCTGATTCAGGTTTTAGTTTATTTTCATCCTTGGTATCTGAAGCTTCTGACTACGCTGGATTCGACACTTCACAGTCTTTTCACGGTTGCAACAAATTGTCAGAAAATCCAGGTGAGTCTCTCGCCTATGACATGCCAGTTCTTCCTTATTATCGTTCACCAAATTTGGATCTCAAGTGTTAAGTAGTCAATCAATTCGCTCGATCGCAAATAGCATGCACCCTTGAGATGCAAAAACAAGTGATCTATACCATTTCTGTTGATCTTGCAGAATAGAGAAAAATACAATGGGGCAAGGAAACATAGTCTGAAAATAGTATTTCGCAGTATTTCGCACCCAATCCCCAACTGCTACCAAGAACGAAACTCCACAAAGAAGAGTTCGATAAAATTAACTGTGCTCGTCAGAATAGAAGGGCCATGTAATCTGAAACCTCCGTGTCTACCTCTTTGCGTTTTCAAAGCAGCTGTGCACTCTTCGTCTTTTCCAATAATTTCTGTCTCGTCCGCGAAATTGCAAAATATACCGATTACTTAATACTTCTCTAATTTTCTTCAACATTGAAATCAAAAACAACAAGCAACAGACAACCAGAAACGGGAAACTCCCACTCGCTCAAGCGTCTCATCCTTCTTTCTTTTCTTCTATTTGGTCCATATCTGGGGTTACCATCAGAGCGGCCTGGATACAGTCTCATCTCAGATCAACTACTTCATGTTTCCCTGTAAACCCGGGTTGGGGACCCAACTCACGTACGGGGTCAAAGGAAACGGAATTCTCGTTCCAGAATCCTCACACAATACCACAAAACCCAAAGTGGAGTTTCCAAGACTACGAGACCACGGAATATACTTGAACAAAATCGAAAATTCCACCATCTCGCTCGCTGAGAGCATCAGCCAAAACCAAGAACAGCCAAAAGGAGACTGGTGGCATCGCAGACTGCATTCAACCCCTCTGGTTCCCAACGAAGTGGTGGAATCTTTCTCTGTGGAGTCGCTTCCTCTACGAGAAAACTTCATGTTTGATCCGACTTTTGGCAAGCTCACAGCATATTTCCAATTGGGCACCGGGGCTTACTCGGATCCGATTGTAGTGGACGGGATAACAGAGTATCCCAAGGCGAAAAGCACAGTGGTTCGGGTCGATGGATTAGCTTTTGTGAGTGAAGAAACGACGTTGAATGTCATGGCGTTGCTTCCTCGAAAACGACGCCTTTTCAGTTCCGCAGAAACTCTCATCGAATTGCCCAAAATCATCGTGGCCCAGCCGGGTTTTGAGTCTGTAGCTCGGTGCCAGTTTCCAGACCCGGTGAAACAGGTGGAACCCAGTCCGTTTTATCCACTTTTGGCCATCAGAACAACCACCTCGTTGATTTTTCTCCGGGTCTCCTGGAACAACACCCCGAAAAAGAAGTGTGTGGAGCTAAAACAGGTCCAGACCATCGCAACCAAGGCCTCCCATGTAGAGTTCAATCCACAAAACAAGCACCAATTTGCACTAATTGACTCCAACGGAACTGTCAGCATGTGGACTATTTCAAGGGACCGGGGATGGACGGTCAGCAAGCTCGGGCCGGAATTGTCCATAGCAGACCCAGAAGATGTGTCCAGTTGGAAGAAAATGTGCTGGACGCAAAATTCCGAGTCGGTTCTCGCTGTTTCCCGAACGGGAGCGTCCATCCTCTTGCCTGGCTCGAAAATCCCGGTTCAAAGACTCATCACGGCCCATATGTGGTCCAGAGTACAGGATATCTGTGCTGTGGGAAAGTACACCTTTCTACTCACCACCAAGGAGTTGATCTGGACAGAAACCGCCTCCAAAATCAACAGACTTGTTTCGTGGAAACACTACTTGGACGACGCAGACCCCACATTCAAGTTGTCGGTATGTGGCAGCAACGACATGTTCATTTGCTTGATCTTTTCTCAGCAATCTCCGTTGATTATGGTGTATAATTTTGGTTTCGTTCAGGGCCGGGCGTGCAGCCTCCGGGACCCGTACTTTATTCGTTCCCAGTGCGAAGGACTACGGCACGTTGACATTTACAAGTCGACTTTTGAAGATTCGGTGTATCATTTGGTGGAGGTGGGAGACGACCAGAGGGTTTCTTTCTCCACGTTCCACGTGGTTCCAGATCGGGCTTTCAGAGAGAAAGCCAGTGGAGAAATCACCGTTCCAACCACTGTACCTACGTCTCTCTTTATGCAATTCTCGTCCAATGAGGCGACGAAGGCATACGCAGTTTATTCTTCTGTGGAGAGAATAACCAATGAAAAGGAGGACGAGGACGAGGTGGAGGAGGTGGAAGGAGTCGAAGCTAAGCAGGTTCAAATTGTCCAGAACTTTGCGTTTCGTCTTGGCACAGACATCGAACTGCTTTTTCAGAATCAGGAAACTCAAGACACTCAAGAAACTCAAGAAACTCAAGAAACTCAAGAAATTCAAGAAATTCAAAGTCAGAGCAAAGTCAGTGAGAGCCAGAGCGGGGGTCACCGGCTTTCCGCTCTCGTCCAGCCACCGTCGTACCTTTCCTTAGCTTCCGTTGCCGAAACCATTCCGACCTTTGTTAGTGATTTGGAAGAATACGATTCCATGTTGGAACAGCTCGGTGCGTTCTACGACAGTGTGGAATTGAGCATAGAGAACCACACAAAGACAATTTTGCACCGTTTTGGAACGCAGTTTCAGTGCGAAGAAAGCACTTGGGGTGCGCAAACGGTGTTCGGTCTTCTTTCCACGATCTTCAAAGACAAAACCCATGTGAAGCCAGCAGCGGTGATTTTGATATGCAGCATGATCAAGGCTCGCAACAAGAACCTTCCTGATGTTTACAAAAAATTATTTAACGACCATTTGGCGGAATGCCCACTGGAACTCCAGTCCATTTTGTCAGAATGGCCAAGTTTTGTTGCACATGAGCCTGAAACCGAACCAACGGCACCCAAGTCCAAAAAAAGAGGCCTCTTGCACCGAGCTCTTACCCAGAACTCACAGGTGTACCAAACACAAACGGATTCTCAATTGGAGCCAGTTCTGAGCCTGCCTGCGTCATCGCAGAATTCCATCTCTCTGTCTCCACCTGTGATACAGAACTCCCAAACTTCTCAGCCAAAAAAGTCCTCGATCAAAAGAGGCTCACAGATGTCCAGCCAGAAACGGAAAAAGAAGAAGGGTGGATTTGCATAGATATAAATACCAATCTAGATTCGAGAAAATTCTCCGTATACTCACCAGTGATTACTTGAAGGGAACAGTGGACCTATTAATAACCATTGGACCAGAGTAAGATTCAGATCTTGAAATTCTCAAGGTACTGGAGGACAATACTGGTCCTGCCAGGTCATCTTGCTATTTATCTCTGTAGTGCACCAATTAACCGTATGTGCACGCATCAGCAGGCAATATATCATTCTGTGGCTCTATCACCCTCTATCACCAGTGTCATTTCAATCATCCGAATATCCGTATCAACGCATTACCGATCGCGTTTCTGTGTTGATTTTCTTGATCGATTCAGCTAGCTTGCCTGGATCAATTCCTTGGTCTAGAAGCTTGACGCAAAGCTGAAGAGTGGGCTCGTCTATTTCTGAAATGCCAAGGATCTTTGCCAACTCAGCAATGAGACTGTTTGCATCACGAGTCTCCGTCATGTTTTGGATAAAAGTTCTACTTAGCGATACAATTTTATGAGAAACCTGTACAGATACTACCTCCAGAGATCAACCATACCTTTAATGAATCACATGGATGGTTCACTTCAAGGAACACCTGGTTGGATCGCTTGGATATATTACTTGGATAGACTACTTAGAAGGGTCATCCTCAAATCTCAAGTCCCACCCGATTTGTTCGCCCAAGGTAGGCAAAATCTTAGCAACACTCTGGACATCTTTGTCTCCTCTGCCAGAAACATTGATGATGATGTGCTGGTCCGATCTCATAGTCTTAGCAAGCTGAACACCTCCGTAAATGGCATGCGAAGATTCCAAAGCTGGAATGATACCTTCCAACTGCGACAACATACGGAATCCCTCCAAAGCCTGCGCATCGGTTGCAGCCACAAATTCAGCTCTTCCAGTGCTCTTCCAGAAGGCCAATTCGGGACCCACACCTGGGTAGTCCAAACCAGCGGAAACAGAGTGCGTGTCTTGCACCTGGCCATCGCTATCTTGCAAAACGTAGGTTCTGACACCGTGGAAAACACCAGGAATACCAGCAGTCAAGGTAGCCGAGTGACGCTCGGTGTCCAAACCATCACCACCAGCCTCAACACCCAACATCTTGACCGAAAGGTCCTTCTCAAAGGGAGAGAACAAGCCGGTCGAGTTGGATCCGCCTCCAACACAAGCAACAACGGCATCTGGCAATTTTCCGTCGTTCAAATCAGCAAATTGCTGCTTGGCTTCTTGTCCAATAACGCACTGGAAGGTTCTCACCAAAGTTGGGTAAGGGTGAGGACCAATGGCAGAACCCACGACGTAATGGGTGGTTTCCAAGTTGGACACCCAGTATCTAAAAGCTTCTGACGTGGCATCTCTCAAGGTCTGCGTTCCGTTGGTGACAGCAACAACCTTGGCACCCAAGATTCTCATTCTGAACACATTCAAAGCCTGACGCTGCACGTCCTCGGCACCCATGAAAACACAACACTCCAATCCGAACTTGGCACACGCAGTGGCGGTAGCCACACCGTGCTGGCCGGCTCCGGTCTCTGCAATAATTCTCTTCTTGCCCAATCTCTTGGCGATCAAGACCTGGGCCAAGGCATTGTTAATCTTGTGCGAGCCCGTGTGGTTCAAGTCTTCTCTCTTCAACCAGATCTGGGCACCTCCAGCGTGCTCGGTCAATCTTTCGGCCTTGTGGAAGGAAGAAGGTCTGCCAATATACAGGTACAAGTCCTTGAACTCTTTCCAGAAGGCAGGGTCTGCAACGGCACTCTCAAAGCCTCTTTCCAATTCTGCCAAACAAGTGTGCAAAGCTTCTGGAACGTACTGTCCACCGAAATCGCCGAACATAGGGTTGTGCTCGTGGATTTCTTCCAACACAGGCTTGGTGGTACTCACATTGGTGGGAGCCGAGTACGGCTCGAAAGTTGGCGGAGGAGTGCCCTTGAAATCGTCGCCCAAGATGGACTTGGCGTACTTGAAGGCAGTTTCCTTCCTTTGGCCTGGTTGAGATTCGCCCAAAAGAGTGATGATCTTCGAGCCAATGACAACACCGTCAGCAGCTTCACCGACAGTCAAGAAGTGTTCTCTGGTCGAGACACCAAAACCAACAGCCAAGGGGATGTCTCCGGAAAATTTACGGACTCTGGCACACAAGGCAGCAATTCCAGCAGAAACACTGGTCAACGCACCGGTGGTTCCCATTCTGGACACAACGTAGATGAACGAGTCGGCAATGCCACTCAAAACTTCCAAACGAGCGTCAGTGGTGGCTGGTGCAACCAATGGAACATAGGAAAGACCATATTGAGCACAAGTGGTTCTAAACTGGATGGCGTCTTCAGGAGGCAAGTCTACCACAATGAAGCCACTCACACCGGCCTTAGCGGAATCCTCGATCAACTTCTCCTCGCCGTATTTCATAATAGGGTTGTAGTAACCCATTAAGATAATTGGAACGGTGACACCTTCTTTTCTGGCCAAGGAAACCAACTCCAAACACTTTGGGACGGTGATTCCGTTGTTCAAGGCAACGTTATTGGCAGCCTGGATGGTTGGGCCGTCGGCAATAGGATCGGAGAATGGAATTCCCAATTCGATGATGTCCACTCCAGCTTCCTGCATACCCTGCAAAATCGGAATGGTGTCCTCGATGGTTGGGTATCCGGCGGTGATAAAGTTGACGAGGGCGTTTCTGCCCTCTTTCTTGCATCTGGCAAACGTTTCTTTCAATAAGACAGACATGGTTAGTTCGTGTAAAAAATCGTCCGTTGAACTTGTGATTCCGCGGTGATTTATATACATGAATTTGAATGAGTCAGTTCAGGGTAACCCCAGAAGCCCGAAAGGAAGAATTGGGAAGTGGTGCTTCGCTCCGAGAAACGACAAAATTTTGAGTTTGATTAGCAAACTGTTGTGGGAGTTGAGGCTTCCAGAATGCGAACTTTCTGCTATGATACTCAAAAATGAATTATTTCAATCGGGACTGAAATCAGCTCTCAAACTTTTTCCGGCAAGCTTTCCCGAAAAGCTTTCCCGAAAAGCGTCCCCTTGTGATTCGATGTTGACTGCATGGGCCTTAAGCAGTGGTGTAAGCTCCGGCTGAATCAGCAATTTGTTTGAGATAACTCGAGATATTTAGACCCCAACTTCCTTCTGCTTTCGAATACAACATCTCGAGGAAACTCTCAGAAATAGTCCAAAAGTCGTAACTCGAATAAGCCCCGCCAATTTGAAAATTTACTGAGAATTCGGTGCTCTCTCACAGCCGACTCAAGGAGTTCCTCTTCTTCATCTCGTTCTTGACAGGGGATCCGTTCTTCTTCGACAGAAGGGTCTCCGCATCTTGTCCCAACTTAATCTGAGCCAAGTTGACAATAGGAAGAAGACGGTTATATTGGGCACAATAATCTTTGATAGTGTCTCTGACCGTTTGGAGCCTCAGAACCAAAACGGTGTAGTATTCTTGTTGGCTCTGGTTTTCTGTGACTGTCGCTAGAGCCTTGATGAAAAGGGACATGTCGTTCCGGAGAATATTGACTTCGATCTTCAATCGGTCGAGTTCCTGGTATATGGCTTCGGGGTAGATTTTCCCCGAGGTTATGTCCTCGATTTTGATTGTGTCTGGAAGTGCAGACATGACGGGAATGAAGAATCAAAAGAAACTGAGAAAAGCAATGGTCAGTTTGATCGGCTTGGTTTTGATATTCTGATTTCGCACCATTTTGGGCAGGAAAAGGTGCAGAATGCAGACATCGACACTGTTTTGGCAATTCTTGCAGACTCCAAACTTCGAAGAACTCGATGTTTCGGCTCCTAGTGTAAATACATTAGTCTCACTTTTCTTCGTGTTCTTCGTGTTCTTCGTGTTCTTCGTGTTCTTCGCTTTCTATCAAATAGGAGTTTTGAGGAATTCTATCTCCTTCTCTCCCTCACCACAACCATGCCCTCGTCAACTCTCCATCCGCTCGAGTACCTCTTCTGAAAAGTCTCGATATCAATGCCTCTCGGGAGAAATTTGGCCCGGATTTCTGCCTCGCTGACCGAGAAATACAGTGCGGAAACACATTTCACCATGTGGCTCATCATGTGCAGCAACCCAAATGTCATGATGGCAAAAATGGAATGGCCCGTTTCGGAATTGTAGATGTCGAGCCACGTGTAGTAGTCTCCGGTGATGAAACTCCGAAGAGTTGCGAGAATTCGGGCGTCTTTCACAGTGTCCAAGTGCTCAAAGAATAGCTCCAAGGCTTTTGCGTTTTGCTTGTTACAATGTGAAACATGAAGAACCAACAATGTTGCCAACTCCCGGTGTTCGGAAGGAGAGAGAAGACTGGCGTGGCTCAAAAGATGGTTGATTGTGGGGACATATGTTTGGTAGTGGCCCACAGAGGAGCTGACTCGAACCGAGAACAAGAAAACTTTTTTGGAGAACTCGTCCGGTTGTTTGTAGAGAAGAGCCTCTCTGAGTTTACGGAGGGACGTTAGGATTTTATCGACTCCGGCAGTCGAGATGGTGTTCGCACTGTCGATTGACTCTGATTTCTCTGTCTCTTTCTCTGATTTCTCTGATTTCTCTGCTTTCCCCTTCACCTTCTTCTCCTTCAATTCTGTCCCTTCCCTCGGCAATGATCCAAGTGGGGACCCTTCATTCTGCTCACAGAACTCACTGAACGTATCAAGAATCCAGTCAAAGTATTCTCTTCGGGCGTCCTCACTCACCTGTAACCTGCTGTCCTCACCTCGACTGACAAAGCCGTACTCTGAATTTTTCGGCTTGCTGGGCTTGCTGAAGCGCAATTGGCGCTGCTTGCGCTTGTCTTCTTCTGATGAGGAGTTGTTCTTTGGATGCAATTTCTCCTGTTCTACTTCGGATTTGCGCCAGCGCGATAGCGACCCTTTGCGGTGCGAGTCATTCTGTGACATTATTGTTGTGTTGGTAGTGGAATTCTGGGGTATGTGGTGAAAACTGGAGAATGGATTTGATATCACTGATTCGCGCACTGGGTGCAAAATAAATGAAGGGTTCAGGCCCAATACTAAGTAAATCACGAATCATACAAGTACTGAAGTGTTAGTAGAATACTTGTAACAAATCACATACTATCATTGTACATGCTTGACAATCCATAATACATATCCCAGATGTCAACACTCTATGTCAACTGTAAATCAAATGAAACCTCTAGGTAGCGAGCTCGTCAAGGCAAGAGTTCAGCCTGAGTAGAACAAAAGCTTCGCCGGCCGGATTAGGACAAAGCCCAGCCAAACTGAGAACTAAAGGAGCCCAGGAGCCCAGACCGCCCAGGCTAAAGTTTTTGACTTCTTGCAAACATCGCCCGACTGGCCAAATACCTCTCGCCAAAATTAAACACAGAAACAACCAACACCGCCAAGATGGAAACTGCCAACGTGAGATTGAAAACCTGCCCATAGCAGTCCTTTCCCAAAGTGCACGTGGATCCATTTTCACCCACAACAGAATGGGAATCGTACACTTTGCCAAAGAGATTGGTAAAAAAAAAACTTGGAATTATCGGAGACAACCCGACCAAGCCCCAGTTACCGGAAAAATTGTCCATTCCGAAAACGTCACCCACAATAATCGGCATAATGCAGAATGTGAACCCGTAGAAGAAGCCTGTGAGCATCGAGGCCATGCCCAACTCTTCATGGTGCACCACATTGAGACCCATGATCTGGGTGCACACAAGGCCCAAAGACGGCACGAATAGAAGCCACGACCGTGGTTTATGGAACGACTGGCTGATAACGTCTCCCATTACTCCAGCCACGAGACGCCCCACACAGTTCGCGATGCTCAAGAGGCCCACCTGGAGCTGTTGTTCCTTCTGAATGAGAACGGCTACGGCCTGAATCTGATCTAGCTCGGCGGAGATTTTAAAGTTGCTGGTCACCAACGCACGCACCATGTACCCAACAGAGTAGATGTACATCTGGCCCAACAGTGCAAAGGCACCTGTGGCAATGAAAAGGAGCCAGAAGCGGGGCGTGGCCAACAACCGCAAACCTGATATATCCGCAGAGTTGTGGTGGAGGCCATGGAACTGAAGTTCCGAAGGCTTTTCCAGGCCGATATCCGTGCGAGTGGCCAATTCGAAGGGTTCCTTTTTGGCCGGACGTCTGGCTGCCCTTCTATCGCATAGCATGACGTTTGGAGCACACACGGAGAAGATCACCACCAGAGACATTATAAGAAATCCTAGAAAACCCACAGTGTCGCCGGGGTAGAACATCGACGCAACCACCGAATAGAACATCGCCAGAAGCCCATAGAGAGCGAGAGGAAGCGACGTGGCCACTCCTCTGATGCTGGGAAACGACACCGCGCAGCATTTGAGACATGCCAGGTTGATGAACGTCAGACCACAGCCAATGGCGAACAAGAAGAAGCACAGCAAAGTGAGGTTGGAGTACGCGGCCACAAACTGCCGCCGGAGCCCGTAGTAGCCTCCGAGGATGGACAATCCTCCGATAACGAGAGCGATGGAGTAGCCTCTCCTGTCCACGACCGCACCGGCCAAAGGGCCGGAAATTGCGACTCCGAGAGTTCCAAGTAGTGCTATAGACGACGAGTCTGTCGCTGAATAATGGAGCCGGCTCGCCAACTGCGGACTGTAAGACAGATAGAGATATAGGGTTCCACATATGAGGCCCAAGAAGGTGCACAGGAGCAAGACGAATGTTTTCTGGAGTGTGGACATTGTGTTGCTCAAGGCACGGTGAAATAAGGAAAGTGAAATTTGGACCGAGTTTGGGTCGATCTGAAATGGAACGAATGTGAGGTCTGGATCGATGAAATTAATGAGATGACAAGGAATGGTATCAATCGGCCAATATGAATACGTGAAAGTAAACAATGCCGAAAAAGCAGAGGACACGTTTAAAAATTATGCCTGGTTGTCTCAAAACAAGTGCTGACTTCAAGCCTAAAGCTCCGCGGTCAGGTGATTTTATGCACGTGCTCTCATTAATATCACAGGGACCCTTGTGAGTGAGCTAAAAGTGCGATTCTCTTCTGAAAGTGGCTCTCAATCAGAGAATCTTCCCTCACTATTCAAGTTCACCCCTTTGTAGAAAGTCGCGTCCTCTCTTTGCTGAAATAAATTCGTCTTCCGAAATGAGATAGGCGCTATCTTTGACATTATTGTGTTGTTTTTTTTGCAACCGCCACCCCAAGAAACCCTGCCACTGGCGGCTTAATCTTGCTAACACTCCCCTTTTATAGTACTCTTTTGACGATAGAAGATAAAAACATTACCACTGTGAATCGATGGCAGTATTGAACAGTGAAAGATGTTTTTAAAATATCAAGAAATGCGTTGCAATAAAGTGAAGTTATTGGAATTCCTGGAATTGCAGCCGGATTTTCGAGAGACAGAATACGCGAAATTCTGTTTTACGATTCCATTTTGGATGCGACTTTGCGTCTATTTCCAAGTGGTGTGTTATTTTCTCATCTTTCAGTTGAAATGCAATTCTTTGGCCTAAACGGACTTTTTATTGGCATTCTTTGCATTAACAGAAACTCAAGTACAATTTTGCAGAAAAGGCGGAATATAGACTTGCGACTTGGAAATTGCATTCTTGGTGTTATTTAGCTCGAGTTCTCCCACAGTTTGAGACTCCACTCCGCCTGTGAGGGCTGCGAAATTGAGTGAAAATGCTGTTGGTGTGACTTCAATGACGTTTGGAGATTTGGAGATTGGATGGATTTTTGTCGTCCAAGACTCTTCTTCATGCTTTGAATTTTAAATCCACTTCTATGTTATTTCCGCACTTGCGCCTGAACTACTCACCCAGCTCCTTGTTCCGGATTACTTGATCTTCATTCCAGCGTTCGGTCTGTGTGCACTCCCATGTACATTTGAAATTGACCTGAACTTTGAAAATGTGTTGAAGTGTGGTTCTTCTCAATTACTTAAGCACACGACCTTTCGCACCTCTCTCTTACACGACTTTTGGTACAGCTCTTTTACACAACTCAACTCTTCTTGTTTCCTCTATCCTAGTTCCTCATTGTCCTGCATATGTCAATGCCTTCAGCATCGCTTCTTCTCCATGGCCATCCCTGGGAACCTCCGAATAGCCTTTTTTGGGTCAGACGTGTTCAGCGTGGCGTCCCTCTCTCGCCTCTGTCAGCTCCAGCAACAAAAGCCGACACTTATTTCCTCTTTGGATGTCATCACTAGATCCATCAAACCCACGGGCCGAAATCTCAAGCAGCTCGTGGACGTTCCCGTTGGCACTTTTGCCACCGCCAGGAAGCTTAACTTACATCGTGCCGACAACTCTGAGGGAATTTTACAGCTTTTGGCTCAAAACGAGTTCGACTTGGCTGTTGCTGTGTCATATGGAAAACTCATACCGGAACAATTCTTGTCACAGATGAAATATGGGGGTTTGAATGTTCATCCGTCACTATTGCCCATGTACAGTGGTTCTTCGCCGATTCAATATGCGATAATGGAAGATCGAAAAAATACTGGGGTAACGGTGCAAACACTCCATCCCACAAAGTTTGACCACGGGGAGATTGTTTTGCAGTCACTGCCAGTTCCAATTGCGGAAAATGACAAATTTTCTGATCTTCAGGCTCGACTTTCACTTTTGGGTGCTGAAATGTTAGCGAAGGTGATAAGTGAGGGACTCTACAACGAGCCGTTAAATTACCACAGCAATTTCCAATTTTCGTTGGCTTCGAAGATCCTGCCGAAAATGGCTCAAATCAATTGGCAAACTCCTTCCAGAAAAATAAAAAGACTCGCTGATGCTTTGGGGCCCTTGCATACGTATAAATATGTGGACATTACCAAGAAAAAGAGGAAGACTCAAGAATTTCAAAAAGTCATCTTGGACGATATCCAAGAAATCCCCAGTTGCACTCTTCAAACCCCAGGAGAGTTTCAGCTTCAAAATGGTTCATTGGTCATGAAAACTATAGATGGAGCAATCAGTGCGGGTCAACTCAAGTTCCAATGCTGTGGAGAGGAAGACCCATCCACCTTCATGAAACTACTTGAGAAGAGAGCAGGAAACACTCCAAACATCTTCAAACATCTCTAAATTATAGCACAACCTGACAACGGGCATTGAACTTATCAACTGCAACCTTGAGACGTCCATACAAAAATGCACGGTTTCTCTTCTCTGGAATGGGAATAAACGGACCCTCGCGATTTTTCAACTTCAAAGTGATCCCGGTGTTTTCCATTGAAATCGTCTTGATCTGGTCATAAGAAATGATCCATATCACCTTCAAAGTGTTGATCTCAAACATCATGATCTTCTTGAATGTGACAATCACCGCCTTTTCTTCACCAGACAACACCAAATGTGCCAAGTACAACTCTTTGAAGTAAGTTCCTCCTCCAATCGACATGAGCCAGAACTGTCCTTGGGCTTCTCTCTGCGAAAACGGTCTAATCACATCATCATAAGAAACATAGCGTGGAAGTCTGACCTTTTCCAAGCCATCGGCATCAAACACAGTGGTGGTGTTTCTGATTCCCTCACTCACATTCGAAGCAAGGTCAAAGATTCCAATGGCTGTCTTCGTTGGAAGCCCAATAAATCCCTTGCCAAGTCCTTTGAAGAACCCCCCAGCGCCTTCCTTGGCAGCTCCTTCAACCGGCGCCAAAGCAATTCCCGCGACACCAGAAGAAAACGATTCAATGAAGGAATTGGCACCTGTGGCAAATCCGTAAAGGGCATGCTTTGGCTTGTTACGACGCTGGTTGAGTCTTCTCCGCTCCTGGAACTTAGTATCCATGGTGGCAACAGACAATCCCTTTGCAATCGATCCGGTAAACTTGGTGAAAGAGTCCGAGAAACCGAAAACGGATTTCTTGAGGAAACTCAATCCACCTTTTGCAATTCCAATACCCAATTCTTGAGGACGGTCGTTGATCACGAAACCTTGGTAAGGCTCGTAGAAAATATCAAGCACTCCCGAGGACAAGTTGTTGAACAAACCAACGGGATTACCTAAGAAATCAGCAGATCCTAAGATCTTGTGCAATTGGTACAAGAATGACTGGCCGTAATGAGTCTCGATGGATTCGAGCAAGATTGGGATCGGGACTCTGATATTTTCGATGAACAACGCATTCAATTTGATTGGTGCATCGTTGATGTTTCCAATGGCCATTGTAAGCATATTGAAAAAGAACATCAATCCACCTTGGGATGGAGACCTGTCTTCAGCGTTCACTCTCTCTGTTCTCACAAAAGATAAATGAGTCAACGTTGGTTGCAAGTGCAACGCCTCAAAATAGATATCGCTGGAGTCCGACAATTTCTTAGGCTCGGGGATTTTAAGATCGGCATCGCAGAGTTTGTCTTGAATTTGGTTGTTCCAACTTGCACCTGGGAGCTTGGAGAAATCAAGCAAAGCGAAGAGGAAATCCTCATCAATTTCAAGGGACATTTCTTGCAATAAGATCGTGGCATATTTGATGAAAATCACACCATGAGAATCGTCTTTGACTTTGCAAATGGACCCAGAGAATGAAGGGTGTGTGTTCATTTCCTTTCCGGATTTTGGAACGACACTGGGGTAAAGAATAATTGGGAAAATACCACCGTAAAGTTGATTGTCAATTTGAATCCACTTCAACTTCACACTGAAGTTCTGATACAAGTCGGATTCGTTGTATCTCAACTCAAGACCTCTCAATGTGATGTAGCAAAGTTCTTGTGATCTGGTATTGATCAAGGAGATTCCAAACCCTTCGAATCTTGTTAAGATCTTTGTATGGAAGATCTCGTCGTTTTCAGAGACTTCAAATTGCAGCTGCTGTGCCACCATGCCAGAAGAGTTATCCCCGTTCTTTAATTTATACAAGCTGACGGAGGGGTCATATTTGGAAATAACCAATGACTGTGTGGGGCCGTCTGCGACCACGTTAAGATCAACAATTGCTTGATCCTCCTGTTCGGTAGGTGGCAATCTGAAGGGCTTCAAATTTCC
The DNA here is from genome assembly GCA_030558395.1 of Danielia reshetovae. Classification (NCBI taxonomy): domain Eukaryota; kingdom Fungi; phylum Ascomycota; class Pichiomycetes; order Serinales; family Metschnikowiaceae; genus Danielia; species Danielia reshetovae. Next base: position 87,576 of record JAJMSL010000004.1, on the reverse strand, counting down.
AATTTCAGCCAAATTGACTGCTCTCTCACGTCCGTGTGCTCTGATTACCAATTCCTTTACCAAAGCATTGGGATAGTCGTAAGCATACGGCATCACACTCTTCGGGGGAATCTTGTAGTAAATCGGTTTGTAATCAACATCTCTCTTTGCCACTTCTCCATTCAGATTGAGATTTGGATTGCTCTGGAAAAGGTAGAACTCAGAGTCGGTGAAGTTTCGAATAGTAAATGGCCAGTTGTTGTTGGCACTCTCTATCTGGATGAAGATCGTCGCGTTCTCAGTAATGACGTTGATCTTAATAAGAGCTTGTCCTGCGTTTTCCTTCTGAACTTTCAAAAATATCTGACCAATATCATTGATATCAAATGGGGACGACCAGGGCTTCGTACCGTGTGTGAATTTGAGCATCAAACTCTTCAGCTCAGAACGACGCAAGTAATACAATGGAGCAAGCTCACCTGGGGCAAGCTCAAACTGCTTTGTGGAGCCATTTTCAACGAGAGTGACTGACTCTTTCAAGGCGTTACGTAAAACATAACGAGGGGCAAAAGTAACAACCTTGGTGAGCTTGTATTTTCCTTCTCCTTCGCTAATGGAAACACCAAAGTTCATTTCAATTTGCTTGCCGTTCACTTGGGCTTTCATTCCACTATTTTGGCCAATGGCATCAAAACTCAATGGAGCGGACCAGGTAGAATCTCCCACCTTTGCAAGAGCTCTGCTCAGCCTGTCGTCGTAAATATCAAATGAAAACAAGTGGGGAACATTGTCAGAAGTACCCTGAACACCCCGCGAAAATATTTCGTTAGATTTCTCTTTAACAACCAAATTTTGGGCTGTTCTGTTGAGAATAATGTATTGCGAGTAGATGACCACCTTCAAGCTGGCTCCGTGTGCTCCTCTCTTTGGGTAATTCATCCTTAGTCTGACAACTTGTCCACTTTCGTGTTTAAGAGTCATGAATGTTTCTCTCTTGAACTTACTGTCTTCGGTGGTATTGATGATTGCAAATTCGGATTTGCCAAAGCCACCTCCAATTGGTTCAACACTCAAAAGAAGAAGACTGTTCAAAGTGATAACATGAACGAAAGTGTTCTCTCCGTTGATGACTTTTCCACTCCAGTCTTTTTTAGAGCTCTTATCGTACAATCTGAAATTCACAGGGAATGGTAATAAGTTCTCAATTTCAAGAGGGGCAGAAATGACCAAGGTCAAGTGAGGATAGATTCTTGCAAGAGGCTCCTCCTTGTCGTAATGAGCCTCGGCTTGGAAATAGAATAAAGATCTCTCGGACGTGCCAATAGAGGAACAACAAAGCGGGGTTCCACCGAGAAGCAATTCCTTCCAATCCAAAGTTTCATTCGACCAATTGAAGTTGGTGTGCATTTTTGGTCTGACCTTGATTCTGCCGGCATAAACGCCGTTGATCGGTAAAGCTCTCTTCTGCTGGGGCTCGATCTCGATTTCGCCATCTTCCTCTCCTTTGTAATTGACCAATTTCACACTAACGGTGACTTCAGAATCGTTCCTCACAGTAACAGTTGACCGCAATACAATGGTCTTGACGTTATCCTGACCAAGTCTAATTTCACAAGCAAGTCTATTGTGGACTCCCTCAATTGGTGGCTCTAAGGAAAAAATCTCTTCCCCTTCGGCCGATGCAGAGATGTGACGAATCTCATCGTAAGACGACTGAAGGATCTTGACACCAAGCACATCCTGGTCGTTGTCTGTGTCTAAATTCTCACGAATGCTCCTCCAGTCCTCGAATGCCCAGTTGATCGTTCCTTTTGAAGGGATGCGGGTCTTGTTATCCTTGGTATGATCGTTGCGATCAATCCAAACCTCGAGGTCGAACCCAGTCTCATTCCTAATCACATAAGGCGTCACTTCTTCTCTTGGTTTCATTTCCGTTTCGCCAGTGAGCGAACTGAAGATCTGAGACAACAACGCAATAGATCTGGAAGAAACGGTGACTTGGGCAAGCTCCCGGGAAACGACATCGACCATTATACTGCTTTTGGGAACCAAAACCTTCGAAGCGTACACAGCAATAGGCCAGGGTTCCACTAACGGTTCCCACGTCGACTTGGAGTAGTTGTAAATGTTAACATAGGACTCAAAATGTGCTTCTGCACTCAATTCTGTCGACCAGTTCAACACCTTCACTTCAAATGGCTTAACACTCAATTCGAGAACCGGAAGCTCGTGAACATCACCAATCAAGACCAATCTTGCTCCACCGATGTTGGCATTGAATTCTTCGCCTTTGACGATAACCTCCGTTTTCAAAGACTGCATCTTCAGCTTTGAGCTGGCTGAGAAACTGGAGATTATACTTGGAGCGTATTGAGAAATCTTCCTCTTGAAATCTTCGGAGAAATTGTATTCTGCATTTTCAGGGGCGATTTCACCATAAGCGTGTGCCTTCGTGTACAACTCGTTTGCCCTGTTCAAGATGGTCAAGGCAAGACGAATGTCGCGAAGAGAGATTCTCACTAGCAACGGGTCAATAGACAATTGAATGTTCGTTAAGAAAGTGGCGGCAGTCGAGCCTCTTCCATCCAATGCAAAGGAAACCGAGAAATCATCAACTATTCTAAGTCTCAGGTCGTTGAAACTGTCCATCTTCGTTATGAACATTCCAACGTTGTTCGCCGCAAGGGAAACAATGTTCTGACTAGTCACAAGAACCTGTTCAACCTTGAAGACAATGGCTTCGGTATCTGACTTTGTTGAGTCTGCTAAGAGAATGATCGAAGGATTGGTGATGTTGACGGAGAAGCCTATCTTTGAAGGAGCACCTTGGGCAATTTTTTGGGTCTTGGTACCGGCTATCCCCTCAGTAAGCTCATCGTCTTCTTCGTCCTCTTCGTTGTCCCCGAATTGTTTATCAACTTCCAAGCCTTTATTGGCAAAAGCTTGCAATTCGAACAAATAATCGAGTGCTAGAAGCGTTCTCGGTCTTTCGATTGTGAGCATCACTGTGGTGCTCTTGCTGTCTCCCGTTCCTTCGGTTGAAGCTTTCAACAAAAATTGGTTCTGGTTTCCCTCGATCAGAGGAATGATCTCGGTAAATTTGTTCGAGGTTCCCTCGCGAACATCGTTGATGGTGAATGAAGCAACACTAAGCACCGAAACAAACTGCGAGTCCTCGGACATATTGAACGACAGCTTAAAGTCATTCACTGCCAAAGAAGTGAGCTTCTTCGATTCGATATCTTCAACTTTATCAGTTCGGTTGTACACAGTCAAAGAGATTCTTGGAATCTCAAATTCAATTGCAACTTGGGTATGGTCAGGATGACTTTCCACCAAAGTCTCAGCCTCACCCTTTGAAGAACGTTCTCCGTGTGGTTTCTTGGACTGTGTCACAGTGGTATTGTGCTTTATCACAGCATTGGCATTTTCAGCGTCTTCCTCAACGTCGTCCAAGGAGTCATCATCGGTGAAGTCAAAAACGCTGGCAATTGAACTCAGCAAATTGTACAAATAATGCAACTGCAATTCCGTCAAATGCATGTCGATCTCCGGCATCTTTCCACTCACAGAAAACGTAGGAATGTCGGGATTGAAGTCTTCGAGGTAGTCAATCAGGAAAGCAATGTCCAAGTCGTTCACCATTTTACTGATTTGCTTCGTTCCGTTCTCAAGATGGAAAGTGGAAGCGAGGTTGATGTTCCGAAGGCCAGCTGACATCAAGTTGTGAAAGACGTCGTCCTTTTTGACAAATTCGTTCGAGAGATACAATTCTCCAAGTTCTGCCACCATAACATCGAATTTGTTGTTGCTGGCATCTATGAGCTTTGGAAAGAAAACTGTAGGGGCTCGAACCAAGAAGTTCATTTTAATTTTGCTGGCAGAGTCTATCTGGTTGGCTTGGTCAATTGCAGCCTCGCGAGCAGAATCGTAGATCACCTTCATTCGTTTGAATTTGCTCAAGTAATTGATCACCTTGCCAAATGCATCTTCCACGAAATTGATGGTCATGGACCTCGTCTGGAACTCCATAATACCGCCATACGGTTCGGTGTTTTTCTGGGCATCAAGAGTCTTGTAGGTGAACTCGGCCAAGTTGTCGCCTTCGATACTAATCAAGCTCCTGAAAATGGAGTTTCTGGCCGAGCCCTGGTTGGACTCGTCGTGCAAGGTCAATGCTCCCAATTTGCCCTTCACTTCCAATTCTTCTGGGAGAACAAGGACATTGATTTCGGCAGTGCTCAATTGCAAAGTGGCTAACTTCATTCCATCCTCATTCAACACCACGATGATACTGTCAAGATTGACCGCAACATTGATCTTTTGGGGCGCCACCTTGTCATCGGTGGAGTCGTTGTGTTTGAGCTCGTCCGCTGGGGTGGCTTCCGCATTGGGATCAGTGAAGGTGTTGAGGATGAAGTTCAAGATACTGAGGTACGATTTCCTGGAAACCACACACTTCACCGCGGAAATGTCCAAGTCGATTTCCTGGTCATAGATTTCGATCTCTTTTCCGTTGAACTCGACGATTCTTTGTGCTCGAGTGTAGTCGAGTTTGAACAACTCGGGGTTTTTCTTCTGCACCGCCTCCTCGTCCAAGAAACTGTTGGACGAAACCAACTTCTCGAATTCAGGAATGCCGGACTTTTCGATGTGGTCAATGACGTTGATGTCGGTCAAGCTCAAATCGATGTGCAAATCGTAGTCGGTTTTATAGAAGAAAAACTTCAAGTCGTCGCCTACCAAGTCAACGAAATGTTCAGCCTCTAGGGTGATGGCATTGACGCACCGAGACAACGAAATTTGCACAGAACCAACGCTAAAGTCCATTTCGAACATATGCTGGGGGTTCTGCGGCTTTGGGGTGCTTGCCAAAGAGGAGCCGTAGGTGTCGATGTCCTCGATACTCTGTTCGTTGTCGCTGTTTCCGAAAGCATCGAAAACACTGGAGTCCTCCGATTCTTGGGGGTCGAAAGACGGGATCAACACGTCGATAAGCTGCATAATGGTTTTGTACTGGAAATCATTGAGAGCCACGTTAATGCCGGCAATCTCGCCGCCCACCTTGAAACGGGCAAGGTTGGTGGCTTCTGGCAAAATGGAAATGCCCAAGGTGAGCTTGACGTCCAATTTGTCGAGGATCACAGCAGACTGCTCGGTGCTCTGGGTGTGGAGTTGCTCCATGGTTTTCTTGATCGTGGGGCCCACCAAAAACTGCGCTTCTTGAAGCCGGAGGTTGAACTGGTCGTACATGAGCGTGTTCAATTTGCTCCAGTCCTCGTTGTTGTACGTCTCCTTCGCTTTGAACGCCTCGATTGTGGACTTGTCCACCAAGTCACTGGTCACACTGATGTGGCCAGCATCCAAAATCGCCACTGGTGATTTCCAGCTCATGGGGTCTAGAGGCAAAATTATCAAAGGCGCCTGCAAGTCGAGCTTGACGTTGATAGTCTTGTGCTCCTCCAAGGCGTACTGAAGGCCGAGTCTAGTTTGCGTAGTCAACCCTTCCATTGTTGCCTCCGCTGCGTTCATTATGGCACCTATCGTATCAAGGTGAATCGGAGGAGGCTTGAAAAACCGGATGATCTCCTCGATGAAGAAGCAGTTGTAGAAAATGGTCATGGACCGCAATTTCGCCAACAACACCGAGTCGGCACTGCCGTCCAACGGATTGTTTTCGAACGAAATCTGGAAAAATGGCTCGTCCGGGGCCACCGAGGAGGAAGACTCGGAGTGCAAGTGCAGGTGCGTGTGCTTGACGCTGACAATGTGCTTGTACAACGTCTTGTTGGTTCCGTCCTCGACCTTGAACTCCTGCAACTGGAAATTCGCCAAAAACGAGTCCGGCCGCTGATAGAACTGCGTGGTGCACCCTTCCACGATGACCTCGGCCAAGCTGGATGCATTTTTGCTGGGCTTGAGCGAAATGCCCGCCTTCTTCACCGTCACAAAAACCTCCATGGTGCTTCTGTCGCGAGGAATCGAAATCGAGTCGATTATTTGGTTCTCGTCGTAGTCGATCGTCTCGTAAAGCGATTTCCGCTGTTCGTCCGTCAACTTGAGATCCACCGCTCCTTCTTCTGGCGGAGCGGTGGATTCTTGAGGTTTTCCGCCCCACCACGACGAAATCCACCCTCCGCTTGCGGGCTTCGTGGCGTCGGAGGGAGGTGCTACAAGGTTTTCCTTTCTGATTTCGCCCCGAGTAATGGACCGGTAAAATTTGATGTCCTCGTAGGGAAGGTCTCTCTCCAAGGCGTGAAACTCGGTCTCGTCGGTGGCTTCCAAGGGCCTTTTGAGGAGTTTCGCCTTCCAAAGTCGGATGTACGCCTTTCGCTGGTCTCTTCTTGTTTTAAAGTGCGCCCAACTCCACTTGTGGTTCTTGTCGTGGATTTCGTTGAGAATGGAACGTGCTGCATAGCGAAACCACTCTCGTGGAGCCTCTTCCACTGTGAGTTTGGGGCGCAACTTACGGAATTTCCACGTTTTCTGGTGCCAGTGGAACTTAGACGCAGTCCACAAGATATCTCGATACTGGGAGCTGTCGAAGTCCACTCCGAACTCGTCAAAGAACAATTCGGCTCGGATGTGCGGATGCGTTTCCGTGGCCCCCATCTTGTGCACTGTGAGCCGGCCCTCTCCAGAAACAGGTTTCAACAAATACTGTCTTTCGATATCGAGAGCCATGCAATCTTTAAGAGCCTGCAAGAGCTCGTCTGGGTCGTCGGTGAAGATGGACGTCGATTCCGTGTTCATGTAGCAGGCGAAATTACGCAAAAGAAGCAACTTTCGGCTGAGGCTCTGGGTGATAGAAATGAAACTTGGGTTCCATTTTTCGTCCGTGGACAGCGCAGACAACTCGGACAACGTCAATCCGACTGAGTAGGGGCTTTCTGTGAGAACAGAGTCGTCCTCGTACCGAATGTGGATGTTTTTGATCGTCACTTGCAAGTTGTCTACGATTTTTGTCACCAAGCTCTCTGTAAAGGACTCGTTGTCCAAATCGCCGGCCAATTGGTTGGTTACGGCCGACTGGAGAGCCTCCAAGTCTTTGAGTTTTTCCTGTTTGAGTGCCTGTTCTCTTCTGGTATCCTCGTCAGCGTCGTAGTCCTTGATTATAATTGGCGAAGCCAAAAGGTAGACATCTTCGATGATGACTTTCACTGGTTTTCCCTTCAAATTGGACCACGGGATCTGCAACGTCAACTCGCCCAAGTGGCCGAACTTGACGTCCACGGGGAGTTTGAACTTGTCAAGCGATTCTTTTTTGAGGCGGAGGTTTTTGAGGTGAACGTCGCCGCTCCAGATTCCGATGTTGAGTTGCTTCGGGTCGAAATTTTCGATGTACGACCCGAGGAACCGGTTGAGGAGGGTTGCCACGAGCGATTCGAACATGGAATTGGTGGAGAAATTGGAGTAGGTAAATTTAGATATGTACTGCAGTTATGCATTCGCAGATTGCGAGGAGTAATTGAGAACGAGGCAGAATTGGAGGGTCTTGAAATTCAAAGGACAAAAAAAGGACGATCAAACAAAGAGAAGATCTGAAATGTGTGTGCTGTGGTCGATAGGTTGGTATGAGTTGGTTCTAGATTGGTGTTCTGAGTTGGTTCTAGATTGGTGTTCTGAGTTGGTTAGATTGGTGTTTGCGTGTTCTGATTTTTGTTGGCTATCAATGCTGAATATATCAGCTCTCTGGCTCCTCGGCTATTTCAAAGATTGGGAAATGGTGATTGTTCAGAAATTGGTGAGGGGTGGAAATTGGTGAGCTGGTTTGGCCATGTGGTTAGCAACAGTTTTCGCACCCAAAACGAAGTACGATATGCACTAACAATGTGAACTGTTTTGAGGGAACTTGAGTTCTTAGGTGATTCTTTTGACCTTAACAACTCTATTCCCGTTGATTTTGGTACTGTTGCGCATTCTAGAGGAACACCGAGTCGAATTCAGGTACATTGACATTAAAATGCTGATGAATAGACATGAGTCTTCTCGAGGAATCGACTGCAACAACTCTCGGTGTTTCAAAACAAACAAATTACCACTGAGGAATTGGTCGGATAAGTAAGCTAGGCTTTGTCCAGTTGGTATGAGACGGCCAGTTCATTCCAGAACATCACTTCCAAAGTTTGCACCCATGATCCTGGGACAACATCGCATCTTGTTCGAGAAACTGCCTTTGGTACTTCAAGACAAGATGTCATATTATTTCAAGCAATATTGCGAGGATGGATTTACGTGACACAGCAAGGTCGGAATAAGTTAGTAATAAAGGAAGAATATCAATGTCATGGTGCTCACAACTTTCGCGGCACATCTACGGAAAGAACAATCTCAAAAAAAAATTCGAATAAATATAAACCCTAAACTATTACCATGCAACGACAGTGCCGTCGTAGTTCTTGAAAGTTCCATTGTCTTCAGCAGTCAACTTATCTGTGAGCAACAAAATGGCCTCAGCACTTTGTGGAGGAGTAATGGCAATATCTTGCATACCATATGCATCAATGAAAGGAGCTCCCATCTCAGTTGACACTACGCCTGGGTGGACAGCAATGGAAACAGAATGCTTGATTGCGTCGTTCTCAGACTTGGCATGTTCGCTTGCAGTCTGTGCAACGAAGAAGTTAAGAGCAGCCTTAGACATGCCGTAACCAAAGGTAGATATTGGCAAGTTTCCACCAATGGAACCAGCAACAGAAGAAATGTACACAAACTTCTTGGTGGCCTTGCTTTCCTTGCTCCAGTACGGATACACTGCCTTGCTTTCCTTGCTCCAGTACGGATACACTGCCTGGTACAACTTGATGGAACCCAAGGTGTTCACCTCAAAATGGAATTGGTAATTGTCAATTCCAACCTCAGTTGAATCTCCAGTAGCATTATTAAATACTCCGGCGTTCTGAACAACAACGTCAACAGATCGAGCCCCAAGGGCCAGTAATTGAGATTTGATTGTTTCCAAAGAAGCCAGGACGTCGAGTTCGAGAACTTTCACACCGGGAAGAGCCTGAAGTTCATTCGCTTTACCCAAGGAACGAGTAGTCGCGAATACCACGTTTTCCTTGTTCTCGGAGAGCTTTTTGGCGATCTCATAGCCAATACCTCTGTTTGCACCTGTGATCAAGTAAGTAGTCATTGAAATTGTTGTTTGTTAGTTGTTTCCTGCTTCAGAATAAAATGAAACCTAGGGAAATCTGTCAATTTATAAGTTTGGTCTGACATGGGTGTTTATGGTTTTGCAATCGATTCCATTCAGGCTTAATTCCGAAATCGATACAAATTAAGCCATGCCAACCTGCACGGTCGCAAAGTGTTGGAGTATATCCAGGATAGAGAATCATTCCTGTATAATACTCTGCATGGTTCGGGTGTAAACCTGATATGAGGTGCTGCAAAATTATGTAATATGATAATTAGCCCCTGAAAGGGATGAGGGGACCGTTTGACTAATATGGAAGTCGAACCTAAATCAGGGAACAAGTGTATGGATTCCTCACACAAGGATTAGCATATAAGCTAATCATCCCCACATTATCCCCACACATTAAAGTGAATGTGTTGTTGCAATTAAACAAGATAAGGTTGAAGAATATGAAACCCTATCTTTACAGATACGAAACATGACTTCATGTTTCTTCCAACTTGATTGGGGAATGTCAATCCCTCAGAAATATAAAAGGATATGATTATCCTTACTGGAATAATAAGTGGATTTAATAGGAGCAGTTTCTATTATCTATTAAATATCGTGAATCATATAAAGATCTAAAGTTATGTTTGGTCAAGGTACTACAAAGAAGCCTACTGGGGTTTAGTCTTCTCAGGAGTACTTGATTACTACTACTACTGAATCTGAGGACAATGATGTACCTAGTATTCAGAGATCTAATGTGCCTGACTCTAGTCAATATAAGGCTAGTAGTCCTACCTTTGAATCATACTGGATGACCAACCTAGGAAGAGGCACGTGATTAGATTAACTGAAGCATAGTGTGCAAGTTGAGTTGAGAAAATTCAAAGCACCGGCCACCGAAAGATATTCTAGTGGGAGATTATGCGCTATTGGAAGATTCCAGCAGAACGGAGTTTATTACCGCACTCGTGCGACTAGACTTGGGTGTAGGTAACCTAAGTAGTTGTTCACTTCGGCAAGTAACTGGAGCACATTTAGATAAAAGAGAAGAACATTTCGATCCTGGGCACTTTGTGCTAGCCTGCACATTAATACGGTGGAAATAGACCCTGCAGAGTGAGGCTGAAGAATGAATATTTCACGTACAGTGAAGACGGGAGCACATAGTTGGACGAAGTTGAAATGAACTCTCTTTGTCTGCGGACCGGCTATGAGAATGCTTTGATTTTCGGTAAGCGTCCCCAACATTATTTTCTTTTTGAGGCTGAAAAAACCTCTTTGCAATTAAAGGAGATCAAGAGATGCATGAACTAGTGTTGCTACTGCAGCAATTAAATCACGTGCTCGGCCTTCTAGTGTGATTGTTATAAGTCACATTTCTTCGAACAAGATGGCCTATGACAACATGGAATCTTGATCGATACACCCACATCTCAATTGCATTCTTGAACTTGTCACAGGCCTGGCCGTCTAAATCATAACATTCGTAAATGGACCCTTGGTGCAGTCCCAATATGAGAGGTGCTTAGCCCTCTCAACGACCTCCACCACCCGTATCTGGCTCTTATGAAGCTGAGCAAACTCTAAATTGATCTATCAATCAATTTCAACAACTCCCAGCTCGGTATCTTAAGAACTGAGCGAAAAAGTACTGAGGTATTAGTCCGGAAAAGAGGGGTGCGCACCTCGAACGATCGGAGCCACTTCAGTCACCATCATCCATTCTTAAGGATCCAATCATATCTCGCCAAAGCTTCGCTTCCAACAAAGGCCAACTTTAACTTTGCCCGAATCTGCCAGCCAGTGGTTGGCTCTACGAAGTCATGTGAGTCGTTGAAAAAAAAAAAAGAGTCATCTTCCCCACATCAGCGAAAGCCACAAAAGAGAATTTGACTTCTAGACTTTCAAGCTATCACTCCACAGTGCTCTGAGTATGACATCAATTCAAAATCATGTTGCAATAACCCAATTCCTTGACGAATATTCTGTGTCAATGCTCTAAAGAAATCAATTTCAAACATCGAGTACAGATATAATTTACAAATATTAATAAACTTCAATTACAACAATTTCAAACTTCAATTACGAACATCAATTTTAAACTTCTATCACAAACATTATTCTCCAAAAGTTTCCAATATTCTCCAATAGTTTCCAATAATTCACCCTGCCCGACTCCACCCTGAAAACGAACAAAACCGCAGCACACCCGATTGGGCCTTTCAATGATCAATGCGCCTCAACAATGCGATAAAGGATTTACTGTTCCCCTCCTTCAAAAACACCCCACCAACTACTAAACCTAATTTAAACTCCAACATTGGAGAAATTCAAAGTACGCAACAATGGGCACACTATTGCAACACACAATCAACGTAGAGTCATCCCAACTGTGGACTGTGGACTGTGGACCCGTACATCCGGGCCTGAGGATCCGGTCACCTGACTTTATCTTATCTAAGATCACCGCTTGAGCACACTCTAAAACCCACAGCTTTTTCTTCTTCCCAGCACCCCATCCATCCGCGTTATTTACGACGTTGCATGTCCGCCCTGACAGCCTTCGTCCCGCTGTTTTTTATTCTCACGTGATTCTGCCCCTAGGTTTGCCCCTTGGTGACTCACTGGTGTTTTCTTGCCACTGGATTTAACTGCCACGAACTGGCGTCTTTTGAGTCCGAACGCGTATCGACGTTTGAATTCAAATTTGAATCAGAACCCGAGTTTGAATAACCAGAAGCGAATTTAAATTTGCATAAGAACCGGAATTTGAATACCCAAATCAGAGCCGGAACCACAAGCCAAACCAGGAATCGTGTCGCCTGGCTCGTCTAGCATTCTCCTAATTCTCCTCTAGAGGACTCTGCATCATGTCCGATTCTATCGGCGTCTACACAATCGGCCCCGAAATCGGAAAAGGGTCGTTCGCCACAGTTTACAAATGTGTCAACAACAGAACCCACCAGTCCGTGGCCATCAAGAGTGTGGTGCGGTCCAAGCTCAAGTCCAAGAAACTCATTGAAAACCTCGAAATCGAGATTTCCATCCTCAAGTCAATGAAACACCCGCACATCGTGGGGCTTCTCGACTACAACCAAACAGCCACCCACTTCCACCTTGTCATGGACTACTGCTCCATGGGCGACTTGTCGTATTTCATTCGCCGCCGAGATCAGCTCATAAAGACCCATCCGGTCATTTCCTCGTTGCTCCAAAGATATCCGTCTCCTGAAGGGTCACATGGCTTGAACGAGACGCTCGTAGTGCACTTTTTGAAGCAGTTGAGCTCTGCGTTGCAGTTTTTGCGCACCAAAAGTTTGGTCCACCGAGACATCAAGCCGCAGAACTTGTTGCTCTGCCCTCCCGTGCACTCCAAGAAGGAGTTTGAGGAGGGAAACTTCGTGGGGTTGTGGGAATTGCCGGTGTTGAAGATTGCCGACTTCGGCTTTGCTCGTTTCTTGCCTTCCACGTCCATGGCCGAGACCTTGTGCGGCTCTCCGCTATACATGGCTCCCGAGATTCTCAGGTACGAAAAGTACAACGCAAAGGCAGATTTGTGGTCCGTGGGGGCGGTGTTCTACGAAATGACAGTGGGAAAGCCGCCTTTCCGTGCGGCCAATCACATCGAGCTCTTGAAGAACATCGAAAAGACCCAAGACCGCATCAAGTTCCCTTCGTCCGCGCAGGTTCCCGAATCGTTGAAGAAGTTGATCCGGTCGTTGTTGAAGTACAGCCCCACCGAGCGTGTTTCCTTCGACGAGTTCTTCAACGACCCGTTGATCTTGAACGAATTGGAAAGCAACGATAAGCCCTTGGAAACCTCCGAAATGGACGAAAACCTATTCATCAGCGAGTACATCTCGCCCATCAGACCGGCTGACAGAGCCAAATTCATTCAGCCTATCACCCCGTTGACTGACGAGAACCACGCCTCTGTTGTCAAGAGCAACGTGTCTATCCCAATCCCCCACACTTCGAAGAGTGCGCGGGACGAGCAAATCAAACTGATCATCAACAACAACAGCCCAGATCCCGCCACCTTGACTCATTCCATCCAGTCTAGATTGTCCGAACTGAGACACATTCAAGGCAAACACAGAGATGACATCATCTTGGAGAGAGACTACGTTGTGGTTGAGAAGAGGGCGGTGGAAGTGAATGCTATTGCTGATGAATTGGCCCGCGTTGGCACTGGCGCGTTTGCTATCACTCCTTCTCGTCGTCGTCTGAGTGCTAGCGCCGACAGAGAAGGGGCTTTCTATCAAAGAAGAAACTCACAGAGATCGAATTCCTCCGACAGCCAGCACAGACCAAGTATTTCTGAAAGAAGGATTTCCATTTCCATTTCTCCCACCAATGCTTTGGGCAAGGCTATCAGCTTGGCTTCAAACCGGTTGTTCGGAAATGCTACCGTTTCTGACCCAATTCCGGAGGGAGAAGGTTCCATTGGTGGAGGTGGAGAAAGCACCTTCTCCACCGTCATCTCGAGCCCTAACTTTGCAAACAATTTGTTGCTTAACAAGTTGAATTTGCCAACGTCGAGCACTGTCGTTGCTGCGTCATCCAATGCTAATGTGGCGGAGTTGGTTACTGACGATGAAAAAGTGCTCAACCAATTGGAGTCGATCGCCACGAAGTCGCATGCTATCAATTTGTTTGCCGATGTTAAGTTCAGTCAATTGATTCCTTCCCCTCCGTCGTCCGATGGTTGCGACGATGACTTCCTTCAGCAAAATGACATGTTACCTCCAAAGATGGTCAAGTATATCAGTGAGGAGGGTGTCGTCTTGTATGTGAAGACTTTGTCCTTGCTTGCCAAGGGAATGGCAGTCGCAAGCAATTGGTGGTATATTCACTACGACAAAGACGAGGCAACTGGGGAACAACAACTTGTCAAGTCATTGAATATCCAGGTGTCAAATAGAATCAACGAGTTGGTTCAGTGGATTCGTGAGAAGTTCAATGAATGCTTGGAAAAGGCTGAATTCATCAAGTTGAGACTTGAGGAGGCTAACATCAGTATCGGCAAATCCGATGACGTTGGTTCAGCCTCTTCTCAATCATTTCTACAAAACAATGTTGGAAATTCCAGCAACACTGACAGTGAGTCTGCTAGAGTTGTTGCTGAGAAATTGATCTTCGATAGAGCTTTGGAGATTTCCAGAAATGCAGCTGTTAACGAATTGGTGAAGGAAGATTTGAAGGGATGTGAACTCGCCTACAGCACTGCTATCTGGATGTTGGAAGCTCTTTTGGATGACGACACCAATGATGATGAAAAATTGGATAATGAAGACAAGGCAATGGTGGAGAAGTTCATTGTTAGTATTGGCAACAGATTGTCCGTTCTCAAGCGAAAGCTTGATTTGATATAATCTTGCTTTCAACGTGATGTCGCTTATCCTTATCAATCAGCTCCCTTTTTTTCTTCGATTTTTCTACTATTTATTTTTATCTTGGTTTATTTGGAAACTGGCTCCTGGGGTGGTTATTTTGGATTTTTTATATTACAGCGTTTCGAGCAAACTACTTAGGTTCATTGAGTGGGAGGCCACTGATGTTTATCTCGCTTTATGCACAATACAGTTCATTCAAGAAACTTTATTAGATGCACTTTTCTCTATAACGACGCTATTTTCAGTGACTAATATCGGTGTTGGAGCGTTGATGTTGCAACAAGCCCACAGTAATCGAATTAGACCTGTAATAATTCGGTCTTGCTTCGGATCCAGATTTTTTCAACATCTGCTTGGCAACACTATCTTTGTCGGTATCCAAATGTTTTGCTTTAGGAAAAGGAGAATTCACGGGTTCTTTCTTGTAGTGGTTGTTGAAGTAACCATTCAATATAAAAGATCTCTTGGATTCGGAAGAGTTTCGATTCAGTCTAAACTCAACAGGAGAGCATCCCAATTCGTGCTCCAAAGCACTTTTGGTTTTTTGCTCTATTGGTGAGCCAACAACTTCTTTGCACAATGGAGAGCTTTGAATTGGAATTTGTTGAGAGGCAGCTCTCAATTTCTGAATATCTTGGGTAATTGTAGCACTCGACACATTACTTGTCAAGACAGAAGATGTTGGTGTCATGTCTGATGCAGCAGCTACACTGCCCATCAAGTCCGCTGGAACATCTTCAAATTCAAGAAGATGGTTCTGGAAAACGATGGGAACATCGTAAAAATTTGTGGCCTCTTGCTGGTGCACCAAATTACGCAAGTTGGATTCATGAGACATGGCACGATGGCCAAATGTCAAGAAAGGAGGTCGAGATTTTGGAGCAACCTTGGAAGAGAACTTCAAGGTCAAATTGCCTCCTTCTTCATCACTGTCACTACCGCTTCCAGAAGAGGATGATGACAGCGACGAAGATAAAGAGTCACAGTCTAATCGCTGTTGCTTTTCTGCAATGTTTGCAGTTGGAGCGATTCCCTCCTGAATTCCGAATTTAGGCTTCATGAGCTCAACGTCTCCTGTCATCTGTGAGCCCAAATTGAAATTCTTAAACTTCTCAGAAATTGTGTGGTCAGGATAGTTGTTCTCGACCAAGAGAGCGGAATCGGAGTTGGCAGCTCCAGGATCTGTGAACCTCAAAGCATGCTTCTTCTTTCTGAATTCCTGATATTTGTACGACAAGTAATCATCATTAAAACTGTCCAACGATGCAAAACTCGCAGTCAAAGGCAAGGAAATAACAGAAGAAGGACGTCTTCCATTTTCAATACTAATTGGCCCAACCTTGATTTTGCTTGACGAGTCAATAGCAATGGGAGCGGAAGGAACTGAAAGTGGCTGGCAAATCGTTCCTTCATCATACGAACTCTTTGTTGGGAGTGTGCTTGCTGCGCTGCTGGAGCTTCGATTTGAAGTAGCAAAGATACTGGATCGCCTTCTTTTCTGATCCATTTCTTGAATTCCCTTGAAGGTATCGATGGCAGATTGGTTCTTCAAGTACAAATCACCGCCCACGTTTCTCTTTGTCTCGATCTGAGGTGCTTCCTGAATTGCTCCCGAACTTCCTTTCCTGCTCTCAGCAGGGCTGGGATCAAGAGAGTCCAGAAAGAGTAAATTATTGCGGCCATAGACAACGGATTGTCTGCTTCCCGAATTCAGTTGGGAAAGATGAGATGGCCCATGTGAGGATCTGCCGGTATAGTAATCATGAGATTGCAAATTCACTCTGGAATCAGCTCCACTGGATGTTTGGAAAGCCTCAGACAAAATCACTGAATGTTCACCTAATGGGTTTCCAAGATATGCGTATGAGTTCTGATGAGAACCCAAATTAGAATCTTCGCTGGAGGAGGTGCTTGTAGAATGTTCCATGCGCAGGGCAAAACGACGCAATGTTTCGCTGTCCTTGGATTTGATGGCTCTCACAATACTGCTTCTGATTCTGGCTCCAACACCAACCACGGCGTTCTCTACTTCTTCCTGCAGAACGAGATCTTTCACATTGAGGAAGCTGTCCTTGAGACCTGTTCCCAAAGGGTCTTCAGCGTTCAAGAAGAACAATTCGTGGAGTCTTTCCATGTCGTTGTCGAGATCCAACAAAACAAATGGATGTTGCTTGATTTCTTCAATATCAATTCTGCTTCTGCTGTTCTTGTCGAGCATTTTGGACAATAAGTCCTTTGCAAGTTCAAACTCCTCTTCCGACACGTCTTGGGGGGAGTGGAACGAGAACCTGTCCTTGGGAAATTCCAAGGGCTGGTTCACAATGACGTCGAACAAGATGAACTCGGAGTCGGCATTGAATGGAACTTTTCCGAACAACAAACAGTACATAGTCACACCAAACGCCCAAATGTCGATTTTGTGGTCGATTTTCGGCAATCCCGTCGAGCTTTGCGAAGCGGATTTCTGCATCTCGGTGGAACCCACATTAATGGTGCTAGAGCTTGCCGAGAAGTTTGTTTGGCAGAGTTCCGGAGCGAAAAACGCCGGCGTTCCCACTGTTTTGGCTAGCTCCATGTCGCTCACCTGCTCGCCTTCGTCAGAGGAGCTTAAAGACGAGGCAAAAGAAACGCCAAAATCGGAGATTTTGACCACGTTGTCACTACTCACAAGCAAGTTGGCGGGCTTGATGTCCCGGTGCACGATTCCCTGCAAATGTAGGTACTCGAGCCCAAGCAAGACGTCGCGGAAAATCCGTCTGGATTGCTTGAACGTGAGATTGGGAGAGTAGTGATTGGAGAGCAAATCGTTGTCGGCGTGTTGCGCATTTTGGTTTGCGTCGCAACAGGGGATTTTCTCGTCGTCTGCGGCTGACTGTGGTCTCGGGTTTTCTATGGGTTTCAGCCGTTTCCACTTGATTTCTCCCTTGTCCATGTATTCGAGAACAAGGTAGATTTTGTACAGGTTCAAGTCGTCCAACACCTCTTTGAGCTTCACGATGTACTTGTGGTTGCACCGTTTCATGATTGCGATTTCTCTTTTGATCTTGGTTTCGTAGTCGCTGTTGGCCGGCATGGACGGCCTTCGCATGCGCAACTGGCGGTCCTTTTTCGACTTTCTGTTGACGATTTTGATGGCCACGAGCTCGTCGTGGACCAAATCCCGCGCCAATTTGACCTTGCCGTGTTCGCCTCGGCCGATTTCCCGGAAGATCTCGTAGGTATTTAACACCTTCCGCCGCGTGATCGGGTCGTACTCGAGCGACACGTGCTTTGTTTCCTTCACGGCTAGTCTTGTTCTTTGAGAAACCGAGGGAGAGTTGATTCGAGGCGAGGCGAGTCTGGGCGAAGAAGCCTCGGAAACGACGGAGGAAACGGAGGAAACAGAGTTTTCTCGTGACCGGGAGATCGATTTCAGAAGCAATCCGGCCACTTTGCCAAAGATATTGTGTCGAAAATCCTTGTCATCTGTTCTGGGCTCTGATTCGTCGGAACCCGAGGGTGTGGGCGTGATAGCGGGCGAGATGGACATCTCGGCTGTGGGTGCACTGGCCTTGGAGAAGGCAGTGGAACTCGGAGAATTCACTGACATTTTAGGACCATAAATGGAAAAGTTGTGTCGGACATGCAAAGAATCCTGGAGTGGGCGGCTAAACGTTTAGGCGGTGGAGGAGGAGATTTTCGTGGGCGTGTTCTCGAGGTACCGGAGAAGAAGATGCGTATGGAAGCAAGTTGGATCCTTATCGAAAGACGAAAATTTGTTAGTGCGAAAGCAAAAAATGAATCGGTCACAAGAGAGGTTCACGGTACTGCACAGAGTCTAGGGACTCACCGTGTCTAGCAATGTAAGATAGCAACTATTGAGTAGTGGGTGGTAGGAGGCTGGCAACAGGCGAGGATGACGGGACATGACGGGATAGCAAGCACATGTTGACTTTGTGCCAGAGTTGGCGATGTCACGTGGAGAACACGGTCACGTGGGAGGGGGGAGAGAAATCAGCTGTTGCACGGGAAGTTGCAAAATCGAAAAATTGAAATTACGGCTGCCTGGAAAGTCCCGAACCCACCTCGTGTCTACGTCCCGTGGATCTAGTCTCAGACCATTGTTGTCATTTAGTTCTCTCAGTTTCGTTTTGTTCTCGTCTCATTTGTTCTCTTGGTCTTAACCTCTCAGTTCTTAGTTCTCTGGTTCCAAAGTCCTCTCAGCATCTCAGTCCTCACCTCAAAAATCTACTCCTCTTTGTCCTCTTTCTCCTTCTTCGAGATCTCCCTAATTCCTCTTAGAAATGCTTCAAGGCCTTCTCCCTTATATGAGTAACCGAAGCTCTGAGCCAAAATCTGCCCCACTCCGTTATTCGCAATGGTGCTGCTCAATTCCTTGTTGGACTGGTGGAAAAAACCGGTTCTCACCACCCGCATAATCTCCTCTTTCGTGGGCTCCACCGAATGGGGCAAGTAGTCTCTGTATTCGGCAAGTTGCTCCGGCAGCAAGGAGTCCAAATGCGTCAGAATGAGATCCAAAGAAAGAACATCAGACAAAGACAGAATCGGATACGCCAGGTAGCGAGAGGCACTGGCTTCCCTTGTCCCCGTCTCGTCCCTGTCCGTTTCCATCGTCTCCTCCTTTATTGTCTCCTCAATTATTGTCTCCTCTCTGTTTGTTAATATCTCCCTGTGTATTCTATAAGAGGTACTTACTCCTTGTCCTCTTCCGTGGCTACGAGCTCCTGCACAGACGCCAACAACTCCTTGTCCTTTTCGGTCAACTGATCTAGCTTGTCGTCGTCCCCCACGTCCTGGAGCCAGTACAAACTTTTGGCACCAGAACTCAAAAAAGTCAAGGCCACGACCCGGCCACTCTTGCATGACGTTACCTGCTTGAACGTGACGTCACCAGGGATAATCAAAAGTTCGTCTTTCTCGATTCCGGAGTTGCTTTTGGGCGCCCACAGAAAATCAAAAAATCCGTCTTCATCGGGAGACGGCTTGATGGTCACCTGCCCTTTGTGGGGCAATGGCGTGCATGCCTTTGTTTCTTCGTTGTATTGGACTTTCCCGGCGTTGAACCTGATAGTTTTGGTCATTTTGGTGGAGTAGGAAGTTTTGGAAATGGAGATTTGATATTGCCACTTTGGGTTGTTTGTGTGCAGGTTTGTGGTTCGTCTATGGTGGATGACTTGGTTCAGGTCGGATTATTCCATGATTTGGGAAGTTAGAGCTGGTTTCGGTGCACTGCTTTCCTTTCTTTTTTTAATTTTTGGTACTGGTGATTTGACGGTGAAGCACTTTTGACTGATCCTTCGGAGTGCTCATATACTTTTGGTTCATCCACCTCTTCTTAGCCTGATATTGAAAATGGAATCGTATCAGGACATGTTTCAAGGTTCCTTGTCTTAGTCAAGAATATTCTGATTTTGGAATTTAATTAAATTTAAAGCATCGTGAGTGACTTCTTTGTTTTGTTTACTCAACTCCTGTGCTATCTTTCCTCAGCACTCGGTGCCATTTGAGGAGCTGGAATAAAGAAGAAGAGCCATAGTCATGTGGTACAAAAGATGTATAAACTTCTGCTGTGCAAACTTTGCTTTTCTGTCATTTTATAGTATTTCTGCTTATTCTTTGATGGATACTTTCATTTTCCAAGCTGTTGTGGTGATGTGACCAACTAACCATTGCTCGGGAGCTGTGTGATTTACAGTTGACATTTCAAGAAAGTTGATTTTTTAGAAGAGCCGACAAACTGACAATGATATGAATTCCCCTTGAATTCATTCTCTTTTCCATCATCCACCTTTTATCTTCACTCTTAATATTTATGTTTCTGGTAGAGAAAGGACCACATTTTTCGACCTTTTGGCCAATCTTATTCCGAAGGATTCAGACAGCTAAAATCTAGAAGTGAGCCAAATATTGTCAAAAAACAATTCGAAAAAAGAGTTTCCCACTCAAAGACTCCCAGCCGGCTCAACTGAAATCGTCTCCTTCTGCACTTTTGGATCTCGACTTAATCCCCAATCTCACTTTCCAATCTCGCTTTCCAATCTTACTTTCCAATCTCACTTACCGAATCTCACTTTTGGCCCCACTTAATATCGCGATCTCGGTGCGAATCGAAAATCAAATCTCTCCACAACTTCACAAACACATCAGCCCACGCACACGCACAACATTGGCATTCACTATATTCTGTGTGAAATTGCCATGAACTTCCCTCCGCCCGAAATCCAAACGTTGGTTTTGGAAATCGCTTCCATTCTTCGAAGCCGTCATCAGACCTTGGCCATCTCCGAAGCCGCCTGTGGAGGCTTGTTGTCGGCATACTTGGTCTCCGTTCCCGGAGCCTCGGACTTCTATATTGGCGGAAAGTTGGTGTACCTGTTGCGACAAAGGTTGAAGTTGTCTGGATGGAACGAAGAAGACATCAGCCAATACATGGGGCCTCTGGAACAGGTGGCACTCAAACTAGCAAGAACCACCAAGTACGAATTAGGGAGCACTTTTGTTCTCTCAGAAACAGGCTTTGCCGGGCCCACCACGGACTTGCATCTCCGGTCGGATAATGACAAGGGCACGGGAGATGTAGGAACAGTGTACTTGGGGCTTAGTGGGCCCAGGGGGGATGTTTCCTGCTGCCGGGAGACGGGAAACGGCGTTAGAGCGGAGAATATGGCCGAGTTTGCCAAATTGGGTTTGGTATTCTTGTTGGAGAACCTTCGGAGTAGTTAGACATGGTATAGGAGTGGGACACTCGAGTACCTTGTTGAATATGATACTCACGTCCATAATCGTGGATGTAAGTACTTTTTGTGATAGAAATCTCTACTCCTAATTCTTGGGTTTCAGCCAGTTCAGAAAAAACTGCAAACTGTCTAGAATGCTGAGTATGACAGATTTGACTAATGAGTTAAAAGTGCCTCGATAAACACTCATCATTCACGAAGCCATATTGGGTACTACCAGGCATTTCGCACCAATAGTTGACCATACTTGTCCACAACCTGACATATTTGCAAAGGTCCTTGCGATCAACAGCAATCAACAACAATCAACAACAATCAGCCTACATTAATGGAATCAAAGGAATCAGGAGAATCAGCGGAATCAACGGAATCAATTGTATCAACAGTATCCTGTCATTTTGCAACTTTGCATGTAGATTCGGTGCACATTTCGCAACAAAAGCCACTTTCAAAATGGAGAAAACCCTCTTCCTTCATTCTTCCATGAGAATCTTGCAATATTTCGGTTGAAAGAGGCACTGGTTAAGCCGGACTTTATAAGAATTTCTTATCAATATCGTAAGCCAGCGTAACCTAACGTTATTTCCCATGCCGCCCGGCCACACTAAATGCTAACCCAGAAATTCACGAGAAAACCAATTCTCTTCGCGACTTGAGAGACACGGTTCATCTGAAACCATAATAAATACGTGTCACCCAGAGAAGGCCAAGAGAAATTAGAAAATCAATCACTAATCACGGAAGCAACCAAGAGAACCAGAAAGCAGCAAAATGTGATGGTCTTGAAATGCAAAATGAAGGTTCTGAATTCTATGGATTGCAAATTCGAACTCCGTTTTGATACAAAAAAGGAATAATTAATCTGTTCTTGGAGTGTGCTGCTAAAGTACCTTACCTTCACTGTTGCGTAAAACTAAATCTGCGCACTTAATTCTCAGAATGTGTTCAAAGTGAAAACTGGAAAATGTTGTTGGAGGAGATTGTGAAACAGTGAGAGTTGTAGAATGGTAAGTAGAAGCGATTTTTCCTTTGTGTGTTGGTGCGATAGCACACATTACCTCAGTTAAATACTTTGATGAAGATGCAATTAGCAATCATTTCATCTAGAAACGAAGAATTTACCAGGGACCTTCAATCACATTCTTTCATCCACCATTTTTCACTTTCAATACAAAGGATCGTTTCTGATCAACCAATGTTCAAGGACTTATTCATTTCGCCAATCAGTTAAGTCACTTACTCGCAGGATATTCCAGAATTGCTAGATTGAGTTCGAGCAAGTCCAGATAGTGGAGGGTCGGTGCTGTTTGTTAATCGTCTAGTTGTCGAATTGTCGCAGTATTTGTTAAAGTACCCTGTCTCTCCAGGGTGAAGATTAAAAATTATAGCAGGTTGAAATCTGCCCTCGTAGTCCACGAAAGAAGCAAACACAAAAAGCAACAAATGTTGATTATTTTGACGTGCGCCTAAAGGCTTCCGGCAGGTTGGGAGAAGAGGTCAAGAACAGTTCCAGAGAGATGTTTTGCTGATTGCACTTTCTGAATCGAGAAGCACAATATGAGAACCGGTTCTTACTTCTCGCCGAAGAGAGCCCGGCCCCGAGGCGAGGGTAGTGTCTCTGGAGCTCTCCAGAAAAGATGAAATGAACAATACGCCAAATGAAGTACTTGATTAATTATATTTTACTAGAGCAATGAAAATTAGAGAATAAAAATGCAACACCTGAGACCAACCCAGAGATCCAAGATGTGACCCTTCACTCACGTTCATCGAAGAAGCCCGCCGAATCGCTTCTCACATGATGCTCGTCGTGGAAATGACGTATGTAATTGGAAAGCGGCTTCTTGTCCTTGGTCGACGTTCTGCACCGGACTTCCATCACCTTGTAACACACAGGACAAACCACACACTGGCTATCGCTGTTATTCACGTTGTACTTGCCAATGTGGAGAGGGTTTGGAGTCAAGTAGTCCTTAATGAAGAAGACTCCATGCAGCTGACCGAGATGCTTGCGGTAGCTCGAGTTCTTCAAGTTGAAGAATGCAATGTTCTCGCAGTAGGGACAGAGTCCACATCTGGTTGCGTTGAGAGGGTTGCGGTCAGCTCCTAATGCAACCCGGGTGAACTCGCACTGGTACGGATGGCTGGAGTCGAACAAATCGTTCTCCTCGTACTCAAACTGCTCGTGCAAACCAGCAAAAGCATCGATGCCTCTGATGTACCGAGTTCTGTTGATGATGGTGCCGGTCTGATCGGCGTACCGCTCATTAAGTTGGTCTCTGTGTCCGGTGTTACCAGGATCCTCACGTCTGGCAACATTTTGTTGAGGTCCGGCTTGCACCATTTGAAGATAAGGGACCCGGTAAAGCGCTGGAGTCATCGTTGGAACAACAACTGGAGCTGGAGTAGACACTTGAGGAGACACTTGAGGAATATCCAATTGAGTAAACGCTTGATGAAATTGAGTACGCGCCACTTGAAAGCTCTGACCACAGGTACACTGGTGAGTGACAGAACTAGTATTCGGGTAAGTCAAGGCACCAGTGTTCTGGTTTGTTGGAATCTTAGGCATCAAAGGAGGAGAGTGTAGCATCTTCTGGCGTTTTGGTTTTGTACCGCCAAAATTTGCTTTTGTGGCTCTGGGGGAGTCGGAGAATCAGAGTCGGAACCACTGGTACTGAGATGGGATCCGTGGCTGTTAAACCGAAATTAACGACCTTAGACGAAATATTAGACGCAAGAGGTGTTGTGGCCACAAAAATAAAGTAGTTCTCACATTCACTGTGGACCTGCGAACATTTAACAGAGTGGACCACCGCATTCTTTTCTTGCTCTAATTGAGTTGGGTGTCGGAGATTTGCATTTGAAAGCAAGTTTTTCCAGAGTTAAGTTGCAATCGGGAGAGCTGAAAAAAATGGTGATTGAAGTAGGGATAGGTGGAGATTTGAAAGGCACTCATAAACCTCTGAAGAGGTATGCTCTGACAGCAAACTATATTTTAGTCTTTTAAAGTGTTCACTTGCAGATGCACCTGATGAGACAACAAATCGTGGACACCCTTTGGGACATCGCATGGCCTTTTGCGGAACAAAACCAATATATACCCCGGATAAATCAATCCTAGAGTGATATTCCATGGGCCAGCTTCCAAATGTGTCAAGTCAATATCATGCCTGGTCTGTATTGGGGTGTAAAACTGCATTTCGCAGCCAATTTCCATATGAAGCAAGATAACGGAAACTTCGCATGAACATATGCACAATATTCATGAGGTTGTAACGTGGGTTCCTGGAAGGTTGAAGATAAAAATAGGTACTAAATTTCAATCCGCCAACCCCTTCCATTGAAAACGGCTTGCAAGAAGTTGAAGTTCGAAGCTCTAAACGTTTTCTGCAAAACCTAAATACAAATGTTCTCGTGGCAATTTTGGACGACTTTCTTTGCTTCCATCCCAGTTTCCGTATCAAGCCAACCGAAAATTTTCGTATTGTCTCCAACTTTATCGTCCGGGAGCTGTCAGTTCACTCTGCTCTAGCAATTTAGCTGGAAGAGGAGGTTCTTTGTTAGAATTTTATGGCAAATATTAAGACTTCCAGAACCGCAGCAAATGAATCAAAGGACGAGTCAGCCAATGACGAATAAATTGGGAGCAAGGTGACTTTTTCAACGATCATTGTATAATGACAAGCACCCTTACATAGTTAGAACACTGACTCCCAGTACTTCACTTCCACCCAGACCTTTGGATCTGGACAGGGTTGAGCATTTGCCACCACCACCCACAGCCTTAACTGCCAGTGGAGATTCTGTTAGTATAGAATCTGTAGCCTGACCTCAGCTCTGAGCATCAGAGGCTTTGGTGAGTGGATACAATTATGAATGTTGTAGGAACCGTTTGCTGTTGTGAAAGCGGTATTCAAGTAGATCCAGTAACAATTGCGAATCAAAAATCTTTTTTCGCTCTTCTTACACCACAGTTTAGTCTAGAGAAGGACTTCCGAGTTGCGATAGTTCTCTCCTTGTGACCGCGACACAATAATTTTACAACTATTGATCTCTTTCAAAAACTTTCTAGAGAGGCGCGGCAAAAATTCCTTTCGTCCAATCATCGCGAATATCAGCAGTGCGACACAACAATCCAAACCGCCTCGTTCTTGCTCGTAGCCAACCTGCCCAGTTCCCTGCCTAAATCAGGAATCCAAATAAGTCCTAAACACGTCGGAAACAGTCACGTGGACTCTGTATGCACTCTTCGCACGACACGTTGAATTTCGTTCTGACACAAATACACCAAACAACAACCGATACACCTTTCCTCACACTTCAGCATGGCTACTGGTATGTACCTTGGCCGTACGGCGGGATATTTAAAACCCGTTCCTCCCCGATACCTTCCCCCTTTTACTAACTTTCAGTGGATGGAGTTTCGGCAGAGTCCGAGATCAAGATCATCAAACGCAAACTCAATGGATTCGTTGGGTTTGCCAACTTGCCCAAACAATGGCACAGAAAATCCGTCAGAAGAGGATTCTCCTTGAATTTCATGGTGGTGGGCGAGGCCGGATTAGGAAAATCCACGTTGGTCAACACGTTGTTCAACCGAGAAGTTTTGAAGAAAAAAGCCGAGGATTCCGAAGAAACCGCCGAGGACGCCGAGGTCCTGGTCAAAATCGAAACCACCGCCGAGGAAGTGGAGGAAGACGGCGTCAAGTTGAAATTGAACATCATCACCACGCCAGGGTTCGGCGAGTCGCTCAACAACTCTGACTCGTGGAAACCCATCGTCGACGAAATCAACCAGAGATTCGACCACTTTTTGGAGGCCGAAAGCCGCATAAATCGCTCGGCCATTGTAGACAACCGCATCCACGCCTTGTTGTACTTTATTGAGCCCACGGGCCACTCGTTGAAGGCGTTGGACATCCAGCTCATGAAGCTGGTGCACGAAAAAGTCAACTTGATTCCCATCATCGCCAAGTCCGACACGCTCACGGACGACGAGATCCAGGAGTTCAAAACCCGGATCTTGGCCGACATTGCCCACCAGAAAATCCAGGTGTTCGAGCCGTCTGTGTACGAAAACGACGACGACGAGACCAAGGCCAACTCCAAGGCCTTGGTCAGCACCTATCCGTTTGCGGTGATTGGTTCCACCAGCGAGGTCCATACCCACGACGGCCGGGTCGTCAGAGGCAGATCGTATCCGTGGGGAATCATCGAGGTGGACAACGAGGAGCACAACGACTTCATCAAGTTGAGACAGTTGTTGATCCGCAGCAACATGGAGGAGTTGAAGGAAACCACGTGCGACAAGTTGTACGAGAACTACAGAACCGAGAAGTTGACCAAGATGGGAATCGAGCAGGACAACACGGTGTTCAAGGAGTTTGACCCCATGACCAAGCAGGAGGAGGAAAGAGCGTTGCACGAGGCCAAATTGGCCAAGATGGAGTCGGAAATGAAGGCCGTGTTCCAGCAAAAGGTCAGCGAGAAGGAGAAGAAGTTGCAGCGGTCGGAGGCCGACTTGTTTGCCAGGCACAAGGAGATGAAGGAGAAGTTGACCAAGCAGATCAAGTTGTTGGAGGACAAGAAGGTGCAGTTGGAGAAGCAGAAGAGTTTGCCGCAGGAGCCTCCTGTGGCTGCAGTGCCACAGAAGGCCCGCAAGGGTTTCTTGCGGTAGAGTTCTGTGAGGGAATCCCGTAGTTCTTGCGAGGTCGCGTTCTTGCGCTAGCCTTGTGTGTTATGCGAATACATGATATGGAAATTTTGGTACGATAGCAGTCGTTGGGTTGTAGTCGAGCGGAGTCATTCTAGGTTTCAATAATTTGGAGAATCGATTTTACTATTTGCATCTTGCAGTTACCCCTTGCAGTTTCTGACATATCTCTGTTACTGGATCTCACAGTTACTGACATCTCACAGTTACTGACATCTTGCAATTACTGACATCTTGCAGTTACTGACATCTCACAGTTACTGTGAGAACAAGTATTCCTGACAGATTGTACCTTTCTATAGAGGCATACCCAATTTTATGCAGCAGTTGGTTCAACTCCTGCCCCGTCTCAAGAATGCCCAAATTTCCTGAAACCGTAACTGGCTCTCGGGTTTTCGGCTGTTTAATTCGCAGTACAGTATTATTCACCTAAATGTGGCACTTCCCTTAAGTGAAATGATCAGCTGGAGCCCCAAAAGTTCACATTGGGAAGGAGCAGAATTCGTAATTGTTACCAGAAAAATGAAATATCCATTTTCTCCGAATTTTTCCAGCTCATTGTAGATCTCGGGAGAACTTCTCTACAAGTATCAAAAAAGTGCTTTGAAACATTCATTTATTAAATTTATATTTTCCATATTTACCGAAAAAAGGTTGCCTCAATGGCCAACGAATTATGTTCCAACTTGGAATAAAATAGTAGAAGTCAAAATCAAAGTCGTATCCTAAACATACAGAATACGTACTCTCGAAAATGAGAATTTCGCTAATTGTTCATTTGAAGTTCTTGACAGTCGCATTCATGATTCGCGGCTGCAATTCGTAGAATTCGCAGTCTATTAACAAAGGTCGCATTTCAAGTCATTTTGAAAACAATTCACAGAGTGTTAATGCTACCCTGGATGGAATCAACATGAACTAAATTTGCGGCTTCAGCAATTCTAGGTGTCAATGTTCCTTCTGGAGTAACTTCTCTCTCTTGAGTTGACTCTTGACCGAAATCCAGAACATCTCAATAGGGTTGAGTTCTGGAGAATATGGAGGCCAATAGAGGTACCACGAACTTCTATGAGTCTCTACATCATCATACCATTGGAAAGACATGTTATGTTGTCAGAAAAAGGAAAAATACATGAATCACCCTTTATTAGGATTGTTGTCACGTGCTGCAATTTACACAGCAAAGCGAATTTTGAACTTTCGAGACCAAGCGAAACACAAATGACGCGAATTTGGAATGGTCTCAGTACGCAATTGAGAGATGCCGGTGTTCGTACGTATAAATTAGCGAACACAAAATTAGGTGAGATCAAGATTGGAAATTCCTTCGGTTAGTGAGTGAATTTTGCATCGGTTGGTGGGGCATTTGAAACTGATGGAAGGATCATTGACTTGGCGGGAGCCGAATTCACTACACCATGTTCTCGTAATACATACAATACAAAACCGAAATTCTCTAGTGAGGAATTGGTTTTTATTTGAATGTTTAACGAAATTAGTTCGGGATAATCTCGAAGTCTACGTAACTGGCGTCCGAAATGATTAAACAATCTCAACGATATCCGTTTATAGGGTGCGACTTTTATGTGAATAATACTGTAATATGGTCTAATGCCATAGAATCGTCCTGATTCTCTTCATAAACGGTTTGATGGGGTCTACCAGCATCTGGCAAACTCCTGGATTCTTCCGAGTTGGAAGTTTCATCCACTTGGGATGAGTTTTGGCCCAAGGGCCCAAGAGGCGGCGGGTCAGGAGATTTCGGCGGTCGTCCGGGAGTTCTCGATTCAGATCTGGGGGATGGGAACAATGTCTTCAGAAAAAGACAATTTTTATATTTTTTTTTTTCATTCGAAGAACACTGTAATTGTATCTTCTGAACATTTTCTACTTGTTCTTCTTCTCTTTAGAGCAAAGCACTAACCATGCCGGTTGCAACACCGAGCAAGGTCTGTATCCACCCAACATTGTAGCTATTTCCAGAAGACACAGAATTGGAGGTGCTCGAATCAGAACTGTTTGAGCCGGCCGAATCAGAACTGTTGGAGCCGGCCGAATCAGAACTGTTGGAGCCGGCCGAATCAGAACTGTTGGGACCGGCCGAAACCGAGTCTGTGTTAGAAGCACCCAACGACGTGGATGAGTAGTCCGGTGCCCGAACCGCACTTGGAACAGACAGCAGAATCACTTCAATGTCTTCTGCGCCAGAGAATGACACCTGGGCCAAACTGATCTCGTAGTCATCCAAGTCGTACACCACGTACGCATAGCGGAGAAACATGTCTCCCAAAATCGCAGGGACGACGCCATTTACGGGAGGATCTTCGTTCTCAAGAACTGCCCAGTAGCACTCGGGGTCAGTGGTGGGGAAGTTACTGGTGGCGGGGTCAAAGGTGGCGGGGTCAATGTAGGCGAACACCAAGTCCGAGATCGGCACCTTGATCTGGACCCCGCTGAAGTTGAACACAACAGACTCATTGGACCCGCCGTAGGCACAGTCCGCAGTGTACAATTTTCTGCTCTCCGAGTACGTCGCCTAAAACGTGGTCATGAACTCGTCCAACAACGGCCGGGGGAAGTAAGTGAACCTGGTTCCGGTGTCCAACAAGGCGGCGTAAGAAGTCGTGGAGATCGTCTTGTTCTGCGCAGAACCCTGGAACGTGAGTCCGCTGAGAACAATGTCAAACCGGGTCGGGTTGGCGGTGATTCCCTTGTAGAGGTTGATGATTGGCACCGTCTGCAACGTGCCCTTGTACTTGTAGTGGTCCACTGCTCCAAACAATATCGTGCCGGTCTCGGGACCGTAATAGTCGCCCAAATACAACGAATATGCGTTCTTGTTGATCAACCCCAGACTCTTCAAGCGCATGGGAAAGTTCTCGTACATGTACTCGCCGGTGGTCAAATTGTTCATCACTTCATTTGTGGCGAGCCCGAGTCCAAGCCTGGCATAGTTGGAGTTGGTCTGGTTGACCACGGCAAAATTCATGTTTGTCACGTTGACGCCACCAATTTGCACGGTGTCCTGGCCCCAGAACCCCGAGGCTTCGGTGCCGTCGGCGTAATTGATATTGAACTCCGGAGCGGACGAGTTGGCATGGAACGAGTCCGAGCCGGCCGTTTCAAACGACCCATCCGACGCGCACGTGTTGGGGGTTTCTGCGTCGTCCGTAGCCAATGCCAGAGGCGTCTCGGTGGCCAAGACGGTGGTGGTGTCTCTCATTTCCAACAATTCGTCATCCGCGGGAGTCGAGAGGTCTCTTTCGACTTTGTCGAGTTGCATGGCCGAGTCCGCAACGTTTTTCTTCAAAGGCAGGTTGAACACGTCACACGTAAAGTCTGTCGACATGACAAACATATCTGACGAGCCGGTGTCGACATAAAAGCTGACCTCCTGTCGGTTGGAGCCGAGCTTCAAGTTGGCCTGGTAAGAGAAATAGCCGCCGTAAGGGATTTCCATCACCACCGAGCCGTCTCTTTTCACTCTGGCCACTCTGTTTTGGATGTCGTTAGGCGAGTTTCTAAAAACCTTAAAGTCAACCTGCAAGGCGCCGGCCACGGGAATAGGGGCCGTTAAGGCTGCGGCGGAGCCACCAATACAGCTAAGAGCCAAGGGAGGAGCATGACAAAATTATATGTGACCGTCGTTGGGGCAAGGTTGGAGAGAGAGTTTGCAGTTGTTGGAGAATATATCCAGGAATGAGATGCATTCCTGTATATCACTCTATTCGTTGCAGGTGTAAGCCTGATATTGGCGTATAAATGGGACCAAGACGTTGTTCCTGTATACACTGGGACGCAAGAATTAAAGCTTGGACTGGGCGTCGGGGTAGGAGAGCACGCCAAATAGGGAATGCATCCTACCATGCCATTAGGGAATGTCAATCCATCAAGAAATATAAAAGGAGACTATTATTCTTGCAAAGAATAAGTGGATTAAAAGGAGCAGTTTCCAATATCTATTAAATATCGTGAATCAAAAAAAAGATCTAATAGTTATGTCTGATAAGGATACTGCTATTAACGTGTCTGACTCTAGTCACTATAAGACTAGTAGTTCTACCTTTGAAGCATACTGGTTTAAGCATGCTAAGAAGGAGGCACGTGATGAGATTGAACCTGCTGCACTCTGCGCAGGTCGAATTGAGGAATCTCAAACACAAACTTTAACTGCATACAGTGTATTCCCATCACAGCAACATGACGCACTCGATTTCTACCAAGTCCAAGGTCCAAAGAAAATCCAGAAAAAGAAAATCCAGAAATCGAGGCATACATAGTTCGGTGCTTGCAATACTTGGTTGCGCTTGCAAACTCTCTCCCACAGTTATCTTGTGTATTCCATCGACTCGCTGATATTGTGAGCATATGCCTATTTTGAAATCGCACAAGACCAGATAGACCAAATCTACCACGCCACAATCGCCACCAGCACATGGAAAAACAATAGTAGTATGTAGATCTCAAGAAAGCGCAAGCACCGAAATCCCTTCTCTGAAGCCAAAATCCCTTCTCTGAAGCCAAAATCCCTTCTCAATCCCCTTGAACTCCCAATAGATATTGTGGTGTACGGGTGCACCCCAATGCCCATTTGAATTTGATCCTTTTCTTTCCACCACAATGTCCGAGGAAACCAAAACCCAACCCAAGCCCGATTTGGCCGCCACCGTCAAATCAATCCAGTTTGTGTGGTATGTCGGCCACTTGGTGACAGTAATCTCAACCATTTTCTACGCCTTGACCTATGTCAAGATTTTCCCCACCACCTACAAGTTCTGGTACAAATTGGCTCTTTTCGGCGTTGTCGAGAGCTTCGGCGTGTTGATTTTCCAGACGGTCAAGAAAAACGGCGTCAATACCAAGGCCTTGTTGAAGGAGGACAACGTTCAATATTTGTTTTTGGGAGGTGCCCTTTTTATTGTGAGTCCATACGTGTTGTTGACATTGAGCACGTTCTTCTTGTTCTCCGCGTTTCACGTGTTGTCATACACGAAGCACTACTTGTTGCCAGCGTTCGAGATCCCAGAAACTCACATTGTCAGTGTGAAGATCGGCGATTTCGTGACCGCCAACAACAACAAGCTGATCCAATTGGCCAGCATGTTGGAGATCTACACGTTGGGGTGGTTGTTTTTGCGTATGCTTGCGTTCAGAAAGAGATCGTTGTCGCCTTTCTTGGTGTACCTTGTTTTCCTCAAGTTGAGATTTGAAAAGTCTTCTTTCACCAGAAACTACTTGAAGACGATCGAGCTCAAGGTCGAGGACTTGGTCAACAAGTCCGGCCAGCCTGTGGCCAAGGACGTGTGGTTCAAGGTCAAGGCTGCTTTGAACAAGATCGGTGCCGTTCACTTGGTCAACGATTACACTAAGGAGAAGGCCACCTAAGCTTACTTCGACTGTCTGTTTGTGTGCTGCTTGCCTGCTGTTTATTTGTTGTTTGTACTATTAGCCAGTCCATATCTGGTTTCAATAAAGTCAACATGTTGTGTTGGATCTTCTTTTGAGTAGTGGTGACTTGTTGGATAGGTGCTTACGTTATCATGTTCCGTTGCACCAATTCCATTGCACCAGATTCCATTGCACCAGATTCCATTTTCATGCAGTCATGCATGGTCATGTCGGTGTATGTTCTTCGCATAAATACGGGATGCAGAGAAGAGATGCAAGTTGCAAATGCCTCCAACGCAACAAATCCAACCCCAAGACTCCGAGATTTGGCTCCATTGCTGTATTCTTATCTTTGTAGTTCTTGGACCAGTAGCTATTTTATTGTTTGTAACCAAAGACTCTGCAACATTGGCGGAAATCGTGGAGAATTCACAGTTCCACGTGTTTCCACGGTCTTTTGCACGTGGCGATGTTGTTGTGGGTTTCTCACAGACGAAGGTAAAATCAGTTACTGTTTGCAAGTGGTGTGAAGTGTCACACTGGGTTCCACACAGTACGTGTGACATCTTGTGTCCAAGCATGAATGTACTCCAATACCTTCCCGAACAGGAAGGTAGGATGCATGTCTGAACAAGATAGAGTATTGTTGTTTTTCCAGAACAAGTTGGAGTACTGCAGTTTGTTCCAGACAAGTTGAAATTCAATCTGGCCTGAAGGAAGGTGTCACACATCGACCTAAATAAGAATGGGTGCACTCGGTACCTGAGCAGTCAGGTACATCCACAAGATTCCCCTTTACGTTGATAGATTATTATTCAAAGTAACTGTACGTTCAGGCCAGCGATTGTGTCTTTGTTCATCCAGATGTTTCTTCTGTCTAAAATGTAATCTTCATTGAGTTCCACCAGTGATGTATTCGGAAAAACGGGGGAGGTACCAGTTCAGGGCAGAAAAACGTCACACTGGGAAAGGAACTCTACAAGAGTCTCGTCGTCAAGAGTCTACCAGAAGAAGACTAGAAATGTGTTCTACTGGTTAGTGCATGCAATGAACCGATTTTGGATTCCGGTTTTCAACCCTCAGAAGCTCAGTATTTATGTGGGCCAACAAATACTCTTGCGAAGTGGCCCAAAGCGAAAGAAGAATTTGAGGTTTCATTGAAATTAATTTTTTTTCAACGATTGAATAATTTTTTTTTGTATAATGAGGAAAACTATATATCATAGAAAAAACCTAAGATACTACTTCACATAGGTAATTGTATGGGTGTGCCCAGTACGGCGCTTGCGCAGGCCTGGTAAAGCAGTAAAAAAAAAAAGAGACTGATTTTATTTTGTTCTTTTTTTGTTCTTTTTTTGTTCTTTTTTTTGGTGTTTTTTTTTTTTTGTTTCTTGTTCCATCGTTTGAGTCGCGGCGTACGCACTTCATACCATTACTCAGTTAGCTAAATATCACAACTGGCCGATTTCTGCCATCTAGCACCTATCAATCCACTGACATCTCCCCATCCGATCGGACCTGCCTCTTTACTCCTAGTGTATGTGTACCCCCAATTGATCTGATAATCAGCTCCGCCTTCGCTGTACCCGGTGTACGTGCACAGACCGATCTTGTACCAAGGTGACCACCATATACCAGACTGAGCGATCTGATACTCAGTATATGTAATAGAACAGTCTCTGCGTCTGGTGAGATTTGTGGTGGCTTCGTCCGTGATCTTGGAGATGATACCGTCTTCGGCGTTGTAAAATAGTTTCCCGGTATTGAAGGCTAAGACATCAAGATCACCAAGACTTAATCCATCTGGGATAACAATATATTCAACCCCGCCAACATTTAGCGTTTCCGACAACGATACATTAGTCGCCGGTTCGTACTATGTCAAACGCCAACACCGTAGTGACCATCAACCACACTGTCACTGCAGCAACCATAGCTCGCCACGGCGCGCGTAATACTGAGGCCCCGCTGCTTCTCGCGTAATACTGAGGCCCCGCTGCTTCTCGCGTAATACCCTTGCTGATAACCACAAATCCACGCTGCCCCCAAAGTGTAGTTGCCATCGCTGGGAATGTACCCCGCGTTATGCCCACACGGATAAATGCCGTCTGTGATATTCGGTACGATATTTGTAGTCAGTGTGGATGACATGACCAACGATTGATTCTGGGCAATTGGCTTTGGCAGACTCAAGTTCTCAATGCAATCAATCAACTGTGCGGCGCTACCAGATGTTCTGTCTGATCGTCTGCACTTGTAGAAAGATATAAGATATTAACTTGTGTTCTGAGTTCCTTGCTAACTTGCTTTCTGTGAGAGCAGAAATCTCTCTTTACATATTCCCAGCTCACGAAGCCGTACGTCTCTTTACGAAGTTGTACGTCTTCTTCGCAAAGTCCTATCTTATCGCAACGCCGTACGGTCCGACATACAAAAGGATGAAGCAGGTGGGATTCTTCAAGTAGATGTGGCCAAATACTTGATTTGGTCATTGCCAGCCTAACATGGGCCCTAGATCGTTGCAAGACTTTCCACAGAGACATGTGGCACAGCCAAAGTATTGTAAGTCCACTCAAAACAGGTATCGTTAAAAAATATCACAACTCTGAACACAAGAGTAGAGCCCGATTGAGAGTGCCAAGACCCTGATTGTGAGTGCCGAGACAGGACTGAGACGTCAATACTGTATACACTGTTTTTGACGCGACTGAGGCACCAGTGCACAGCAACAATATAATTGATGCTTGAACACGTTGGACACCTCAAACACGTTGGACGCCTTAGTTGGTGATTAGCCCATGTCAATAATGAGGAATGTCAATCCTCAAAGAATATGAATAGACCTTATTCTACTCACAGAAATAGTGGAGATTAAGGGCAGTTATACATCACTCGACCTCTCTATTGGAGATATGATGCGGTCGACTACTCGTGGTTCAATTTATGATTTGTTGGTAAATCATGTGCCATATGAATCACTGGAGTAAGAACCCGCCCGCTTCGCCCAAGAATTTCGGAACAAGGATAGTTGTTCGCCGCAGATTCGGCTAGGTCCAATGCAGGATCACTTTCCTCTTGCGGTTATAAAGTTGTCATTATATCTAAACGACTGTGGACGCAAGCTGCAGCCTGTATGCAACGTGCAGTCTGTGCTCGTTCTATTCCAACATTCACATGAAAGTCGCACCCCTATAAACAGGATATCGTTGAGATCTTTTAATCATTTCGGATGCTAGTCACGTAAAAATTCGAGATTGCCCCAAAACCAATTTCGTTGAACATTCAAATCAAACCCAATACCTCACTAGAGAATTTCGGTTTTCTATTGTATGTATTATGAGAACATGGTCTAGTGAATTCGGATCCCGTCAAGTCAAATGATCCTTCCATCATTTTCAAATGTTCCACCAATTGATGCAAATTTCACTCACTGACCGAACAAATTTCCAACATTGATCTCATCTAATTTTGTGTTCGCTAATATAGAAATACGAACACTGACAACTCTCAATTGCATACTGAGACCATTCCAAATTCGTGTCATTATTTTAACATTTCGCATGCTTTAAATTCCAGCACATGACAATCTCTATAAAGGGTGAGTTCTAATTCATGGATTTTTCCTTTTGCAGACAACATGTCTTTCCAATTTATGTATGATGATGGAAACAACAATCTCGTTGATGAAACCGGAAAGCCTGTCTTTGATGAATCTTGTTTGCTAGCAATCACACATCTTGTCTTGCTTGCAACTAAACTATAAATCATCTTAATGTATGATAATGATGGGGGGAAGTTCATCTTTGTTCACTGATTTAGGTTCGACTTCCATATTAGTCGAACTATCCCCTCATCTCATTCAGAGGTTAAATATCATCTTTCATATGATAATTTGCAACACCTCATATCAGGTTTACACCCAAAACATAGAGAGTAAAATACAGGATGGTCAATCCTGTATATACTCCAACAGACTGTGCGTATACACGGGGTACTGATGTTCTTAGAAAGCCATGCATTCAGCGCTTGGGTTCTTTAATTATTTCCGCGATTTTGTGCCCCTGTTCTCTAAGAGGGTCACATCGTTGTATGATTATGTTCACAAGCGAGTTGACATGACTGAACAGGTTCTGGAGGATTTTGAGTCGATCAAACAATGTTTGGTGGATGAGTCTCTACTTCAGAAGGTCAAGGTGGGGGGTAAAACTAGGTTCGAGATTCAGACAGACGCAAGTGATAAAGCGATAGGAGGGCTTTTATTCCAGACGCTCGAGGATGGGCGGTTACATAGTCCTATCGCGATGTCTTCAAGGTGGTTAAAATCGGCAGAGGAAAACTATCCCATAAGGGAAAAGGAAATTTTGTGCCGCTTGGAAAGGCTGGAACTTACTCTGTTTATGTTGAGTCCAGATCCAAACTCAACAATGAGAGAACCAAGAAGCTTTTAGGATTTCAGTTGAAGACTTTGGAGGAATGCGTGGTGGACAGTGCCAAGCAATCTATGAGAACAGAAATTAGCTGCGAAAAATGAAATAAATTATGAGAATTGATTATGACGAGAATTGGATAAGACTTGTGAGACAATAACCTTAACGGGTAAAGATTATGTGAATGAATCATGGTAGTGTTATGAAATTGAAGCAGGTGTCTGTTTATGTGAATCACAGAGTTTCGATTTAGACTAGCGAACTGAGAAGGCACACAATGATTAATGTTGCTGTCAAACAGATGAGGGTGGCCAAATCTTCGGGCAACGAGTTCATATCATGTCAAGTCAATTTATCCGACACTTCCCGTTATTTGCCCGCCGGGTATGTTTCTTTTTGTCATTGGTGCAAATCGCAAGTGCGGATTTAGATTCCCAATGAAGTATTTCCCGGGCAGAGGATAACAAATCTGAAATTTCGGACTTAAGTGTTAATAAATAACTTGCTTAGAAATAACGAACCAAACGAAATGCATGGAAAGGCTACGGCAGATATATGAAAGCGGTTTGTTGCGTTTTAGTTTCATTAATCATAACATTTACAATCACCCAATGACCACGGTATTAATTTCGGGAGCTTCAGGCTTCATCGCTTTGCACACTGTCAAGACCTTGTTGCAAAAAGGATACGCAGTTGTTGGTACAGTCAGATCCACTGAGAAGGGAGATCTTATCAAGAAATTGGTCAACTCTGACAAGTTCTCGTACGAGATTGTCTCGGACCTCGAAAAAGAATCGGCCTTTGATGAATTTGTCAAGAACCACCCCGAGGCTACTGTGTTTTTGCACACTGCTTCTCCGCTCAGATTCAATGTCTCTGACATCGAGAACGAATTGCTCATTCCTGCTATCAACGGCACAAAGAGTGCCTTAAGTGCCGTCAAGAAGTACGGACCTCAAATCGAAAGAGTTGTGGTGACTTCTTCCTACGCTGCCGTTGCCTCTTTTGAAATAGACGGAGATAAAAGTGCTGAGGTGAACGAAGACTCTTGGAACGACATCACATGGGAGAAGAGTTTGGAGAACCCTGTCCTCGGTTACTTTGGCTCCAAGACCTTTGCCGAGAAGGCTGCCTGGGATTTCGTAAAGGAAGAGAAGCCAAACTTTGTCTTGTCCACTGTAAATCCAGTGTTTGTGTTTGGTCCTCAAGCCTATGACGAGTTGGTTGGTGACAACTTGAATACGACCTCTGAAATCATCAACTCTTTGATAAAACTGCCTTCTGAAAAGGAGAGAACGTCCTACCTGGGTCCAGTTGTTGATGTTCGCGATGTTGCCGAGGCCCATGCGGTTGCTTTTGAGAAGGACTCTGCAAAAAACGAAAGATTGTTGTTGGTCAACGGTTTTTTCACCGACCAGACCATCTTGGACACCTTGCACAAGGAATTTCCTGAGAAAACCAAGAGCATTCCAGTGGGTACGCCAGGTTCTGACCTTGAGTATGTCAACAACAGATCGAAGGTTAACAGCGACAGAACCAAGAAGATTTTGGGATTCAAATTGAGAACCGGTCCAGAATCTATTGCAGACAGTGCCAGGCAGATTTACAAGGCTCAAAGCTAGATTTGGATGGATGCATCGTGGAAACGAAATGCTTCTTTCAAGCAGTGAAATTTGAATATTATTTGGAGATTGTTAAATTTCACAATACCAATGATGTTGCCGGGAGCAGTTGGAATTATTTGAGGTTAACTATCTCTTCCGAATTAAGAATGCTACTGATGTTTTTTCTGAATAATCAATTCGTCGCTGATATTCCGCATTCCCCTCGCAGCTAAAAGGGAACACTGAAACACTAAGTGTTATTTTTTTTCAACGATCATTGTATAATTAGGAAAACTATAGAATAGAAAAAACTAAATTATACATCATAAGGAATAACAGGTGTGCCCATGGATAGCTTGTGAAGTTAAACACCCCAAAGTCAAGCGAGACTCATACCTCTAGAATTCAAAACTTCACACACACAAAATAAGGAAAGATGGTACGCCGAGCGAACTCAACCGTATACTTTCACACCCCCATCACCCGCTTCCTTAGGGAGCACTGTTATTTGTAAAGCGAGTAGTGCCAATTGCGTTACATGCCGGATAATCATATATGATGTTGGGGTGATTGGTGACTCCAACCGAGTCTAACACAATGCCGGATCTCTGACAGGTAGCTCAATCAAGTGATGAAAGTCCACCAATAATGGTGGTATCACATTTGAGACCGGATTAGGAGCGGTGCTCTGTCTGGATTTCAGGTTGGTGCTCAACCACTTGGAATTCGTCGTAAAACTCGCCACAACAAAGTGGCTGAGCTCAGACTTATTTGTATCGGCTTAGTTAAGTGGCCTCATGGACCTACTGGGCTCGATTGGGGATCGGGGGCAAAAAAAGTTGGATATGAAAAAAGAGATCGATTTTTCTTATTGGTGCAAGAAGTAGATCAAGCGAAAGAGCTTGAGCTATTCCCAAAAGCCTCCGCCAGGATTTGGAACATTCACATTGCTCATATATGTGACCGATGATACGGTCGTTGGGTGGGAAAAATGGTTTGCATATAAACTTGGGTACAGGAAATGAACACTTTCAATATTTATGTGCTAACATACTAGTACTCTTTCATTTACATCAATTGCCTGGTTAGCTCAATCGGTAGAGCATTTGACTCTTAATCTTAATAAGGTCAATCAAAAGGTTGCGGGTTCGATCCCCGCATCGGGCTTTCTTTTTAAATTTTTCAGTGTGCATCATTTCTTCGCGTTGAGCACGAATAGACATTGGCTAAAAAAATCCGACAATGATTTCCACTAGTCTTGAATGTTCCAGCAGTTACAGTAATCGTGGTATCTTCTTTTTGTAAAATCTGCGGTACCTCCCATCGGGTGAACTCCGGCTGCTGCAGTAATCACAGTTTTTCAACATGACTGCTTGGTGTACTTGGAAATGAAATTGCCTATTCAGAAGGACAGGAGAAAATGTAGTCGATGACGGTTCCAACATAGATGTTGCAGCCTTTAATCGCAGTGACGTTGCACTCGGAGCAAGTATTTCCACCCTTCTCCAGTGCAAGTGCTTCCGCAATTGGTGGTGCAAGAAACTCCTCCATTTGGTGCCCGTACATCCTTTGTCGCAGTAGTCAGTAAATCCTCCACAAACAGTTCTAGTGCATCCTCCGTAGTCAGTTCCAGTGCATGAACAGTCGGTTCTCGTGAAATTTTGTCGGCTGTTCCATCATCTGTAATCAACTTAACAGCCATACAGACGGAAAAGTCAACATGAAGTTTGCTCGCCTAACAAGAGGACGGGACCGCTTCTGAACTGCTTTCTTCTATTGCGCAGTTCTCTTGTGTTGCGGTATCACTTGGGAAAAACTGGAGCACCAGTAATCAAAGAATCGGTGTCATCACCAGGTCCAGAATCGGTGGTATCTCTTCCACCCAAGCTGTCTGTTGAGACTCCAACCAAGTCGTCTTTAGTATCCGAGTCTCCGCCGTCAGTCAGTGCCTCCAACAGAACGGACATAGACGAACCATTCACCAGCAGTGATCCCTGGTCACAGGCGAAGAAGTCATAGTCGTCAGAAGAGAAATGTTTTTTTTTTGTACCCCAGAACACTTAAAAGGTAGGTGAAGTTGGAAACCAAGTAGTCATCGTTACCAAGTTAACGGGGCCAAAAGTACGGAGGAACTGTAGAAAAGGCCATATGCCAAATCGATACTGCAAGTCAAGGCAAAGTAGTTTTAGGTAGTGCTATCTCCAGTCGCTTTAATAGGCCACAGGAAGCCGTCCTCTGCAGAATCGGGAGCGAGAGCATGGATGAACAAAGCAGCACAAACTCTCAAGGCTAAGAAGACGAAAGAAAAGAGAGAAGTTCCATGGTGCGGAAAACGAACCATAACAAGAGCCAACTTATAGATTTTGATTCCTCGCCCTTAGTCGGCCCCTCAAGGTTGGAGCTGGTCATTCAAGTTTGTTTTCGAAACTGTTTTGTCTATATCAGAGTCCTCATGATTCATTTTAACTTCTGCCTAGA
The DNA here is from genome assembly GCA_030558395.1 of Danielia reshetovae. NCBI lineage: Eukaryota > Fungi > Ascomycota > Pichiomycetes > Serinales > Metschnikowiaceae > Danielia > Danielia reshetovae. The sequence goes on along the minus strand of JAJMSL010000004.1, from coordinate 46,718 downwards.
CTTCTTGTGGACTGGTTTCTGTTGGGTGCAACATCCATTCAAGCTGCTGCAGCTTCTCGTAAATCGTGCGTCGTGCATGGTACTGTGCATGAACTTACTGAACACAAAGGTTCTTGGAAAATGACCCTATCGGGACTGTATGTTCTATGGTTACCCGCAGGAGAACTTGAACCACTAAAGGAGGCACCTTTGAGAAATAAGGGTGGCTCTTATAGAGAAGGACCTCTGTTCGAAGAAAATCGAAGGTTCCCAATCTCCATAGAGATGCTGAGAGCGTAACATTTACAGCTAGGTACTCTGGAGAGATATTCGTGATGGTGCTTGACACGCGAATTACCAATTTCATCTTGATGAAGTATTCTATTTTAAGAGTGCCTTGTTTAAGCTCGATTGTTTTCGATATCTCACTTATTTTTAGTTGGTCTGGGAAGAGGAGCAAGAAAGATCGAAATCGTCAGAGCGGAGTCCACATCCTCAGAAGCGAGATGGTATGTTGCTAAATTTGATCTTTTAACTTGCGCATCTCCAAAAACTGTTATTTGCAAGGCGTTCCAACAAAACAAGGAAATTTGGCAGTCGTAACCCAAGGATTTTCATGGATTCCGGTTTGTTTTGGACGCTTGTTCCATCGTAAAGTGGTTCAATTCTTCAGTAATTCAATCCAGCTTACCCTAGTTTCTGATCGGCCAAATGCGCTTTCTTAAGTCAGCCGGTCTTGAACCCTAGCGCAGTAGAATGGTAAATGAGGGAAACTCGGATGCATTGCAGGATGCATTGAGAAGATTTGAAGAGATTTGAAGAGATTTGAAAAGATTGGAGATTCTCGAGGATTGCAAACACGATTTGTCCCACGCTTCCCAAAGATCTTCTATCTCGCCAAGCGGTGACATTCTTGTCCGAAATCGTCGTTGCACTCCTCTTCAGCGTCGATTCGAATTCAACGAGAAGGAGCTTACAACAATTAGAGTCTATCCACGATTATTGGAGTACTTGTTTGGTCATAGGAACTAAATTCGGTAATGAGCGTGTTGGCGTAAACTCCAATCGAGTCGTCATTTTGATCACAACTCGAAGATCCCGGATCCTGAACGCGTTGGGACGAGTGGCGTAAATTTCAGTGAAGGGTGGAACATAAAGTTAGACTTCAATCCCAGAAACTCGCCTCACCAGTTGCATTTCACAATCTGCTGGGTGCAAAATGATCACAACACCACAATTTCTCAAATGGTCTCCCATTGTATTACTCATGGTGATTTGACGAACATCGATTGGACGGGAAATTTCCCACTTGATATGGCCGCAATCGAAAGGCGTTGTTTTTAAAGTCTAATGGTGAATCTGATTTTGCTGAAATTTGAAAATTTACGCAAAATACCCTTGTGGAGCTTGCTGGGTGCTCCGCAGACTTTCCGAAGTTCTGTGCAGAAAAATATGAATAGTTAAATTTCTGGCAGGAGCACCAAAAGCAAAGCAGAGAACCCGTCCTCATTCGGCGCTCCAATCCGCATTTTTTCTATTCTATAGTTTCCTAATTATACAATGATCGTTGAAAATAAAAAAAAATAAGCTCTCGAAAGGCGACCTATTCTTGTGATGTTTAGGTTCGGCTTTCTATATTCTTCCGCTTTCCAAATGCAAAGATTGTCGAAATAAGGACTCTCCCCGACTAGTGACATATTAAGCAATCCACAGGCAGATATCCGCTCACGTGAGCAAATTTGAACTCGCCGCAAGCTTCACATTCCAACTCTGGGCGCTGACTTAAAATGTTTCTTTGCCTAATCTAGCCAAATTGAAAAACCCACCTGCATACGCGCGCAAGAGAATTCGATCGAAGTGAAAAATTAGGCTCACGTGACCCCGCGCTGGAACCTTGTGGAATCTTCCAAAGTATGGACGTTTTCCAACTATAAAGTGCACCGATCTGCGCCGAGCGCCTTTTTTTCGCCAGAATTTTTCAATTCATATAAATCATGTCTAAAGCTGTCGGTATTGATTTGGGTACGACTTACTCGTGTGTGGCACACTTCGCCAACGACCGTGTTGAAATCATTGCCAACGACCAAGGAAACAGAACCACTCCTTCTTTCGTTGCTTTCACCGATTCCGAAAGATTGATTGGAGATGCTGCCAAGAACCAGGCCGCTATGAACCCAACCAACACCGTTTTCGACGCCAAGAGACTTATCGGAAGAAAGTTCACCGACGCCGAAGTCCAAGGTGACATCAAGCACTTCCCATTTAAGGTTGTGGACAGAGCCGGTAAGCCACAAATCGAGGTCGAGTTCAAGGGCGAGACCAAGGTTTTCACCCCAGAAGAAGTTTCTTCCATGATTTTGACCAAGATGAGAGAGACCGCCGAGGCTTTCTTGGGTTGCACCGTTTCCGACGCTGTTGTGACTGTTCCAGCCTACTTCAACGACTCCCAGAGACAGGCCACTAAGGACGCTGGTTTGATTGCTGGTTTGAACGTGATGAGAATCATCAACGAGCCAACTGCCGCTGCCATTGCCTACGGTTTGGACAAGAAGACCGAGGAAGAAAAGAACGTGTTGATTTTCGACTTGGGTGGAGGAACCTTCGATGTTTCCTTGTTGTCCATCGAGGACGGTATCTTCGAGGTCAAGGCCACTGCCGGAGACACCCACTTGGGTGGTGAGGATTTCGACCACAGATTGGTCAACCACTTTGTCAACGAGTTCAAGAGAAAGAACAAGAAGGACTTGTCCACCAACCAGAGAGCCTTGAGAAGATTGAGAACTGCCTGTGAGAGAGCCAAGAGAACCTTGTCTTCCTCTGCCCAGACCTCCATCGAAATCGACTCCTTGTACGAGGGTGTTGACTTCTACACCTCCATCACCAGAGCCAGATTCGAGGAATTGTGTCAGGACTTGTTCAGATCCACCTTGGACCCTGTCGAGAAGGTGTTGAGAGACGCCAAGTGCGACAAGTCTGCTGTTGACGAGATTGTGTTGGTTGGTGGTTCCACCAGAATTCCAAAGGTGCAGAAGTTGGTTTCCGACTTCTTCAACGGTAAGGAGCCAAACAGATCCATCAACCCTGATGAGGCCGTTGCTTACGGTGCTGCCGTGCAGGCCGCTATCTTGTCCGGTGACACCTCTTCCAAGACCCAGGACTTGTTGTTGTTGGATGTTGCTCCATTGTCTTTGGGAATTGAGACCGCTGGTGGTATCATGACCAAGTTGATTCCAAGAAACTCCACCATTCCAACCAAGAAGTCCGAGACTTTCTCCACCTACGCTGACAACCAGCCAGGTGTGTTGATCCAGGTGTTCGAAGGTGAGAGAGCCAAGACTAAGGACAACAACTTGTTGGGTAAGTTCGAGTTGTCGGGCATCCCACCAGCACCAAGAGGTGTTCCACAGATCGAAGTCACCTTCGACATCGACGCTAACGGAATCTTGAACGTTTCTGCCTTGGAGAAGGGTACCGGTAAGACTCAAAAGATTACCATCACCAACGACAAGGGCAGATTGTCCAAGGAAGACATTGAAAGAATGGTGTCCGAGGCTGAGAAGTTCAAGGACGAAGACGAGAAGGAGACTGCCAGAGTCCAGGCCAAGAACGGCTTGGAGTCTTACGCTTACTCCTTGAAGACCACCTTGGCTGAGGAGGAATTCAAGTCCAAGTTGGAGGGCGACGACGCCGAGACCGTCACCAAGGCTGCTGAGGAGGCTATTGCTTGGTTGGACGACAACCAGACTGCCACCACCGAGGAATTCGCTGACAAGCAGAAGGAATTGGAGGGTGTTGCTAACCCAATCATGGCCAAGGCATACCAGGCCGGTGCTGCTCCAGGTGGTGCCGCTGGTGGTGCTCCAGGTGGATTCCCAGGTGCTGCCCCAGGTGCTTCTGCTCCATCCAACGATGGACCAACTGTTGAGGAGGTTGATTAAGCGAGCTAGATCTTGTTAGATTACATAGAATAATGGGTACAAACGTTAGAGGATTTCGGTAGGGTGAGAAGAGGATTTTGGTAGGGTGAGAAGAGGATTTTGGTAGGGTGAGAAGATGAGGATTTCGAAAGGTGAGAAGATTGGGTCGAATCGATTAGGATTGGCAAAGTCAGACGTCGTGCGCTAAGATGTCCCAAGATGGAAACTTGTCACATGACTCGGATATAGGCGATTACCTCTGGAACGATACCGAATGGTGTATTTTATTCCTGTATATAATCGTTTGCGACCGCGTCATTTTGGGTGCGCACTTTGGGCCAACAATTCTAGTCGCAAATAATTGGGAAGGTCGCAAATAATTGGGAAGCATGGGCAAACTATTGGGATACACCGGGCCAACAATTGAAGGGTCTGCGTAGGTTGGATGAGTATGTGAGTCACATGACCACTCTGCACCTCATCGCCTGTCAAGATAGCATAATCGTGCACGTACCGGTTCCGTTGGACCATGCACTTAACAGCGAAGACGACCTCGAGTCTACAATACCGGGCATCCGTAGTAACACCGGTCGCCCGGATATGCGCGCGGCTGGGGATATCCGGGGAGAAAAAGGTCGTATCAAGGCTGTTATCCGGCGACAAAATGAGTATCCGGGGAAAGAAAATCCGGGGATTGCAACCGGAACCGCCACCTCCATGACTGGATGCAAGCAAGACACCCCATGTCGAGACATATAAGAAGTGCTGCTTTTCCCGGATTCATTTTCCTGGCCTCACTTTTCGCCGCTTTCTCATTTTGCTGCCGCGACCCAACTATCTAGTTTTCGATTCGCTCCACAAGTAGTGTATCTACGTACCCAAAAAAATTGGTTGATTCAAACGAACATACGAGATTTTTCCCACCACTTCTTTTTCATCAAGGTATGTAGACAAAACGGAATTGAAACACCGCCCAATTGAAGAAGCGCCCCCTTCACCCTCAATTGCAGCTGTCGCCTCCAGAAATTAAATTTTCATACTAACCCAAAGATGACTTCTGCTCCAACTCACCAGGTGGTCCACGAAGCCAACAACGTGGCTCAGCGTCCTACTCCTAAGGAGTTTTTCGAAAGACAACCCCGTTCTGGCCACATTTCCTCGTTGGAGGAGTACCACCAGATGTACGAAAAGTCCATTTCCGACCCCGAGGGCTTCTTTGGCCCGCTTGCCAAGGAATTGTTGCACTGGGACCGCGACTTCACCAAGGTCAAGGCCGGCTCCTTGGAAAACGGCGATGCCCAATGGTTTATTGGCGGAGAATTGAACGCCTGCTACAATTGTGTGGACAGATGGGCCTACACGCACCCCGACAAAGTTGCCATCGTGTACGAGGCCGACAGCGAAGAAGACTCGTCCAAATTGACCTACGGCGAACTTCTCAGAGAAGTGAGCAAGGTTGCCGGCGTTTTGAAGAGCTGGGGCATCCAGAAGGGCGACACCGTGGCCATTTACTTGCCCATGAACACCAACGCCATCGTAGCAATGTTGGCCGTGGCCCGTTTGGGCGCCGTGCACTCTGTAATTTTTGCCGGATTCTCGTCCGGATCCATCAGAGACAGAGTGAACGATGCTCAGTGCAAGGCATTGATCACGTGCGACGAGGGCAAGCGTGGTGGAAAGACCATCAACATCAAGAAGTTGTGTGACGAGGCGTTGCTCAGCTGCCCGAGCGTGAAGAACGTGTTGGTGCACCAGAGAACCGGAAACCCGGCCATTGAGATGAAAGAGGGCCGTGATTTCTGGTGGCACGAGCAGGCGGCCAACTTTGCCGGGTACATTCCCCCAGTGTCGGTCAACGCCGAGGACCCGTTGTTCTTGTTGTACACTTCCGGTTCCACCGGAACTCCCAAGGGTGTGGTGCACACCACTGGAGGCTACCTTCTTGGCGCAGCCATGACCACCAAGTACATTTTCGATGTGCACCCCGAAGACGTCCTCTTCACTGCCGGTGACGTCGGCTGGATCACGGGCCACACGTATGCGCTCTACGGGCCTTTGCTGTTGGGAATCCCCACCGTTGTCTTCGAGGGAACCCCTGCTTTCCCCGACTACGGCCGTTTGTGGCAGATTGTGGAGAAGCACAAGGTGACGCACTTCTACATCGCACCCACCGCGTTGCGTTTGTTGAGAAAGGCGGGCGAGCACGAGATCGAGAAGTACGACTTGTCCACGTTGAGAACGTTGGGCTCCGTTGGCGAACCGATTTCTCCCGACATCTGGGAATGGTACAACGAGAAGGTGGGCAAGGACCAGTGCCACATCTCCGACACGTACTGGCAGACGGAATCGGGCTCGCACTTCATTGCGCCCATCGCTGGAATCACTCCCAACAAGCCGGGATCGGCCTCGTTGCCCTTCTTTGGAATCGACACGTGCCTCATTGACCCCGTGAGCGGCCACGAGATCAAGGGCAACGACGTCGAGGGTGTGTTGGCGGTCAAGAACACCTGGCCCTCGATGGCCCGTTCGGTGTACAAGAACCACGAAAAGTACATGGACACCTACTTGAGGCCGTACCCCGGGTACTACTTCACCGGTGACGGCGCTGCCAGAGACCACGACGGCTACTACTGGATCCGTGGCCGTGTGGACGACGTGGTGAACGTTTCGGGCCACCGGTTGTCCACGGCCGAGATCGAGGCTGCTTTGATCGAGCACCACGGCGTTTCGGAGGCTGCGGTTGTTGGAATCAACGACGACTTGACTGGACAGGCCGTGGTTGCCTACGTTGCCTTGAAGGACCAGTTCGCCGACCACATCAACGGACATGAGACCAGCGACGAGGCGTTTGCGCTCAGAAAGGACTTGATTTTGACCGTGCGTAAGGTCATCGGGCCGTTTGCTGCCCCCAAGTCGGTGATTATAGTCCAGGACTTGCCCAAGACCAGATCCGGCAAGATCATGAGACGTATTTTGAGAAAGATCTCGTCGTACGAGGCCGACCAGTTGGGCGACATCTCGACGTTGTCCAACCCCGGCTCTGTTGCGTTGATCATCGAGTCTTTTGGCGCTCAGTTTGGAAAGAAGTAAGCATTCGCCGTCATTGTGATGAGACTGTGAATATATTCAGTTATAAACGAAAAATGGGAGAGAACCGAAACATGGCTTGGCATCAAGAGTAGCCAAGATGAGTAGTCAAGATGAGTCTTCTAAAATCGACTTCGAATTATGGCCTGTCAACCTGGTAAATTTACCAAATCTGGTGAATCGCTGCGACCAAATCTGTACCTCATTCACCTTCAATTTACCACGTGACTTGAACTCAACTCAACTTCTTTCCATGAACCCCCACATCTCCCTCGCCGCCCTCTTCCTAGCGATCAAAGCTGTCCAGCTCACTGTCCTTGCCACCGTGCCGTCGCAATTCGATATTTCCTCGAGAATTCTCCTCAGCACGTATGCCCATGAAAAAGTTTCACTTTGTCATTTCAACACATCGAACAACCTCGTCAACGCTCTTCTAGCGGGCCTTGCGAGGCTCCTTCTCGATGTTCTCGATCGCTTGGTTGCGTGGGATGCCGTGTACTTCTCTGATCTCTTTGCCAACGACATTCAATTCGAACATCAATATGTGTTTTGTCCACTCTGGTGGAGACTTATTCGGGCACTTCCTTCGGCCGGCTTTTACAACAAACTTGTAATTGCCACCGTGCTCGCCAACACCTGCCATTTCTTGGCTGCGGTAGTGCTTTATCACTACACTTATGCGGTCTTCCAGTCTGCGAGAATCTTCTCGGCAAAACGCATGGCCTTCGCCTCCCTGGCGCTCTTCGTCTTGTCTCCAGCCGGTGTGTTCTTGACGGCTCCGTATTCGGAAAGCATAGCCGCTCTTTTCAGCTTTTTGTGCTTGTACTTGCGGGAAATCAGCCTTGGGTCCCGTTTGGGTGCAAAACCAAACCGGATTTTGTACGTTGTCAGCGGATTTGCGGCCGCGTTGGCGTTCGGGTTCCGTGCCAACTGCTTGCTTTTGGGCGTTATTTACGTCTACGACTTGAGAAACATGCACGTTCTTCCCGTTTTGACAGGTCTGGTTCTTGGCCTTGCGTTTTGCGTCTCTCAAGTGGCCAATTACACCGCCATTTGCCTCGATGGAAAGAGAGGAGGGTGGTGCTTGCACGCAGTACCTTCCCTCTACGCATATGCCCAGAGCCACTACTGGAACAACGGGTTCTTGAAATACTGGACTTTCCAAAATTTGCCCAATTTTGTGTTTGGAGCACCTACGTTCTTGCTCCTGGTGGCCAGCATGCGGTACTTTGCCCGGATATACCCTGTCGACCGGATCTTGCCGGTGTTGATGGTCAATTGTGTCTTCTTGGTGCTCTTGCTCTGCTTCTGGCACGTGCAGATTGTCACGCGCATCCACACTTTCCTCCCTGTGGTGTACTGGCTTGTGGCCGGGATGCTTACCCAGAACGAGCCAAGTGGCGCAATGAACCACGCAATATTGGCGTACTTTGTGGGATGGAACGTTTTGCAAACCGCCTTGTTTGGTGCATTTCTTCCCCCAGCTTAATGGATCTTGTTGCCTCTTTAGGAAGGCATTCGCGCTCCCGATAAGGTGAAGGGCTGCGAAATCACAGAGCCTTATATACTGCCGAATCTCGATGATTCAGGTCTCACCTGTTGATAATGAGCTTCCCTCCAAAGACCCTTGAAACCAAGCACTATGCTTACATAATCGTGGCTCTCGTTTTGGCTGTGGCCTTTGCCTTGAAGCCCAAGAAGGCTATCAAAACCAAGCCTGCCAAGTCGAACAAGGACAGAAAATTCGGATGCTGGGTGGCTGAAGACTTCAAAACTCCCGTGCCTCCTCCCTACAAGAACTGGGACCTCAACAAGACAAAACCGTTGCCCTATCGTGCCTTCAAGCACAAGTACAATATCACCATGGGCATTCGCAATATGGAGTGGGACAGCTGGATTGAATTGGACAAGGAGTGGATGAAATATCACCAGGAAAAACTCCAACGTTTGGCTGAAAAAGGAGACGAGCTCCATGGAACCATGCCCGAGGCCAGAGACGCTGCATTTGAGCTTTTGGACGAATTCTGGCTGTATTTGCCCAGCCGGTACCCTTCTTTGTTCCGTCAGCTTGAAGGTGGGTTGGAAAACTTGGTCACGGGCGAGGTTTTCAACTTCAGAAACTGCAACCGAGACGAGATCAAGGAAGACCCGATGGTCATGGCCGCAAAAATGGTCCAGGATGATTTAGCCATTATGATCGAAGGAGAAGACGGAAACTACACGTTGAAAGCAGGAGCCATCATCTTGCCTGGTTTCTGGCGTTTCAAAGACAAGGTGGGGCTTCCTCTCAACGCCATTCACACCTCCGGAGATGTTCCGAAGTACCAGGAGAAGTTACAGAGTGGAATGACCAAATTCTTCGTTCGTCTAACTTGCGACAAGCCTGTGGTACGAAACAACTATTTTATCCAGACAGACGACAATTTGGGATGGTCTACTTCCATTGGAGATGAAAGCACCGAGACCGTCGGCTGGTACACGGCCCAGCCGGCTTTGACTCCCGAGCAGTTGAATTTCAGAAGCGAAAGACAGAGTTTGCGGAGATTGCCGAAAAGCGGAGCCGTTGTTTTCACCGTCAGAACGTATTTTGCACCCATCACCGAAATATGCAAGGAGCCGTATATTCCACGCAGATTGTTGAATGGAATCGAGAGCTGGTCAGACGATGTCAAGGAGTACCGAGGCTACGAGAAGTTCAAGGATGCCATTTTGCCTTATTTGGCGGAGCAAGCCGAGGCCCAAGAGAAAGAAGGGTTCACCATCGACTCGGAGCCGGTGGTGTATCCGTATTAGATTTAGTGGGGTCGACCAAATTCGTTGGTGAGTTGACTGACCATTGAATTGAAGCGAGGATTTGAGGTGGCAGAAAGACTTGGCCAATTGCTTGAGTACTGACTCTTCAATATTCTCAAAGACTTGGCTACACAACTATCACCAGAAACAGGATACAGAAACTGTACACTATTTAATTCACTTCCGACAATTCACACCTAATCATTGATGTCATTTTTTATCCAATGTATAAAACATGATTGACATTATCTTATCGAATTATTTGTGCCCTACAATTGAGGTTTATAGAAGGGAATCCAATTCAATTTGATGAATAAGCAGGAAAAGAATATCTTTTTGCTTCCTGTGAGCTAATTTAGGAAGACATCAAGAAGAAAGCAATGGTCATTTAATTCAACAAATCTTCTCTGATGGTTCTTCCAAGTCATAATACCTGTTAATCCAAATTAGTCCACTCGCATGTCTAAATAAATGACCAATTCATAATTTGCACCCAAACTTTATACCTCAACCCACAAATACAAGCTCAAATTGTCTTTCAAATCGTGACATTACTAATATACAGACATAAATAATACAGTGTGAAGTATAGCACCTCTAAGATCTCTCACCTCTCAATCTTCTAGCCAATTGGATATCCTTCTTTTGAATAGTAACTCTCTTGGCGTGAATGGCACACAAGTTGGTGTCTTCAAACAAGGAAACCAAGTAAGCTTCGACGGATTCCTGCAAAGCACCGATGGCAGAGGACTGGAATCTCAAGTCGGTCTTGAAGTCCTGGGCGATTTCTCTGACCAATCTCTGGAATGGCAACTTTCTGATCAAAAGCTCAGTAGATTTCTGGAATCTTCTGATTTCTCTCAAAGCCACGGTACCTGGCTTATATCTGTGAGGCTTCTTGACACCACCGGTAGATGGAGCCGATTTTCTGGCAGCCTTGGAGGCCAATTGCTTTCTTGGTGCCTTACCACCAGTGGACTTTCTTGCTGTTTGCTTAGTTCTAGCCATTGTTAGATAATAAAAAAGATTGAGAATGGGAAAGGGCCAATGTTTATATATTGTGCGTACGAATGATATGTCCTGCAGGTATGGTTCTTGATTGTGGAGGTAAAAGTGAGCATAGAGGAGGAAAAGCACAGAAAATAGCGACTTGCTGTGCCAGAAGTGCGCTCAGTATGGTGCTGTATTGTACTATGTAAGGTGCGTAAATTGCTGCACTATCAAAAGGCTGCTTTCAGGTGGCTCTGGTGCGAACACCCGTGCCTCCAGCGCTTGCGAAGCGCTGTTTGTGCGAAATGGCCACACTAAAGTCGCTTTTCTCGCCCTCAGAAGTGCACAAAAAAGGCGCGAAGTAGTATGGGAGGAACTCCCAATATGGGGATTTTTGCAGAGCCCCAGTTGCCTGTTTTCCTATATATATAGCGGCCCGCACCACCCCCATTTTTTTTCCTCACGAACAACTTTCAGTTCTTAACATATCAACAACAATCATCAATAATGTCCGGTAGAGGAAAAGGCGGAAAAGGTTTGGGCAAGGGTGGAGCCAAGCGTCACAGAAAGATTTTGAGAGACAACATCCAGGGTATTACAAAGCCAGCTATCAGAAGATTGGCCAGAAGAGGAGGTGTCAAGCGTATTTCTGCTTTGATTTACGAGGAAGTCAGAGGAGTGTTGAAGTCGTTTTTGGAAAACGTCATCAGAGATGCTGTCACTTACACTGAGCACGCCAAGAGAAAGACTGTCACCTCTCTCGATGTTGTCTATGCATTGAAGAGACAAGGTAGAACCTTGTATGGTTTCGGTGGTTAGGTTTCAGGTTTGTATAATATAATTTATGTTTGACGATAAAAGGTGTAGCTGTGACTGGGCTTGATTGAGTTTATCGTTGCTCTGATTCGTGGAGGATTTGAATTAATGTGGGTCACAATTGCTATTGAAGCCCGAATTTCCAAGCTTGTCAAATGGTGTAAATATGGGTTCCATGGTTCCAGGTGTTTGTTTTAAATATAGGATTGTCATTGTATGACTCCTCATGGGCACTCGCTAAGATTGATTGTGAGCACTCTGATTTCGATAAGGAGCACCAATCACCAAATTTACCACGAGAACCTTGACTATTCAGAATACAACTAATCTTGAGAATCATATTTCAAAGACAAATTCTGACAGAATCATGAGTAAATTCAAACTGGGCCCTAAATAATTCTTAAGTTTGAGAGCCTATTGACTTTGAGAAGAACCAATAATCAGTCAATCATACCTGACCAAAATTAACCATAAAATAAATAAAACAAACGAAATAAACGGGTATAACCACTCTGATCCCCTTCCACTTCAATCTCTCCTCTAATCTCCCTTCCACTCTAATCTCTGCTCCTATCTCTCTCATTCTAATTTTCCTCATTAAGAAATCTATTCTCAATGGGCCTTCCAGGTCCCCCCAAAACCTTCTCCAATTGGTCCGGAGTCATGCCTTTGACGACCACATGCACGTGGCTGATTTCCTTGACGCTCTGCAAAGCGTCCCAGTTTCTGAACCAAACCAAATCCGACCGACAAACCTCCAAATCTTCCACAAAAGTCTGAACCACATACTTCTCGATTTCAGCCCTGGTTTCTGCGGAAAGATCACCTAATTTGCAGTTGGGGTCGCTGTAAATGCGCTGCTTCGACCACACGCACAAATGCACCACGTCGTCCTCGAAGTAGTAGGGGAAATCGTTCTTGATGATCTTCAAGTCACTGGCCTCGGTGAAAACCGGGTTTCCGCTGCCAGCCACCTTAATTTGTGTGTCACTGAGGCCCATAACTTCCTGCGGTGTCACCCACTGCAATGTGTTGGCCAACATGTACCTGAAAACGGTGGAATTGTGGTTCTTCAAGTACTTTTTGAACGCAAGGTACTTTTCCGTCTGTTCCGCCAGTCGGGCAAACAGATTCAAGTCGTTGTACTTGATGATGTCACGCACCTCGGCCCACGTGTAAGGTCTGGTGGAGATTTTGGACGCAGAGGGCATGTCTGGAGAATGAACAACCTGAATTGGGAAATGCAAAACTGGCTTCACCGTGAGAATTGTGGTCATAATCGTGCGCGCACCGGATTTGGTCTCCTGTTGGGGTTTCTTCGGCTCTCAGCCCTCGATGGGTGAATTTACCTCTACTTATGTAGTTGTGGTGATTGCATCCGGAACCATGTTACATGAGAAGAGAGCCATGTTACATTGGATTGTATGCAGGTTGTTAAACTCAGGTAGTCCTTGCAAACAGGGATTTTGGTGGAACAAGCGAGCTATAAATTGCATTCGTTAATTTTGCGGCTGGTGCCTCACCGCTGCTTGGTTTTCGCTCTTTTCAAGAGCCGGGGTGAAGCGTTGTAGTCCTGCTCCAGACGACGCACGTGCCTTCTCAAAATGCAACCAAGGAAGTAACATTTCTCTTTTCCGGGACACAAGAGAGATTTTTAGCAAGCAGGTGAACCTGTACGTGGTCTTGGTAAACAATGAATACTTCACAATGGAGCAACTAGAAGCGGAAGGTTCTTATCTCCCAGGCGTGACCCGATGGGCAATTCTTGGTATTTGAATCTGGAGTTCGCATCGATTGGAAGACAGAATTTATTCGAAGCGAGCGTTTGAGGTGAATTCGAATTTGCTTTCTGGATTGTTGTTGAATAATCAAGTGTTCGTTCTCCCGGATTTCTTGTTTCTTGCTGTCTTTGATAATGATCACGTGATATGGACCAATTCCAGCCCAATTACCAACAATCCAATCACCCACAATCCAACTGCCAACCATCCAACAACCAAGTTCAACCATGGCCCGATCCCAACATCACCTGTTCTGGGAGGTAAAGATGTCCCAGATCAACTGCCTCATTCCAATGCGCACACGTGATGTTCAATCAGATAACAACCAACTACTCTTCTTGCACCAAATGACTCACAGACTCATCGTTCTCCGTCACGGAGAGTCGCAATGGAACCACGAAAACAAATTCTGCGGGTGGATCGACGTTCCGCTTTCGCCCAAAGGAGAAAAAGAGGCCCAGCATGCGGGAGAGTTGCTTCGGAGGCACAATATCAACCCCGACGTCATGTATACGTCGATGCTCCAGCGGTCGATCAAAACGGGACAGACAATTTTGGAGGAAATCGACCGAATGTGGATCCCTACCTACAAAACCTGGAGACTCAACGAAAGGCACTACGGGTCGTTTCAAGGCCGAGATAAAAACGAGGTTTTCCAGGAGTACGGCAAGGAAAAATACCAGTACTACCGTCGCGATTTCTACGCCGTTCCGCCGGAAACAGAGAGCACACAGACCGACAGCTCGATCGATGAAAAATACGAGCTTTTGGCCGATTTCAACCAGATGCCCAAAGGCGAGTCGCTCCAGATGACCATGGACCGGTTAATTCCGTATGTTATGGACGAAATTGTCGGCCGCCGGATGCTCCAGGAAAATAGAACGGTGTTGGTGGTGACGCATGGATCCATTGTCCGGAGCCTAATTAAGCACTTTGCGCACGTGAGCAACGAAGACATCAGCAAGATCAATGCACCCACGGGAGTCCCCATGGTTTTTGAGTTGAACGAGAGGGGGGAGCTTGCGAGGGAGTTTTACTACTTGGACGAGGAGTTGGCCCAGAGGGGCATTGCTAAAGTTGCCATGGAGGGGCATTCGAAGTTGTAGTCACGTGATGGTGTGGACCAGTCAAAAGTTATAGAGTATAGAAACGTGAGAATGATTGAAACGTGAGACTGATTGAAACGTGAGAATGGTTGAAACGTGAGACTGATTGAAACGAATCCTGAAAAAAATTGGGCAACGTACGAGAGTTGTTGGGCTGTGTTTTTGTTTTTGCTTTGCCTCAGCAACTCTGTACGAGCATATTCAGAATGCACGGAGCAAAAGGAGAAAAAAGAATCCCATTCCGGCTTAGATCCGTTGTCATAGCCCCTTCCAGTTCTTTTTTTAGCTTTGTTGCGAACATAGCACATGGAAATAGCCCTTGGTGGCCTCGTAAAACTCCTATGTGCATCTATCGATGGATCTCCTCCTCGACTGTCACATGCCAGTAGATCAGTGAGGCACCATTTGGGTGTGTGGACTTCCGCATTTGGTTTTTTCCGCAGATCCTTCTAGAACACTGTGTACAGATTCGCACTGGAGCCACACTGCGACACCATAATAGAACCCAGCAGCAAGGCCCAAGTTTCCTCTCTGCTTTTCTCGCTTCCCGACTTTTTCTCGTTTCCCGTCCTTTTATCACTTCCCAACTTTCTCGCTTCTCTCAATCTCCCATTCTCTCTCCTCCTTTTGTCGCTTGCCCTCACAGGGAATGACACGTCACGTGCGCCGTTTAATATCACTGCCCCTTCCGTCCAATTGCTATTTCTGTGCGAATATCTCCGAAACGGAGAAGATGGGACGGTTTCAGAAGTGTCACATGACACATAACAACACCCTGAATTGCAGCAGCGTGACACTTCAAGCACAAATCTAAACTTTAAAACGCATCTAAACCCCGCCCCC
The DNA here is from genome assembly GCA_030558395.1 of Danielia reshetovae. Lineage (NCBI taxonomy): Eukaryota > Fungi > Ascomycota > Pichiomycetes > Serinales > Metschnikowiaceae > Danielia > Danielia reshetovae. The sequence continues at coordinate 31,406 of JAJMSL010000004.1, read as the reverse complement.
AAATAATTCAACACCACACACCTGGCCACCCCCGTTTTCCCTTCTGGTTATTCCGTGTTTCCTCCGTGGTCGTGATCTCCGTTCTGCATCTTCCTGCAGGAGCGTGCGATTACTCAGCTTCATATATATAGTTGCCACTGCTCCTCTTATTTCGCCCCCATCCTCCCGCATTTTTCTGGCGTTCCCACATTTCGTGTGTTTTCGCCACCCTCTAATCTTCCACTCCACGTGTGCGTCTCCCGTGCGTCCCGTGACCCGTCTGGCGTTAATTTTTTTTTGACGCCACCTAATCTACCCTCTAAGGCCGCCTTGTCTTCAAACAACGCCAGCGAACAAAGCAACGCCAAAATGACTTCTTTGGCAGTTTTTCCCTCGTTGAAGAAGACCATTACTGATCTTATGGATGAAGAATTGTACCAGGCTCCTCAAAGCCCCAGTACCTTCGCCCAGTTTGCCTCTGATTTCGGCAGAACGGGTTCCATCACGTCATCTCCCACCATGAACTCCAACGCAGCCACGGCCACGCTCTCGAATCTTCTCAACATTCCCGATTCGTTCATGGAACATTACAACCGCGTCAACGGCTCCAGCAACACCGTTAACAACATCCCTAGTCTCCTTCTAGATAGCTCCAACGATTACAACAGCTATGAAACAGACGCTGCTGCCGTCAACCCTTTCAACACATATGCCAATCCTGATTTGTTCCAGCAGCAGCAACAGCAATATCAGCTGGCTTACGTCAAGCCAGAACTCGTGCAGATACCCAGAAGAAGCAGAATCACCACCCTCGAACGGCCCAGTGCCAAGCAAAGCAAGGACGACGACTACTACTTGTTCAACACCGACATCCAGCCCTCGCAGATGATGTCGTTCAGCAATTTCATCAACTCCGAGGACATGTACGCCGACAGCTCTTTGTTCATCATGAACGGAGACTTGGACAAGGTTGCCAAGGGCAACAGCCCCGTGCCCGGATTCGAGAACGACTACCTTGCGTTGGACGAATTCGCCGAGGATGCCGAAGACTTGAGTGAAGACTCGGACGACGACAACTACTTCCAAGATGACAACGACGAGTTTGACGATCTCATCATGAACGCCAACGCCTTCAGCGCCCCGGCCACGGACAACTTTATGCCTGTGCGTGTGTTGCCCGGATCTGAGGAAGGTTTCATGGACGTCCGCAAGGTTGTCTCCATGGACAGCATGGACTTGCAGTCCGAGGTGCACCCTGAGGTTGCTGGTGCCGACGATGATATGATGATTGACGACGACGAAATGGAACACAGCGCTCAAAACTCTGCCGTCTCAAGCTTGTTGCGGGAGGGCATGAACGCCCCCGAGGAGTATCACATGACGGCGGCGGAAATCACCGCCACCAATCCCGACCACCACTGTGAATTGGTCAACCCCTCGACTGGACATCCATGCAACAAGCAGTTCAGTCGGCCCTATGACTTGATCAGACACCAGGAGACCATTCATGCTTCCAAGAAGAAGATCTTCCGGTGTGTGATTTGTGAAGGTAGACTTAATGGCGGACCCGGCAACGGCAAGCTGAAGACGTTCTCTAGGGGAGACGCCTTGTCACGTCACATTAAGGTCAAGCACGGATTGGGGGGACAGGAGGCTGTTGACTTGATCAACGAGGCTAAGGAGAATGTCGAGTATCAATCTGTTTAACGGTTTATGGTTTTTGGGTTGCCTTTATATATAATGTCTGTAAATAGTAACGGTATGCATTAAGGAATGGGGAATGAGGACTTGAGCGTGTCTTCATTTGAGGTCACTTGAGGGAAGATGGCTCTATTTATTGTTCGAGGGAGAGCTAGCTTTGTTTGAGGCGAAGACGGTTTGGTTTGAGGTCAAACAAAGCTAGCTTGGCTTGAGGTGATGTGTACCACGATATTAGCTCGGCATTACTTATACTATTTTTTCTGTTCATGGATTTCCACACTGTAGCTTCTCGTAGTTCGTTATTGCAAATATTTAGCATATTCGGCAGTTGCTCAATTGCTACCGTTTGTTGCATCTTTTTATTAAAACGACCGTTCGTCACCCTTCTCCCAAAGTCGATGGAGTCAAGAAATGCTCAATACTCATATCCGGTGCCTCAACTCAAGCTCATATTATTTTCTATTAAGATCCTCCTGGCATGCAAATATTAATAGGCCATGGAGGACATCTCTATGCTATATAATTCTCCTTCAGAGGCATCTCATGTTGGAAAGGTATTGTAGAATGAACTGTCGTTGAAGGAAATGTCGTGTCGAAAGCTTCAAGTTCAATTGAAGTGTTAAATTGGTAAAGGAAGCCCGGACTTCTCTCTGTCGAGTTTCCGGAAATGAAGGTATTGGGCAAGTATGACGAAATCCAACGCCATTTGGAACAAAGCTGCAACGATGAAAATGAGAGAGATGTTGGATGTTCCAAAGAAAAGATAGCTCAACTTGACGCAGTCTCCGCCAAGCCACGACACCAAAAGAATCACCCGGAAGTTCTGCACCGTCTGGAGCCTTTGGAGCATGAGAATCTGCGGCAAAGGAAGAAGGGCCTCGATGAAAAGACCCAACATTCCGATAAACGACCCGTACGAGTCTGACGAGTTGAAGAGAACCGTGAGAATCGTGAACACCACCGTGAACTCCAGGAGAAATTTCCAGTACCTGTACTCGTCGATCCACTGCCAGAAACACCCTGGGCGTTTGTAGTAGACGTCAAAAAGTCTGAGCATCTGGCCAAACCAGATGCGCAAATACTGGGCAACCACATCGGCCACAAACACAAAAAATTGCGAGTTGTCGTACTGGAACGTGGAGCTCAGGAGCTTTGGGAGCAGCGAGAGCTCGTCGGACAATTCCGGAAGCGGAGCTAAAGTGTCGGGATTGTACGAAGCCGGCCGGTACAGCAAACTGACTTTGAGTAAAACACACTGAATTCCCACCATGACAAACGACTGCCGCAACAACGCGGTTTCGTACGGCGAGATGAAGTAGTACAATATGCGGAGCACCGACGCCATGAGCATGGTTGCACAGATATCGATGGAGAAACCCACAGATGTTTTCTTTCGATATATGCCGAGACTGGCGAGGCCGTAGGTATAGAGGGGCGTGAAGGACACGGCGATGTTGATGAGTTTCTGGAGGTCCGGAAGCTCGAAGAACTGGAGATATTCGTGGGGGAAGTACGATTCGATCATGGTGAAATCGGTGAATGAATGAAGGAATGGAGGTGAATGTGAAGGACGGTGGTGGTGAAGGACGAGAGGTTGAGTTGGTGTAGCAGCAGCACCGTCTAGGAATTTGTGGATTTATAGGGGTTGCTGAAAGTGGAGAAGTCAACAACAGACATGGCTTAGCACCTGTGTTCAGGATGAGTTTCCATTTCGCATACAATTTTTCAATTGGTGTACAAAGTCCAGGATTCGCATACAGAAAACTTGGAGAAGTGATCAGGGGACAAGGCCCAAAGTGATGAGGTCACGAGACTGCAAGAGAAAAGTGGGACTATCGTAGCGAAAATGAGTTGTTGGTTTTGCGACTGGTTATGGTTAGGAGGAATTACCTAGAAGGGTAATAGTAGATGTCCCAAATGGGTAGGTTTGCATTTGGTCAGTTACGTGGAAACGAACCAAACGAACCAAACCACCTAAACCAAAAAACTTAGACGGCCCAAACGAACTTGATCCAGGAATATTGGTGAATAATACGGCTCGTAATGGAGTTATTCCGATGGGGGCTGTATTTCGGGAACCAAAAACTTTCCGGAAAATCGAAATTGAAATTTCTTATTTAGAATTTTGATGGTGTTCGAGATTAGAGATACTACTGGCCCGGTCTTGGGCCTTGTCCAGGTGGGAAAATGACGGCCCTCTGACCAATGTCCTGAGAATGTCTATGCGCATTCACAGTCGAAACCTTGGGATATGTTCTCACGTGATCCAGGCGGGGCAAGCCAAAAGTGAGATGTCTCTGTGAAAATCAGCCTCTTCTTTGACCAAACTCAGTCACAGATTTCTGTTCATCTCCTCGACTGTGTTCATTCCTTCTTGTATTCTACCTGGATCTTCTCCCTCGATCTTCTCCTTTCTCTTTCTTTTCTCTATCTTTCAATCTCCTTCTCTTTTTATTCTCCCACTTGTTTTCTCCCTTCGTTTTTGCCTCTCCTCGGATCAACATACTCGGTTCATCTAATACCATAGCCAATGGTCAAACCTGCACATTATGTATCATCAGGCCTAGCATGTGCAACCACCAGTGAAACGCGAATGTTCACAGACATCACCAACAGACATCACCAACACGAACCCGCTACTAACACAACCCCTTTCCATTTCTCGTGCCCACGCCGGGCCCGGGGGCCGACAAACTCCGAAAATGACCTGCACCCAGTGGTTATCTTCCGTGGATGTGGTGGCTCGGCGTGACTCAGTTCGGACTTGAACTCCCTTCGTCCCCAAACACCGAGCTCCGAGTCTCCGGGGCAATGGAACTTTACTCGGTGCCGATAACGGGCACCGCAAGGGACGGGTTGTGTGCAGGCTTGGTGGTGAGAACGTGAAAACGCCCACACTCCGAAAATCCCACTTCCACGAGGAATCAAGCGAACTACCAAGCCAAACAAAAACGTAGAAGTCCAAGGACAGAAGCATTCGCCTCTGGCAAAAACCCCGGTCCCTTTCCTTGTTTCCTACACCGAAAATTCTCAAATCTGGCCTCCCGCATATCCGAGGGAGTGTGTGGGTGAGCGGAACGAAAGTCTGGGGTAAAAGCAGAACGATATGCACGCCATAGTGCCATGATATAAAAGGAGCCCCACTCCCCACCAATTTTTCACAACCAGCAATCTTGAACAACATGCCTTACACCAAGATCGACATTGACCAGGAGGAAAAATTCTACCAGGACCAGCTTGAAGAAATCAAGCAGTGGTGGGCCCAGCCCCGTTGGAACAAGACGAAGCGTATCTACACCCCAGAGGACATCGCCTCAAAGAGAGGAACGTTGAAAATTGACTACCCTTCTAACAACCAGGCCAAGAAGTTGTACCAGCTTATGGAGGAGCACGACAAGGCGAAGACCGTGTCTTTCACCTTTGGTGCTTTGGACCCAATCCATGTTTCTCAGATGGCCAAGTACGTGGACACCATCTACGTTTCCGGATGGCAATGTTCGTCCACGGCCTCGACGTCGAACGAGCCTTCGCCAGATTTGGCCGACTACCCCTACGACACTGTCCCCAACAAGGTGGAGCACTTGTGGTTCGCGCAACTTTTCCACGACAGAAAACAGAGAGCGGACCGTTTGGGCTTGTCCAAGGAGGTGCGTGCCCAGACGCCATACACCGACTTTTTGCGTCCCATCATTGCCGACGCCGACACCGGACACGGTGGCTTGACTGCCATCATCAAGTTGACCAAGTTGTTCATCGAGCGTGGTGCCGCAGGTATCCACATCGAGGACCAGGCCCCTGGAACCAAGAAGTGTGGACACATGGGAGGCAAGGTTTTGGTGCCTGTCCAGGAACACATCAACAGATTGGTGGCCATCAGAGCCTCTGCTGACATGTGCGGATCGGATCTCTTGGCCGTGGCCAGAACCGACTCGGAGGCTGCCACTCTTATCACCTCCACCATCGACCACAGAGACCACTACTTTGTGGCCGGTGCCACCAACCCCAACTCGCCAGACTTGTCTTTGTTGATGGCTGAAGCTGAGGCTGAAGGCATCTACGGTGACAAGTTGGCAGCCATTGAGACCGAGTGGAACAAGACTGCCGGTGTCAAGTTGTTCTCCGAGGCCGTCATTGACGAGATCAAGGCCTCTTCCATCGCGAACAAGGACGCAGTCATTGCCAAGTTCACCGAGAAGGTCAACCCTCTCTCCACCGCTTCGCACAAGGAGGCCAAAAAACTCGCCAGGGAGATTTTGGGCAAGGACATCTACTTCAACTGGGACGTGTCCAGAACCAGAGAAGGCTACTACAGATACATCGGAGGCACCCAGTGTGCCGTGATGAGAGGCCGTGCTTTTGCTCCCTACGCAGACCTCATCTGGATGGAGTCCGCTTTGCCTGACTACGACCAGGCCAAGGAGTTCGCCGAGGGTGTCAAGGCCGTGTACCCTAACCAGTGGTTGGCGTACAACTTGTCTCCCTCTTTCAACTGGAACACTGCCATGAGTGTTTCGGACCAGGAGACCTACATCAAGCGTCTCGGCAAGTTGGGATACGTGTGGCAATTCATCACGTTGGCTGGTTTGCACACCACCGCTTTGGCTGTGGACAGCTTCGCCAAGAACTACGCCGAAATCGGAATGAAGGCCTACGGACAGCAGGTGCAGAAGCCGGAGATCGACCAAGGTGTCGAGGTTGTCAAGCACCAGAAATGGTCGGGAGCCGAGTACATTGACTCTTTGTTGAGAATGGTGTCGGGAGGTGTCACTTCTACTGCTGCCATGGGTGCTGGTGTCACCGAGGAGCAGTTCAAGGAGAAGGCTGGAAAGTTGTAACTGAGAGGAGAATAATTTATACGTTAAAAGAACAAGAAAACATGTGACGTCGGATGTCTTCAATTAAAGATGTGAGCATTTTCCTGTAGTTGCAAAGTGCATGCAGCATGTGCAGAATAAGGACAAAGCTATGTTGGTGTTTAGACATATGTATGTCCTGTATAGACAGATGTATGTCCTGTATACACTAAGCATCAAGAATTGATGCTTGGACTTGCCGTTGGGGTAGCACGCATGACAATAGGGGAAGCACGACCCTAGAGTTACCCTACCTTGCCAAAGAGGGGAACGTCAATCTCTGGAGAATATATATAGAGCTTATTATCCTCACTGAAATGATCAGTGGAGACTAAGGGCAGTTATCCAACCGTTGTACATTATATCTTTATAAGATATGTCTGATTTAGACACATCAATAGACCTCTCTATTGGAGATATGATGAGGTCGACTACCCGTGGTTCGGTATATGATTCGTTGGTAAATCATATTGCACATGAACCACTGAGGTACGAACTGCCAGAGCCTGCAGACGATGTGCAGTCTGTGCTCTTCGATTTCCAACTATCTGCTCAACTGCACATTGAGAAGCTCTGTGCATCGCATCTGATGGGCTTCATTTCCACCGGGGGTGGCTTCAAGCGACGCCGCCAAATTTCCGCCCGGTTCGCTCGGCCCGTAGCCGTGCCTCAAGGTTCTCTCCGAATTCCAAAACCGTCTCGCGTGTCGAGCCCTGTCATATCAGAACCTGCCAAAATCTCCATCTTGGAGAGACTTCCCACCGACTTGATGTTTGACATCTTCTGCTACGCTGGGGTCGGAAACAACATGCCGCTTGTCAACAAGTACTTCCACGCTCTTTTCGCTCCTCCAACGGCAGGAAATTACTGGTGGTTGGACATGGTGGTGAGGACCAACTTCATGGTGCGTCTAAACCACTTTTCGGTGGACGAGTGGAGAACCAGGTTCGCAAACAAGTTCAAAGAGTTTCCTGACTCAGTTCGTCGGTCGTGGGACCCTTTTTTCTTACATTTGTGCGACCAAATGGATATCTACCATTCATGCATCGATTCTAGGTTCTTCAACCTAAGATTTGTCCAGCCGGACATGGTTCTGTTCGTCATAAAAAGATTCCCATGCATATTTCTAAACTCAGACTCCATAGCAGCGGAACACAGTCTACGAGAAAAGTATTTGGAATGGCAGTATCTCGTCTTCTCCAAAATGGCCCAATTGGCCCTGCAAATGGACCAGGATGCGGAAATTTGCGTAAAAGGACTCCAGGTTCAAGCTGTAGCGGATGACGAAGCTGCTTTCTTGGCCAAGAAATTGGCCGGCTACGTGCCCAAGACTGGGAAAGGACCAATTCCAGCCTCGATGTGCATGTCTCTATCTCCTAGGAAACTAGAGGTGATTCTCCGATTACGCAACAACGAAGAAAGCTGTATGAAAGTCAGCCTTGAGAACTTTCCCTTGCTTATTCTGAAAATTGCCTCGCAGTGCCCTGACTTGCTCTTTGACCTGAGACTCTCGGACCTTATGCCTTTCACTGTAGATATCGAATATGTGCTCGACTTGCTCAGGTTGCTTTCTCTTTACCGAGAAAGAATCTTGGCCATTCCCTTGGACCAGAGAGACTCGCACCCTGGCAATCTTGTAGTCGAGCGGATTTATTCCTTAGTGGAGGAGTCGTTCGATCGCTACGACACTCGCACCGAGGAAGACGACGCGCTCATCTGGCAAATGGTGCGAGAAATACAAATGCCAGAGTTGTTGAACCTCGTCGTCAGCCTCGGAGCCCCTCCTGACTATTGACCTAGCATAGCATTTCTATCACAGCATTTCTAGCATAGCATTACTGCATCATTATTTTATTTTTGTAGTCTAACTACGTGAGGGTCTCGAGACCACAAACGGATACAACCGTAGGAATTGAAGTTACTGGTGGGGTTGGTTCTGGTAAGGATCAGCTAATGGCTGCATCAAAGGGTTTGGGTTGGCAATCTCGTGGAACCACGGGTGCTGCAATGCCTGTCTGGCGGTGATTCTGGCCTCAGGTCTCATTTGCAACAAACTCTGCAACAAGTTGAGCCCCATGGAGTCCAAGTTGGGAATAATCAAACGCAAGTCCTGCGGAACGTAGATCTGCCAATTGTTCTTGTAGTTGGTGTACTGAGAAACACCGGGCCAGGTTCTTTCGTTGGGAGTGCCCATCAACCTGAAGATTTTGTTGAGCTGGTCCTCGTTGGCAGTTCCTGGAAAGAGAGGTTTTCCGGTGCACATTTCAGCAAAGATGCATCCAGCCGACCAAATGTCGATCGACGTGGTGTATGCACGAGAACCCAATAACACATCCGGTGCTCTGTACCACAAGGTCACGACTTCGTTGGAGAAAGTGTTGAAGGGAATTCCAAATGCTCTGGCCAAGCCAAAGTCTCCAATCTTCAACTCGCCCTTGTTGTTGATCAAGAGATTCTGCGGCTTCAAGTCGCGGTGCAACACCAGGTTGTCGTGACAGAACATGATGCCTTTGAGCAATTGGAACATGAACGACTTGACGATTTTCAAGTCAAGGGCGCCGTTGGTGCCGTGCGTCTCCATGTACTTTTTCAAGTCCTTGTCCATGTGCTCGAACACCAAAGTCAACTTATTTTCTGTGTGGATCACATCGTAAAGGGTGACAATATTCTCGTAGTCCAACTCCTTCATGAGCGAAATCTCTCTGATGGCCGTGGAAGGCGTGCCCTCCTCGGAATCAAGACTAATTTCCTTAAGAGCAACCAACGCACCGGTGGCTCTGTTTCTGCCTTTGTAGACGGTGGCATACGTGCCTTCGCCTAGCTTTTCAAGCTGTTGGAACCTAAAAGTTAGTAAAAATGAATCTGAAAAGAGGTATGGGGTGGGATTTTGATGGCAGTTTCACTAGCAGCCCTGAATTGTTCGCAAAATACATACTGAGACGACGATCCGGTCATGGTCAGGAAGAAAGAGGATCGCGAACTGGGTAGATTAAATTGGTCTGAGATGTGCAGTATTGACAGGAAGAAAGAGGGAAACCGAAGTGGCAGATTTAGCCACTTTGGAATTTCAGCACAACCTTCAGGGTTGGTTGGAATTTGGAAAATACGCTGCTGGTGTTGGTTTGAGCGAATTCGGATCTATTTTCGATTTTTGGTGACTGTGCTAAGTTTTTTTGTATTTGTACATGCTCCCAAAATGAACAGATGGTGCGACTTTTGCACCCAAACCTAGAATAATTGCAAATCACAGAACACAACGGAAAACGTGTGAATACAGGGTCTCATAATTCTTCAATTACTATTAACACCTCAATGGTTCTTGGGGCTCTTTTTCATAAGGGCCATCAGATTCTCCACCCATCCCTCTGCTCCTCCTTCGGTAGCAATGATGTCAATAATACGGGTCTCCGTAGCCTCAACAGATTCCTCGTCAAAAGGCAGAAGCTTCTTGATTCCGATGATGGCAGAATTTCTGGTGCTGGGGATCCGCAAAATCTCCTTCTCGGAATCCCAGCCCATTTTGGCAGACAAATCCTCCACATGGTCCACCAATGCCCCGTAGGTTGAAACGTTTTGGGCAGGCAACTTTGTTTTCGTTACTGCGTCAAAGTGCCTTTTGGGGGTGTAGCGGACCTTGGCTCCATTCAATGCATGAGAACAGCATGGAATTACCACAAACGGAAGGTCCAAGAGTGGAATCCAGCAGGTAAGCTCGTCCAGGTGGTTTCCGATGACGAAAGCGTTGGGTGGGAATTCCTCTGTAGTGCAGACTTTGGATGATTCTAGCAAGTTGGCTGACGAGTAGTATTTCATCAACGGAACTGAGGCTGGTGTGTGAAATTCAGGAACTTGGAAGAGACGGCCGTTGTCCCTGATATGAGGTGCCAACTTGGCCACAGCGGGATGCGGTTTGAGCAAAATGCTAGGGATGATGATTTGCTCCAACAAACAATCTTGAACATTTTGTGGGTAAGTCTTCCACGATTTTCGGGCACGGGCGTCAATACCTTTTCCCTTGTACCCCTCCAGAATCAATATGTGCACCAAAAGACCGTTTCCACACCCCAAGTCACGGAACTCGAACTCCGAATCGCCAAACCGGGCACTCCACAACTCAATGAGGAACGCTGCTACAGCCAAGTCTTCGAAAACATGTTTTTTTGGATCGGTGCTTTCGACCCAATTGGCCACCAAATCGCCGGAATATTTCTTCTTCAATGCAATGTACCTGTTTTGGAAGGCCACTCTGGGAACGACCAAGTCGTGGTTGACTCTTTTTTCGTATCCTGCTTTGGCTCCAAGTGAGTGTTTGGCCAGAGTCTGGAGAAGCCTTAGAGCAATTCTAATTGGCCTCTCTGAGGCATCTAGCAGGAAGGGCTGGTTTTCAAAGGGAGCATAATGTATCGAAAGGGATCCTTTATGATAGAGAATACCCACAGCTTGAACTGGTGGAAGGTAAAATGGAACTTCTTCCACATTTTGGATGTGTGGAATATACACCACCAATACAGCGTCTTCTCCAGTTTGAACCAAACAAGTTTGGTTTATGATGTGGTCTTTCGACGGGTTTCTAGGGATGATTCTTCGGATAGCCGCACTCTTCTGAGCCAACTTGACGCTGGCTGACTCTAGAGGAACCGATCGGAGCAGAACATCTGAAAGATCGCGATGGAGCACTTCTGAGTCTTCTGTTTTGGGAAATTGTGGAAGTTCTGGAGAGGAAGTGCACACTTTCGTTTCGCCAGACTCCGAATATGTCGTTTCGGCGAGAATGTCTGCTCTTAAAATCACTGTGGAGTTGATGTTGGGTTCTCTGATCAAATGAGACATTGCGGTTTCGAAATGGTCTGGGCCAAAATCCACGGGGGTTTGGTAGATCGGGATCCAGGCGTCTCCAAGGAGCGACTTGGACCCGGTGAGAAGCTCCGGCTCTTTGTTTTTGTCCATGGCACTGGAGGTGTAAGTTGAAATGGAATGAGACTGAAAATTTCGCGATGAAGTCCGATGTAGATAGTGGAGGTCAGAAATGAGATAATGAAAGAAGAAGAGAGGGGCAGTGGGAAGGAGTGCTTTTCACGGCCACAGTTAGATTTTGTATTGCATTTTTTTTCCAGTGAGTCACAGGACCAATACCAGATGATTCACAATCGTTGAACACTCGGCAGGTTAATCCACGGACAATCCTATTCCTCAAATAACATCCCATTCCTAACCTATAAATCAATAAAATATGCATCGCTCACATCCGAGGGCCTGTGCTTCTTATAACAGTAGTGGCACTTGAACACCTCAGTTCCTCCCTTGGACAAGTGCCTGACACTGTCCTTGAGTGCCAAATGCCGGCAGTGGTCAAGAACAACCACCGGGTTGGTCATGGCCACCAACTTTTCTGTCGGAGAAACAAAGATGTGCTTCTTCTTTCTGTCGCGGGTATCCTCTTCCGATATCTTTGCCGTGGTACTGAGAGGAACCAACTGCTCCTTGGAAACAGGGCAGATGAAAATCGGGTGGTACTTGAACAAGAACTGGTTGGTGTCAGGCAACTGGAAGGGAAGATCGTGCTTGAACGAAGAAATGGAAACCTCGGGCTCTCCGCTTCTGGAGCCCCTGCTAAGTCTTCTTTGAAGATTCTTGTACTTGTAGAAGTTGGGGAGGTTGACGAAACCGGCCAAAACACTGTGGAAAAGCGACGACTCACTCGACAACGACATGTCGGCACAGTACTCGGCAATGAGCTCGTTCGCCAAGTTCTGGAAGAGCGAGTGGTTCAGGTGGAGCGTCTCGAAGCACCCGAGGATTTCGCCAATGAAGTGCGCTTCCTTGGCGTGACGTTTGTTGCCGGTAGTGTGTCGGGAGAACGTCTGGATAATTTTCCGCTTGAAGTTCTCCTGGGTTTGCGCACCCTCGGCATCATCCGTGGACTTGAAGAGCAAGAGCGTCATCACGGGCGAAATTTCGTTGACGTAGTCCTTGAAGAACTTGGGGAAATGCTGCTTGGCATAGGTATATGCCGACAACGCCGAGTCGATTTGGTAGGAGCCCTGTGGCAGCTCGCCGGCCAAAAGAAGCGCAAACTGAAGCATGTGGAACTTGAACAGGATCTCGTCGTAGTGCAGCTGTCTCGGAGGCCCGTCCAGCTCCTTTTTCTTGAACCAAGCCAAAACCTTGGAGATGTCGTGTTTCACCCGGACGTCGTCCACTATGTCGCTCAACTCGCGGAATTTAGCAAGCATGTCGGGTCCGATTTGTGCTTCGGTTTCCGGGAGCGCCTCAAGAAGCTCCTCTGCCGCAGAACCCTGTCCGATTTTGAGCAAATGTAGAACGATGCTTTTCATCAACAGCTGGCGATTTTCCAGGCGAACCAACTTTCCAGCGTCTTCTTCGCCAGTTTGCCGTTGCAACTCCACTTCTTTCACGGGGAAGGCGTTGAGCGTGAGTGGAAACGGGTAGGCATTGTCCAAATCCACAGTGTACTTGGAACTGTTGACGATGTTCTTCTGGAACTTGTTGATCTGGCCGTTGTACGTCTTCAAGCTTCCAATCGACGTTTTGTACCACAGCAGCGTGGCATTCTCGATTCTGGCGGCGATGTCAGGTGTGGTGCACTGTTCCAATTCTGATTCAAGATCTCGAAGTTCCTGGAGAAGCGAGTCGGACTCGTCCACAATCTGTGCTAGACTGGCCGAACCAATGTCATATAGTGTTTCAACTTCCTTGTTGAGATTGTCTAGAAGCAGGGTCATGGTGTGGTTTCCCCCAGGTTTTCCCCTGGCATATATGGCGCATGTGCAGGCCACTTATCGGAACAACGGAGATGTACTTAAGTAGATGGGTGGTGACTGTTACTGTTGGATTGGGTATGTGAAGTAGTGTTTGTGAAGTAGTGTTTGTGGAGTAGTGTTTGGAAGTAGTGTGTTTGAAGTATGTTTGCTTTTCAAGATTTTCAATGAATGATCACAAGCAGAGAACACTCAACTCATCAAAACCCCAACCTGCTTTGGTGGTCTATGTCAAGAGTCTGACACGAATGAGCCAAAAACGAGTGAAGTACAGTAGGCACTTACATCTGACCGTGTAGAGAATCAGAACCGATTCAGATTCTGGATGTGAATCTCAAGATGGAGCCTGCTGATGTTTTGATTCTGCAGTTTTGATTCCATTTGTCGTGCTCTCCGACTCAGATGTCCAAAAAATCAGCCTTCACCAAAAGCTCCAAGGCCAAATGCGTGGGAATCTTGAACTCCGGAATTGTCCCTGACTCTTCTTGGCCCTTGTACTTGTAGAAATAATGGAGATATTCAACCACCACCTCAAGAATCTCTCCGTCCATATCTAGGTTCACCTGTCCCGTCTGTCCCTCTTCGAATTCCTCCAGGCTCCGTAGAACCGAGGAAATCAGCGCAACCTCCTTCAACACGATGAACTTGTGGTTGTCTGCAGAAATCAACGTCACATAGGTGCTGGAATCGTCGGCTTCGGCCATTGTGAAGCAATGTAATGCGTTTCTGTACTGTGATCTGTGAGAATTAACTGTGAGATTTAATGTGAGGAGTGCACCAGAACAGAAATGAGTTGAGAGAAGGGTGAAAAAGAAAGAAGGGGAGTTCCGAATTCGTTACCGGGCAAAGATTGTGTCTTGTCGTTTTCAGTTTAAATTTCGTCACTTCATCTTGTATTTTGGAATTTTACCAGCTTTGGGTGCAATTTCTGAAAAAGTGCTATTGAGAGATTAATTCGCAGTATTTGCAAATATGCCTCGTCTTCAACATATATGCCAAACACAAAATATGAAACAAAACTTGAAACATCACAAAGTCCTGGCACCCTTTCCACACATTTCCCACTGATGACTTCAGAAACCAATTTCTCTAGGAAATACGTAAAACAAGTCAATAAGAACCAAACCACGTGACCACACTGCCTAACTCAACTATCTTCAATAATCTACCACCACACCATGCTCTCCAATCCCAGCTTGGGCTGGCAAAAACTCCAGGATGTTTACTACAGCATACGACCCTGCTACGACTCTTTGAATTGGCCAATAGAAAACATCTATTCCAACTACAGAGTGGCCATTTCTACCCAGACTACCTTGATCGCTTTAGCTTCTAAGTTTGTGCCTAATCCCAATGTTATCGATGTCTACTCCATCAGTGGCACCAAGTTGTGGTCTCTCGTTTACAACTCCTCCCCCCTGGACCATATTGTGGACTTTTGCTTCCACAATGAGAACCTTTGTGTAATTCTCAGTAATCAAAAGTTCAGACTATATTCAGACTTCCAGGGCACCTTCAAAGAGTATCCATACACAGAAAAACTCACCAAACTTGACAATTTAACTGAGGCGAAACCAGACGAACTGGAAGCAGACCGATATGTTATCACCAACTTGGAGAATAATGAGATCGAGGAACCATTCCATGTTCTCGAAACCAAAACCTGGGGCCGGTTCCTAGTGCTTCGGTATCGGAACAGGCTCACGTTGACGAATTTGGAGACGTTCCAGAATATCGAGGTACCGTTTGGCCATTTGGACCCGTCCAAGGTGAACTGTATGAGTCTTTTATCTGTCGACGAAGGAACTTTGGTTTGCTTGTTGAGTTACGACGAAACAGTTTACATGATTAAATTGGATTTTGTTGACCGCACCGTTGAGTTTATTGACGAAGCTCTCACTGACGGACCATTCACTCACATGTCTACCTCTTCTAATGGAGCTCTCATAGCATTGTTCAACTCGAAAGCTTCCAAAATCTTTGTTATTCGAAAAGAGTTCGACACGATTCTTTTGGAATACGACACTTCCAACGAATCCAGTTTGCCTCACATGGTTGAGTGGGCGGGAAACGATGCGATTATCTTGTCGTTAAGAGACGAAATCAAGTTGATTGGGCCTGGGCAGAAATCCATCTCTTTCTTCTATGACATCATAGAACAAGAGGATTTCGATATCGGGTTGATCTTGAATGGAAGAGAAGACGACTTATCGTTCACCATCCCAATTATAAAATCCGAAAAGGACGGGCTCAAGATCATCACAGGCAACAAGGTGGAGTTTCTAAGCCGAGTTCCCGAATCTTCCATCAACTTGCATCTGGTTGGCTCTTCCCATCCTTCATCGATCTTGCTTGATTGCGTAGACAAGCTTGCGCAGCAATCATCAAAAGCAGATACCAACATTTCGCTTTTGAAAAGTGAAAACTCCTTGAGAGTTGCTATGAAGGGATGTTTGGATGCTGCGCTCGAAGAGTTCTCCCCATTGTGGCAGAAGAAGATCTTGAAAGCTGTCTCCTTTGGAAAAATATATGATAACAACTATCATGACGCAGAGGAGTACTTGAAGGTCCTAAATACGGTGAAAGTACTCAACCAAATCCGCTCACCAGAGGTTGGGATCTTCTTAACCTACACAGAGATCATGGAAGTGGGCTGGGAAGGCGTGATTGAAATGCTCTTGAAACGATCCCAGCATCTCCTTGCTCTCAAAGTGATCAATCTATTGGACTTGCAGAATTGCTCGAGTTTGGTTTACGTCCACTGGTGCTGCAGCAAGATCAAAAAAGAGTTGAACATGAGTGACATCGAATTGTTCAAGATTATTTCCAAAAAATTGCTTCCAGGCCAGGGTGTATCCGCAGACAGAAACTACATCTCAGTGTCCCAGATCTCCGACGTTGCATTCCAAGAAGGAAGAGTGGACTTGTGCAAGCTCTTGATCAATTTGGAACCATCAATTTTGAAGAAAGTCAATCAGTTTTTGAAGATTGAAGAAGTTGAGTTGGCGTTGATCAAATCTTTCCAGACTGGCGATTTCGACTTGTGCCGTCTCATTTTGCTTCATCTTAAGGATAATTTATCCCTTGCACAACTTTTCCGAGTTCTCAACCAAAATGAACTGAAAGGGCTCATCCAAGATTTATCTTTTGACGAGCTCTCAAAAAAGGAAGACATCAATGTCTTCTTGAAGGAGAATTTGTTCATTAGTGGTGACTTAATTGGAAATTTCTGGGAACAAAGCATTGCCAAGTTCGACCCGAAATTGCTTGATTCCTTTTACAAGCATGAAAACAAAACTATAGAAAGAAGTACAATGAAGGTGAAAGAAGTAATAAATCTGCCACCTCTAGAGGATGTGAACAACGACGGTACTTCCCAATATGAAAGATTTTACCAGTCATACAAAGCGAAAATCCAGGATTTGTCCAACAACAGAAAGCTATCAAAATTGTTCCAGGAAGAGCTTGAGGTTTTGGATTTGAAGAGGAAATTGTCGGAAACATTTCAACAGTCATTCTTTGATGAAAAATCGGTGACTGACATCATTGGAAGACTAATCAAAATGCACCAACTAAAACCCGCAACAAAAGTGGTAAAAGATTTTAAGATTCCCCATGAGAAATTGTGGAACCTTGTCGTGGAAATTTACTGTAAATCGGGTGAATTTGACCGTCTTCAGAAATTCATTGTTGCTTCCAACCCCAATTCACCAACCTGGAAGTCGCCCATCGGGTTCGAATCTATCGCAGAGACTTGCATGGCGTACGGGTGTCCAAAAGAAAACGTTTCCAACTACATTGCCAACTGTTCCGAAGTCAGCTACACCAGAAGGGTTGATTTGTTCTTGCAGAATGGAGATTTCATTGAGGCCGCGGAGGAAGCATTCAAAAACAAAGATGGTGAGTTGCTTCAAGCTATCTACAATAAAGCTCAGAATAGAGACGAGAACATTGTGAGCATGATCAAGAATCTCTTGGTTAAACTCGGGTACAATCCATGAAGGAATCTTGGGTGCAATTGAAAACTCAGGATCCATGAGAGTTAATTATGTCATAAACTTTCCATTTTTCACAATCCCGCCATTGGCTCCCTCTTCCCCTGTGAGCCAGCCAGGGATAGTAGAAGGATCCACCACTGCCTCTTCCGTTTTGGTTGTCTGGACTGCTAACTCATGCAAACCTGCAAACACATCTGTACCCACTAGTTTGAGCATCACATGGGTCTCTTCGTCATCTATGGTTTGTTGGAGCTCGAACTGAGCATACCGAATGGGAGCAATTGAGGAGAATTCGTTCTTGTTGTTTCTTTCAGCTGCAGGTTCTTCCTCATCGTCAACAGCTTCCCTCCGTCTTTTCCTCAGTGGCTTATGATGGTCGAATAACTTTGCTGAGGTGAGTTTTCCAGAAGCAGTGCCCTTGAACCGCACGTTGGCCAACTTTCGAAGTCTGTCTTCTGGAGAAGCATATGTTTCAGGTCCGTTCAGAACGCTCTGCACAACCAGGTGTTTTTCTGAATTGGCCAAAGGAGAAACGTCGGCCACTCCATCGGCATATGGTGTCCATGCACCCAAGCAATTTGCAAAACGTGAGCAACCTTTGAGAATGTGCATGGATTCTAGAGAACGAACTGCTTTTTGTGACTTTGACGTTTCTAGATGTAGCAAGTTCCTAGGGCTCTGTGCTAGACTGGTTTCAACCACCTGGAGCACTACCTCAGAAACAAGATCGTTTCCAGGAGAATGGATCAAATGAGGCGAGTTGATGGGAATCGCCAAGAAGTAAGGCTTATGAGAAGTGATGTGAGGTCTGTCCAAACGATCGGATCCTCCTCGTGGAGGAAGAAGATCAAAAACCTGAACTCGAATGAGAATCAACGGAAATGTGGGATGTGTGCACACGTATATGTACGACATGAAGACCTTGCTGAGCTCTGTGGACAAATCATGAAGAAACTTTGCTGGATTTAGAGATAATGGAACCTCGGCTCCCCAGCCGTCCCTCACAGTGGACAGGATCCAGAAGTAGGAGTTGGGGTTGTCCACAATCAACTGACAATCGATCTGGGCCAACTGCAACAAGTTCAAGCCCTGGGACCAGTATTCGTACAAGATCTTGTCGATGAGTCTTTGTTTCTTCCATTTGGCCAAATTAGTTCGCATTTCTTTGGCGTCGTTCCGAACTCGTCGGTTGTGCTCAACCTGGCTACTCTGGGAGTTCTCTTTGTCTAAGTTCGGTTGTGTGTTCTTCAACTGGGGCCATAGCAGAATGAGAGCTATTATGCTGGATTTAGGTAGTCTATTGATGACTGATGCTAGGACCTTTTTCGAGAGGACCGGTACATAGGTGTTTGGCAAGACATTTTTTAGTTTTTTTGCCATTTCTGAGTAGTAGCTTGTTATCAGAAAGATTGTTTACATGTCGCACATGTATACCGGATACATTGGCATCAGCAATAGTTAGAAAGGATTTTGATTATTTGAAATTGTTTTGATTCAGGTTTCGATTGATGCTTTGATTTTATGCTCATTCTGTTTCTGATTTTCCTATGGATTTGAGTCTTTGCTCCCTATGAAGAAGACCCAATGAAACTGCACTTGGGGTTTAGAGAAGGAATGTCTAAGAGCCTCTCGGAGAATGACGAGATCCCGGGAATCAGCCAGAGCTATTCACTTTGAGCGTCATTCCTTGAACGAGTTTCAGTCATTGTGTGCTGCAAATCGCATGCAACCCGAATGGGTGCAAAATATAGTTCCACCAAAAAAGTGAAGTTTCCAAACACTTACAAAAAAGGTCACTGGAAAATTAACAGCCACATAACACGACGCTAACAAGGCCCGAGATCCCCCAGCCCAACTTCCATGGTGCCTCATCTCTCCAACTTTCCCCTTCATACAGTCCCATAATTTTTCCTGTGCGATGAGCAGAATCAGACCTCATCTCTCCACACTAACACCATGTCGGAAACTGAAAGTGTGCCTGTCGTCAAGACAGAAAAGATAGAAAACGAAGAGGGAACTGACAGAAAGACTCTTTTTGTGAGGGGTGTTCCTTTCAGTGCAACCTCCGAAGAGCTCTCTGAGTATTTCTCTCAGTTTGTGCCAGTGAAACACGCTGTGATTGTCAATGACAATGAGCAAAAGTCCAGAGGATTCGGTTTTGTTTCCTTCACAATGGAGGAGGACACACTTACGGCGTTGGTGGAGGCCAAAAAACACAGATTCCAGAACAAGCTTCTCAGAGTCGATATTGCAAAGAAGAGAGACAGAAAACACAGAAGAGGCGAGGAAGAAGTGAAGGTAGAAAAGCCCGTGGTGCCTCAAGAGCCCGTGGAAAAGAGAAAGGCCCGTTTGATCATCAGAAACTTACCGTGGACGTGCAAAAGCCCGGACACTTTGAAGAAACTCTTCAACAAGTACGGTGCAGTTCACGATGCTTACATTCCCACGAAAAAGGGAGGCCAGATGAGAGGGTTTGCTTTCGTCACCATGAAGAAAACAGCTGCTGCCGAGAGAGCTGTCAAGGAGCTGGTGGGGTTGAAGATTGACGGCAGAGAAGTTGCCGTGGACTTAGCTGTGGAAAAGTCCAAATGGGAAACTCTTCAGGAAGACGAGCAAGCTGTTCCCAAGTTCAAGACTGAGGTCAAGGAAGAAGAAGACGACGAGGTTGAAGTCAAAGAAGAGGACGACGACGAGGTCAAGGAAGATAGTGACTCTGACTCTGACGACGACGAGAACGACGAGAACGACGATTTCGACAAGCTCAACGAAATCAACTCGGACGACGAGGTCGAGGAGGAGGAAGAAGAAGAGGAAAAGCCCAAGCAAAACAAACAAGACTCCTTCTCTGTGTTTGTCAGAAACATCCCATACGACGCAGACCGTGAGTCCTTGACCGAGCACTTCAATAATTTTGGCCCTGTCAAGTACGCATTGCCTGTCATTGACAAGCAGACTGGATTGGCCAGGGGCTCTGCATTCGTCACCTTCAAGACGCAGGAAGGGTACACGGAGTGTTTGGAGAATGCTCCAAGCGTTTCCAACACCTCTATGTTGATTTCGGACGACGTGGCACCTCTCTACGTTTACCAGGGTCGTATCTTGTCGATTGTGTCGACTGTGGACAGAGACTCTGCTTCCAAATTGGCTGAGAGAAACTCGGAAAAGAGAAAGGAGGCCTTTGGCAAGGAGGCCGGAGAGAAGGACAGAAGAAACTTGTTCTTGTTGAACGAGGGCCGTGTCACGGAAAACTCCAAGTTGGCGCAGTTCATGTCCAAAACCGACATGGAGGTCAGAGAGAAATCGTACAAGTTGAGAGTGCAGCAGTTGAACAAGAACCCCACGTTGCATTTGTCGTTGACCAGATTGGCCATCAGAAACCTTCCTCGTGCCATGACTCCCAAGTCTCTCAAGGCTTTGGGACGTAAAGCCGTGGTGCAGTTTGCTACCGAAGTGAAGGACGCAAAAAGACATCCGTTGTCCAAGGAAGAGGTGAGTCGTTCGCTCAAATTCAAGCACGACAACGAAGAAGCACCCAAGGAAGACGAGAAGAAAAAGACAAAGAACACCGGTGTGGTCAAGCAGGCCAAGGTTATCATGGAAGTGAAGGGAACCGGAGAAACTGGAAGAAGTAGAGGTTACGGTTTCATAGAGTTCAGAGACCACAAGGCTGCGTTGATGGGACTTCGGTGGTTGAACAACCACGAGGTGACGATTGCCGAGATCGTGGAAGGGATGGACGAAAACGAAAAGAAATCTGCGCAGTTGGACAGCTTGAACAAGAGAAGATTGATTGTGGAATTCGCCATTGAAAATGCGCAGGTTGTCAAGAGAAGAAGAGACAGAGTGATGATGAACCGCGGCAAGAGACCAAGAGAAGAGGGTGCTGGTGCTGGTGCTGGTGCTGGAGAAGGCGCGGAAGAGCCCTCTGCCAAGAAGTTCAAGAGCAAGGGACCTTCCAGAAAAGGAAACATGAACAAGGGACCTAAGGGAGCCACGGAGGACGCAAAGCCCGAAAAACCAGGCATGTCTGACGATTTGAAGCGGATCATCGGAAGAAAGAGAAAGAGCAGAAAGGGTAAGTAGGTATAGGAAACAGAGAAGAGTAGTTCCCGAAAGTGTAGGAACAGATCTATAATGACATGAATTTGTACGTCATTGAAGCCGCTGAGACGCATTCGGTCCCGATCAGTATTAGTGTCAATTAGTATGAGTATAAATGCAGTGGCCAAACACCATACAGAACAAACCCGAGCATCAAAATCATCAGTCATGGAACCTGAGCACCGTCAGTCATGGAACCTGAGCACCAAATTCATGGAACATGAGCATCACATGGAACATCAGCACCTCAATTCATGGAACATCAGCACCTCAATTCATGGAACATCAGCACTATAATTCATAGAACCTGCGCACCATAATTCACAGAACCCGAGCACAATTCACAGAACAAGCACCAAGAACAAGCTGAACAAGCACCACAGAACCTTCACCCAGAACCTTCATCACAGAACCTCATCAGTCATTTACAAAAAGTAGTCGATCCGCTGCTGCTTGTTCGGGTTGTTCTTCGCAGCCAAGTCGCCGTCCTGAACAGCACTGAAGATCTTGAAGTTCGGCTCCAAATCACTGCCCACCTGCATCACACTAGCCACATTCCCGCACCGGTAGCAGTAATTGGGCGCAGACCACACCGTCACCACGTCCTTGTCCTTGAAATGGTACCGGAACCCTTCCATCACCAACTGGTGCGCCCTCGCAATCAACTCCAAGTTGTTGATGTGGTTGAACTCTCGGCTGACCTTCGACCCGAACAACCACCCCGCTCCTCGGGGAGAAACGGCCCACGTATCAATATTGTCCGGATCGGACCACACCAAGTCGCAGAACCCGCCCTCGTGCGGCACCTCCTGCGCCCGGCTCAACACGCGGATCTGGTCTAACATGCGAATTTCTGGCAGCAACCCTCCGTGCACACACAAGATTTTTCCGTCTACAATCGCCGCGAGGGTCAAAAAGTCAAACACCTGGCAGCAGTACTTCCACACGGTGGTGGAGCCGTACTTCGTCAAGCACTCGTCGTAGAACCCGTACACCTGGGTGATTTGCCTCGACTCGTGGTTTCCGCGGACCAAGGTGATTCGGTGGGGAAACTTGACCTTGAGCACCATGAGAAGCGTGAAAGTTTCCAAGGAAAAATAGCCTCTGTCGACGTAGTCGCCCAAGAATATGTAGTTTGTGGCGTTGTCCTCGGTGGGAAGCCCACCGGAGATCTTGAAAAGCTCCAACAAATCGTGGAATTGGCCGTGGATATCTCCGCACACGGTGACCGGCGACTGCACCGGCTGGATGTTGGACTCTTCCATCAAGAGCTCCTTGACCAACTCACAGAGCTGCTTCATGTCGGATTCCGACAAGGAAATGCATTTTTTGATTTGTTCCAACCATTGTTCGGGGCCTCGTTCGCCCATGTCAGAGACGGATGTAAATAGTCAGCAAAGAAAGAAATGCAAAGTGCGAGCCGCGCTTTGTGAATCCAAGGTATGTGAATCCAAGGTATGTGAATCCAAGGTATGTGAATCCAAGAGTGAATCCTATGGTGTGGATGTAGGTGTTGGATGTGCTAAGCTGGAGGCGGGTGCAGGATGTCGCACAATGTCGCGGGTAAAATTTTTCCGCCATGGCACGACCGCATTTACCAGACGTTGAGAGCCGTCTTTTGGCACCACCACCGGATCCCTGCACCACCCGGCACGCACGAACAGCCCAGATTGCCGCACACCCACGATGATACGGACCATAACCAGAGCGTCGTCCAGAAATTTCAGCGTTTTTGCTGCCCGGCTCAGCGAAAAACCCGTGCTTCCTTCCACTCCAGAAATGAAGTCGGAAGAAGCGTGGACCCCCACCACCAACAATGAAACAGACAGCCTCATCACGCGGAAAGTCGTGGGAATGGCCCGCAGCTTGCAGGAAAACAGCAAGCCTCCGATCAGCATAGACAGAATGTTCACCACCAAATTCAGAGCAGGCCAAACATACGATCCGTTTGACTTTTCGCAGGTCAAGTTGAACATCGATGTTGCGTCGAAAAAGACCCTGAAAAACCCGGCCACCTCGTACCAGAACGGGGCCAACGATCCTTTTGTGCGGGCCGGTATTGATCCTCTTGATATGTACACCATGCCTGAGATCTTGTCTCGTTTTTTGACGTCGACGGGGCAGATTCTTCCACGTGAGGTGACGGGGTGCAACTCGAAGAACCAGAAGAGGTTGGCCATTGCTATTAAGCGAGCCAGGTCATGTGGCTTGTTGAGCACCACCCACAGACATGCCAGGTATATGCCAAGCAGACTCATGTAAATAGAAAGAAGAGAATGGGAGTGAAGAATGGGAGAGAAGAAATGTAGAGAATGGTTGAGAATGGTAGAGAATGGTGAGAGAAGCGAGGGAAGTGAAGAGAATCGTACTGTGGAGTGTGGAATATTGTCAGTGGAGTGGAAGATTGTCAGTGGAGCGTGGCTAATAGTGGGGAATTTTGAAGAGGAGGCTGGAAGCGCAATTGACAAGGTGAATGTACTCAGAATTGAAAGGAGATGCTGATGCAACTCTTTCCGGCGACCACTGAAATTGGTGGAATTCATGCTGTTCTCACTTCTAAGACTTTTTGCACCCAGCAATATCGAAATAGAACCATACAAAAAATTAAGATCAGATTCTCGAACAATCAAGTTGATTAGCGAGTGAAACAGTTTCGCTGCATTCACCTCTGCCCTGCTACATAGTTAAGAGACCTCATCCGACTCTACCCAAATTCCAGTGCCAAATCACGCAAGTCAGATCACGCAAGTCCAAATTCTTACAAGTCCACGTTCTTCCAAACGAAACTAACACCTTCCAGCTCTTCCATTCTATTCCCCAGATCCACTTCCCCGGACAGCTTCCTGCAGGAACATACTCCACAAGTGGGCCCCACTGGAACCCACAAACCCAAAGCAACCCCTGAAACCCCAGATATCCCTTGTAAACCACAATCGTATCCCCAACCCCACCCTGAACTAGCTGGCCCAGAACTCGCCCGGATTTGCTCCACCGGACTTGTCCTGCACACTCCAGCCAATAGGAAGTCCTGGTGTGACAAGAGCTTTTTCGACCACCTTGCTCTTTTTCCACACACAAAAACCACAATGTTGAGACAATTGGCCACCAAGAGAACCATTGCCACCAGAGGCTTTTCTGTTTCCAGAGCTGCTTTGACTGAACAGCCCAGCAAATCCGATGCTTTCAAGGAGAGGGAAAGTGCCCAGGAAAATGCATACGTCAAGAAGCACGAGGCAGAGCAATTGAGGAAGTTGAGAGAGAAGTTGGACGAGCAGAAGAAGGTTGTTGACCAGCTTGAGAAGGAGATTAAGGAGATGAAGAAGTAGTGAATATATATTCTCGAGACAAGGTGTAGGAAGAATTCAGCTGTTGAGGTTTTGAGGTTGAGTTCAAGCATTGAGGTTTGAGTTTAACATCGAGGCTTGAGTGTTAAGTATCGAGAATCAAGTCTTGAGCATTCGAACATTGAGTTGAGTCTTGAGAATTGAGTTGAGTCGTGAGAATAGGTGAAGTCTGATTAGACGACTAACATGGATATCAAGGTGCACAGACTACGCAAATGGAAACACAGAGAGGTGACTAAATTGATCTAAATGAACAATGCAAAGTTCAGCGAGTTTCTGTCCAGATCCATGTCGTGACCTTTTGCTTGTAACCCACTACACGTGACCTTCTCCACAAATCGCCGAGGTCATCTGGCCTTGACCAGCATCAGTGCAACCTTCGAGTTAACCTATACAACTCCCGTTTATCTGCTATTGAATTTTTTCTTTTCGTGGACAATGTACCATGATTAATTCCAAAAAGAAATACCAAAGTTGGTGGTCATGGCAACTCCACATGTTAATCCATACCCTACCACAGTCGCACTCGGAGGGAAACAAAACGGACCGATCCAATGACCAGGATGTACGGGTGCATCCCCACATCTCGTTTGCACATGCTGCTATATAGTTCCAGGCATTGCAAGCTTTTTGCAAGCTTTACAAGTGATTTTTAGACACTCTTTTTGTGATAACCAAGGTTCATCGATTGCAAATTTACCTCAACGGCTTTTCAACTCAACTTCTCTCGTCAACCCATGGCTGAAAAACGGCTATTTAAAGAGCTCAAACAGCTCAAAAAGACCCACCCCTCGGCGTCAAACAACCAGATTCTAGATCTCGGGCCCTTGAACGAAGACGAGTCAATTTTCACGTGGCGGGCTGTCATTGCAAAACCCACCAGGGAGGACTCGGCGTTCTACTACAACGGACAATGGAAACTCGATATTATTGCCGATTCCTCGTACCCCATTAAGCCTCCGGCCATCAGGTTTTCAGGCGCGACCCCGATCAACCACCCAAATGTCAATTTCGACACGGGAGAAATCTGCTTGGACATCTTGAAGAGCGACGGATGGTCTCCAGCATGGAACTTGGAGCATTTGGTTTTGGCCATTTTGATGTTGATTGACGACCCGGAGCCGGACTCGCCACTTAACGTGGACCTGGCCAACTTGTTCCGTTCGGATAAGACGGCATTTGAGTCGGTGGTGCAGTACAATCTCTGGAGATATAACACTCTCTATGAAGGAACCAGAGACGCCACTGGGGTGAAGACTGCGTCCATTATTGCTTACGACTTCAGCAGCGAAGAGGAGGACGAAGAAGAGGAGGAGATTTTGTTTGACACTCTGAACATTCCAAGCGTGGAGGAGGAAGAGCAAGAACAAGAAGAGGAGGAAGCGGACGAGGTGGAAGAGGAGGAAGTTTCTGTTTTGTTCACTCAAAGCGTCCAGGAGCTGACCGATTTCGAAAAGGAAATTTCTCCCCATCTGGCACCCTCGAAACTGGAGGTTCTTCGCCAGACAGTGGCACCCGTTTCCCAGGGGGAAGCGTACCAGAAATCGGCGAGGACTATCCGGCCCCCCAAAACCAACCAGACGACGCAAGATATGGAAAAAGCTAAAGAACGGTTTCTCCGGCACATCGACCAGCAAGTCGACGAAGTCAGAAGACTCCACGAGTATCAACGAGCTGTTGTTTAGTTCCCGCACCAAGAGAAGATTTCTGTTGAGAAAGAAGGATAAAGAAGGTCATTGATAGAATGAATACGTATGGAGATGAATGATTATGTGGGAGCTGTAAGGTTTCTGCAAGAAGAATCAAGGTTTTTTGGTATTGAAGATTGGTTACAGAAATCGGCCAGGAACTAATGCCAGCTGAATAGTATATGAAAGCAGATAACTGCTGGTGGTTCGCGAAAGATTGCATTTATGAAAATAGAAAACTGCTGGATAGTCTTCGCGAATTGCAATAAATTAGGATCAAG
This sequence comes from Danielia reshetovae, assembly GCA_030558395.1. Lineage (NCBI taxonomy): Eukaryota > Fungi > Ascomycota > Pichiomycetes > Serinales > Metschnikowiaceae > Danielia > Danielia reshetovae. The sequence goes on along the minus strand of JAJMSL010000004.1, from coordinate 4,682 downwards.
TTAGTGGCCCCGTGAGAAGACCTTACGTCTCAATACAACTCAAAGCAGTTTCCGAAAAAGACGAAGAACAAAACAGAAGATATCAGACTATTCTTTCTCGAAATGTTCCATCCTTCCAAATTCAGCCCAATCTAATTCAACTCAACCTACATACATTTCGCGAATCTTATATTTACCTAAAACAAGGTAAACCATCACACCATGGCCGTTGGCGAGAGCAGGACAGAACTCTTGCAGTGGCTCAATACCACTCTAGGACTCGACTACTCCAAAGTTGAACAATGTGGAACAGGTGCGGCATATTGCCAACTCATGGACAGCATTTATGGAGGAGTTCCCATGGCCAAGGTGAAATTTGACAGCACCTTGGGCGAGTACGACGCCCGCACAAATATGAAGATTCTCCAGGCGGCGTTCAACCGCCACCAGATCACCAAATCCATCGAAGTGGAAAGACTCATCAAATGCAGGCTCCAGGACAACTTGGAGTTACTCCAGTGGTTCAAGCGGCTCTGGATGGAAAACAAGGACGTGAACGTGGAGTACGACGCGGTAAATCGGCGAAAACTGGGCGGAAAGGGACCAATTGGAGGAAGTGGAGGAAATTCGAACAGTGGTCCTTCTTCCCGAAGAAACACCTTGACTCCGAGCGCACGTGGCAGTAGAACGAGCTCAGGTTCGGTTCCTGTTCAGCAGATAAATGTGCCCAAACGGCGAGTAGCAAGTTCGGGGCCAAATCCAGACGTGGCCAGACAGCTTGAAAGTGTGACGTTGCAGTTGGAACAGACGAAGGAGGAGCTCAACGAGTACCGCATTTCCACGGATAGTCTCGAGACCGAGCGGAACTTCTACTTCAACAAGTTAAGGGAAATCGAGATCTTGACGCAGAACATCCAGGACCTCTACAGCAAAGACGACACCACGGCGAAGCACGTGAAGCAAATGAGTGTTTTGGAGGTGACGTCGCAGATCCAGGAGATCTTGTATTCGACCGAGAAGGGATTCGAAGTGGTTGCCATGGATACCGAGTCGTTTTAACACTGGACCGCAAAGAGTTGTTAAAGAATCGAAGAAGAAGCCAAGTCTGCTTGTGACAACGCTAAAAGAGAAGGAATGAAATGAATTGGCCCGGTTATTAGCGGGTCAGCTTCATCAACATCACTTGGTGGTGCCCTGGTAAGTTCCCTAACTCAGAATCAGTTCCTTGAGATTTGAACGAAAAGTGAAACTGCCCAAATCCGTGGCTGTTATTGCAAGCTCACAGGTGCCGTTTTGGCCATAAACCAGTCTGCCCTAAAAGGGTCGTGAAAGTGAGAGAAGAAACTACTTATTGGCTCCTTTCTCCTCGCACATTTCCTAGATATCAGAGAAAGATTCTGTTGAGGCGATGTCCTAAACCAGTTGTCGCACTCTGATTAGGAGTCATGATCCTCAGATGATTCATGACTAATATTATAAACTGACAGAGTCTGACAGGATCGATCAACGAACGTCTGCTACTGCCAATTTCCAATCCAAGTTTTCCACCAATTTTCCACCATTTCTGCACCGTTTTCCACCGTTTTCCATGCGTGTGTCTAGCACCTCTCTTCGCTTCCATCGAAAACGTAGTGCATATTTACGGTGCGAATAAGCTCGAAAAAAAAATTCGAAGCCCACCACAAAAGCAAACCGTGTTTCTCGCCCTCAACTCCGATTTGTCGCGACCCCACGCCTATTCTCCGCCATTTTCACGCATTCGCAGTCTCTGTGCCCACTCTAGGCATCGCGTGAAGCTTTTGTGGATCTTTTTGGGACCCTCCAACTCAACTGTGGTATCCCATCTCATCACAATACCTCCGCCACACCAATGTCCACACACGTCCACAACCGGCGCAACTCGTCGGCACACCCGTACTCCATTCCGTTGAAAATCATCAAAAATGGCCCCAACCACAACCACAGCCACAACCCCCACATCCAGAGCCCGCAAAACCATGTACACAAGCTCTCGGCGTCCGTGCCGTCGCTTTCACGAGAATTCGTTGTCCGGAGAATCTCGGAAGGCGAGTCTGGGCGCCTCAAGGAAACGTTGAATTGTGAAGCTTGCGGAAAAGGCTACAAGCACGTCTCTTCTCTAGCCAAGCACTTGTGGGAACACACCCCCGAGTGGAATATGACCAAAAAGTTGCTTATTCTGAAGCACCAGCAGGTACAGCTCTTGGAGGCTGCGCTGATTTTGGTTGGCATGAATGACGTCGACGAAAAGGTCGAAGAAAAAAGACCGTTTTCGCCCAAAGGCCTCACCTTCACCGACTCATTCAACCCGGCCTCCAAATTCGAGATGGACACGGGCCAGAGAATTTCCGAACGCTCGCAGTCCATCTCTCAGCATCCTCCCACATCTTTCGCAACCACACATGTTCTCCCGGGGCATGTAGGTGGGTATTTGGACGTGCCGTGCATCGAGAACGACAGTTCTGACGACGAGGAAATTGTTGGGCGAATGGAGTAGGCATCAAAATCATTGCAAAAACGAGCGTGGCGTCAGCACGCTGGAACGTACTAGAGTAGTAATAGAAACCACAGCATTCAAGTCGTGGAAGGTGTTGGCTGCAACTAAACCCGTACACCAGACGCATATAAGGTGCAAATTTTCAACATCAAACTTCAGCTTCTTTCACCGTCACGACCCGGTCCCCCACGACCAAAAATCCTCTCTTAGAAGACCCGTTTTGGTGATTCGTTTGAGGCGTGTCCGAAAGAAGCCGCACAATAAAGCGGAAATATCCCCAGTGCATCATAGTACATCCAGTGGCCCTCTCGGAGCATACCACGGGTGTCTCCAAGCGCACGGACAGATTGTAGAAGGTAGAATTGTGACATGACTATTTGCTTATTTACAAGATGGGAGAGAAGATTCATCTTGATTCAACGAATTCAAGATTCAGTCCTCTTTGCGATTCTATTCTTTGGGATCGTCTTCTCCTCTGATGATTTCTGAGCTTAATGGCTGGATCAGCTCGTATTTCTGGCGCAAGGCTTCTTGCTCCTTGTGCTCCAAGTCATTGGCTAGCTGCTTCTTGTTCATTTTTTGTCTCATTCTTTCGGCATCTTTGATTGGTCCCTGTCTCAAATTATCACGTTCGATTTTCTGCTCCACGTTGATGTAGATGAAGGACGTCACAGCAAAGAGACACGAGGCCGCAAACGTCACTTTGGAAGCAGTAGACATTGTGGTGTGGAATATTGACTGGAATTCTGAACAGTTGAGCTTAGAAAAACACCCGTACACCAGGATTATTGGGGTCGTTCACCTGGTGGAATATCGAACGAAAAGCGCTGGAAAAGTGTCGGGGCATTCACCAAGGACCGCACAAGAGCTCCTCTCTGTTTCACACCCAGGCGACGCCTGTGACGTCCACCTGGTGAAAAAACAGCGCACTATATGCAGTACATCACTTAACCCCGGACAGATCAACGTTATTGACCGAAGGTCGCCCAAGAACAGGTGATTCTTCAAAGCAGTGTTTCAAACAGGCGTTTTCTCCAAGCAGAAGCAGCGAGACCACATTCCTACACACTTCGGCCCCCCCCACCAAATCGGGCACATCGACCCCAACACCCGTACACCAACATTCCAGATGTTAGCGATTCTCTCTGCTCCGGCATTTTGAGCCCACACTCTCGTCTTTCGGTTCCCTGATCATTCGGACACAAAACCGTCTTTCAGCCGCCGATCCAGTCCCAAACGGCGCACCAATTCCCGTTTGGATTTCTTTTTGTCCTGTTTGCCATTCGTCATTGCTAGGTATGTGTTTTTGACCTTGTTCCCACCGTCTTCTGGGCCGCCAAGTTTCCCCGAATTTGGCAGCAAGCCTCCAACCAAAGTGACCGAGGAAACGCAGCGTTTTGGCGGATTTCCGCCTTTTTTGACCCAACTAACCCCCAGATTGCTCACTGAAATGAGCCAATTCTCCGACCACCACAACACCCCCACCCCCGACCCACAAGGGCTCCCGTCGTCGATTTTCGCTCCCGCGGAGCAGAAGGCCCACTCCACGGTGTCGAACTTGACCAAAAATTTGATGCTGTCGACGAAAAGCCCCGACACAAATTCCGAAGGCCTCCCACGACCCCAATTTTCGTCCAACAACAACAAATTTGTGCCTGCGGGCCTGGGCCTGGCCTTGGAGCCGGCCTTGGCCTCCAGCATGGGGTCCCACACGACCGTGGGTAACAATGGCCAGCCCGGAGCGGCCCTGTTCCCGATTCAGAATTACTACCCCCGCCAGGATTGCGTGGTGTCGCAATTTACGCCCAACGGGAGCAGCTACATCCCATTAGGCCACAACACCCCCACGGCCGTGTCCTCCTCCTACACTCTGAATTATTCTTACACACTGGGCCCGAACGAACAGCCTCAGACGCAGAACCAGCCGGGATTTCTCTCGGGAGCGTACAAAATGCCTGCACCAACCACCAACATTTCCATGGACTCGGCCAACTCGAACTTGTCGTTCCACACGCCGTCGCCGTCGTTCAACCGAAACAGTTTTTCTGCGGCTCCTCCGCTGTTTGTAGAACCGTACGCCCAGTCGCTTCCGGGTAACAGCTTCAGCCGCACGTTCCCGGTGCAGCCTCCTCTTAGCAGATTGCCCTCGGATCGTCTAGTGCAGCTTTCGTCTCCGCTGAGGCTCCAG